>JACGDI010001136.1:158345-207769 GCA_014898725.1 Jacaranda copaia | reverse complement strand
TTTTTATATGCTTTATTTTCTACATTTTTCTCACTAACACCAACCAAGCAAAGATCGACAATATGCTTTCAATGATTGAATAATTATGAACTGATTAAAACTTATAAACAAATTAGCTATCTTTAAGATAAACCAAACTTGTTTAAAGATATGACTAAACTTAGAAAATAAATTTCAAGCTGCATTGGTACCCCATCAAAGGGATCAAGTCATCACGTAGTTCAAAGAATTTTTTTATTTTGAGAGGGGGGCCATACATAGTTTTTACTCATATAGGTCAGGAGTATCTATAGCTTAGCCACCCTAGATGAGGTGAAGTATTTCTACATTTTAGCCACATGAAATACTTTCAGAGGAGTAAGTTAGTAGTTTATCCACATATACTACCATTGGTGGGCATCGTATATAGTTTATACTCATGTGGCTTAGAAGTAACATGCAGTTTAGATTTGTGCGTCAAGGAGCATACTTCTTCATGGATAATAGTACTTCAAAAACTTGCCACTTATGGGGCCAATGTGTAGTCTATCTTTATCCACCAACTTATATGCACCATTTGTGTAAGCTTCTTTCACCACATAAGGGTCATCCCACTTTGATACAAACTTGTTTCCTATCCATTGGGTAATGGTAATAGACCTCCTCGTTGTTAAGACTAGATCCCTAACTTGAAATGATTGAGGGCAAAATTTTTTTTAAATGCTCTCATCATGTGAGCTTGGTAGTACTCAAGTTGTTAAGTTTCAAGCCTTTTCTCATCTAATGCTTCCAATTCTTCAAGTTTGAGATAAGTGTTATCCTCAGTGGTGAGTCATTCTTGAATTGCAAACAAAGTAAAAGTATCTAACTTTCAAGGGGAATAATAACTTCTACTCCACACACCAAAGATTATAGAGTAGCTTGAGTGGCAATCGGTGTGTCATTCTATATGCCCACAATATTTTTTCAACTTTCTCATGCAAGCCTCTTTTTTACTTCAACACCTTTTTTTCTAAAGGTTAGACAATATTTTATTGAATGCTTTGGCCAAACCATTTGCTGTTGCATTGTACATTGAGGAGTTATGCTACTTAAAACCAAATTGTGCACATTACTTATCCATTAGCTTGTTATAAAGTGGTTTTCCATTATTAGTGATAATGTAGCGAGGTACCCCTTATCAAAAAATAAGATTCGAATAGATGAAACCAACCATTGTTTTCTTCTTTACCTCTTTGAGAGAAATCACCTTTGCCCATTTAGAGAAATAATTAGCAATTGCTAATATATAAATGTGACCAACAAATGACTTCTGAGTAATAGGCCTTACAACATTGAGACCCCAAGCATCAAATGGCCATGAAGCAATATTAGGATGTAAGGGCTTCGAAGGCTAGTGTATAAGATTCTCATGTTGTTGGCAAGCTTCACACCTCTTCACAGATTCCAAATAGTCTTTGACCATCGTTGGCTAATAGTAACCCATCATTCTAATCCGAAAATAGAGTTTAGGACCAGACTGATAAGTGCAATAAACCCCAGAATGTACTTCGATCACGACTTCCATTGCTTCTATGCCACTTAAGTAACATTGTTAATTACCTTCAAAAGATCAACGATATAAAATATCTTTGTATATAATAAAATGAGATAATCTCTTTTGCATTTCTGTCTTATGGCAAGATTCATTCGACAACCTTCTATACTTTAAATAATTAATTAATGGACTCCTCCAATCTCAATCACCACCAATCAATACTAATATGGCATTTGAATCTTCATGATTGGGTTCAGTAGAAGGTGGCACAATCCACCGATTGCATACAGGGACATTTGTCATTTCTCCCTTAGATAGAGCAAAAGTTGTTGCTAGGTTAGCTAATGCATCAACCATCTTATTTTTCTTTCTTGGTACATGGTTTAAACTGGCACTCTCAAATTTCTTCAATAAATTTAAGGCCTACTGAAAAAAAGGCATGAGATCCTTTTTCTTGACTTCATATTCTTTCAAAACCTTATTGATAATTAACTTCGAGTTGCCATAGATCTAAATTTTCATGATCTCCATTTTTAAGGCCATCTAAAGTCTAATGATTAAAACTTGGTATTTAGCAATGTTGTTGTAGCACAACTCGCCTAACAAATTGGAATATGTTAATACTTGCGTTCCTGTTGAT
Organism: Jacaranda copaia; assembly: GCA_014898725.1. Taxonomy (NCBI): domain Eukaryota; kingdom Viridiplantae; phylum Streptophyta; class Magnoliopsida; order Lamiales; family Bignoniaceae; genus Jacaranda; species Jacaranda copaia. The sequence continues at coordinate 205,613 of JACGDI010001136.1, read as the reverse complement.
TAAAAATAATCCTTGTCCCCAATCCATCAGATCGGGCTTCTCAATTGAAGAACATTATCCATGTTAGGAGTACTTCAACATAGAGAACATTTTCATTAGGGAAGTTATCAGATAACTCTTATTCTACAAAGATAGGATGGTCAGCTAAGAAATTAGCAAGAGCCTACCCTTTAACAACTTTTTGTGGCATATAGTTGATCTTGTATTGGTTGAATATAACAGACCACTTCATTAACTTCCCAAAGAGCACAAGTCTTGATATAACAAACTTGACTGGATCAACACGAGAGATAGGCCATATGGACTGTGCTTCAAAATAGTGCTTTCATTTCTTAATGGCATAGAATAATGCTAAACAAATCTTCTCAACGGGGGAATATTTTAGTTCATTTCCAATTAGGGACCTACTCAAGTAATATAGTGCCTCTTCTTCACCTTTTCATTTTCTTAAGCCATAAGAGCACTGATTGACCTCTCTTGTGCTGCTATATACAATATAAGTGGCCTTCCAAGTTAGGAGCTCCCTACACCGATGGATATAAGAAATGCTTTTTTATACTTTCAAAAGCATTCTGACATCCTTCATGCTATCTAAAAGGGGCATCTTTCTTCATAAGATAATTGAATGATTGACATCTCCCAGCAAGATTCGATACGAACCTTCATATGAATGCAAGACTACCTTACAAGCTTCATAGTTCATTTAAGTTCCTTGATGCATGTATTTTTTGGATAGCACCTATCTTTGTGGGATCAACCTCAATGCCTTGATGATGGATTTTAAAGTCGAGAAACGTGCCTCATATAATGCCAAATGCACATTTAAGGCAATTCATCTTCAAGGTATATTTTCTTAATTGATCAAATATGACTCGAAGATCTACCAAGTGATCACTTCTTTTTCTACTTTTGATAACAAAATCATCGACATAGCATTCAACTTTTTCATGTAGCATGTCATCGAATATATTCTATAAGTACGTTGGTAAGTATCGCCTATAATCTTTAACCCCAAAGGTATCACTTTATAAGAGTAGATACCCTTTGGAGTACAAAAAGCCATACACTTCTCATCTAGTAGTGACATTCTGATTTGGTTGTATCCTGAGGATCTATTCATGAAAGACAAGGCCTTATGACATCAACTATGAGCTTAATCATAGGCAACAAAAAATTATCTTTCCAGCATACTTTATTTAAGTCTAGAAAGTCGACACAAATGCACATTTGGCTATTTTTTTTCTTAATAGGCATGATGCTAGATATCTATGTTAGATACTTAACTTCTCTGATGAACTTAGCATCAACAAGCTTGTTTACTTCAGTTTCAATTTAAGGGACAAGCTCGTGTGAAGAATTTGCTGTGACTGTTTCACTGGGCGCACCCCATACTTTATGCTGAGGTGATGAATTGCAACTTTGGGATCCAATCTAAACATCTCTTTATATGTCCAAGCAAAGGTATCTCTATATTCACTCAAGGTTTTTAAGTACTACTTTTTCTCTTCATTACTTAAGAAAAAACTTATGAATATAGGGTGTGGCTCTTCTGTTGTGCCAAGATTCAATTTTTTAAACTTATCCATATTTGCCTATCCACTATTTTCAAGTTGTGGAGAGACGTCTCGAATATCATCTTCAGAGATATCTAAGTAAGAACTTTCATTAACAACAACATGATGGCATGAGTGTGGTTGAGTATCTTTTTTATCATCAGACTATATAATATCTACAACCTCTACACTTTGAAATACAACCCTTTAGTATATAATTCCATTTGTTTTCACAGTAGGGACAAATGTTGTTCTCCACTAATGACAATTTGTATCTTGCACAAAGCCACACAAAATTAATCTATCAAACTCTCTAAGATACTAAGGGCTTGGCTTTTCTATAGCATTTGTGTAGTTAGAGCTTATAGTGACTCACACTTTATCCTCAAGTCCACCATCTTTATTGGATGAATGTCTCATGGTATGTTGCATGACCTTTAGCGATATGTCTATATTGATGATTAGGATTGAGGATTTGGCTTCAATTGGTTTAGATAAGCAAATAGTCTGACCTTTAATTCTAAACTCTATCATGTCAACCTCATCAAAGTTATTTTTTTTCCTTGATTTTTCTATAACATTACTTCCAATTCGATTGAATAGCAAACCTTATGAATGATAACTTGTTGTAGGCTATTTACAAATCAATAGATTCTGACCAAGTTTGTCAAAGATAGAAAGATGGTTGGTATAAGTCCCTAGTCGATAGAATACAGAGATACAACGATCAATTGACTTTTGATCTGTATCATTTCCATCTTTGTCAGCTACAATATGTTGGACACTAATGTACTTAACATTTTTTTTGTCACACATATTCTGATTGGCTCATTGGTGTTAATTCCAAGCTAATCCTTGGTTGATAACCATGAAACCCTTGGCTTTGTAATTTTTATTGTGCTTTGCTCAAGCCATGGATGTTTTCTCCAATCAAATTTGGTTTCAACTCCCCTAGCTTAGATGGATTGGAAAAGTCATATGCAAACTTAGCAAAAAGACTATAGGCTTTGGATCAAACATTGCATGAAATTTTTAATGTTGAGTACCATTAGAAAAAAATTCAGTTGAGGCCTTTAATTCATACAAACAGTGGGCATGATTAAGTTTTTTCTTATAACTTCATCATCATTACATTCTATCCCCTTTATTTATCCTTTTTTATTATGCAGTGATGAAATATATGTTTTAGATAGCTTTTGTCCTTCATTTCATCATGATCAAAAGGTATAACAAAATACTGGCAGATCAAGTGTCCATCCATATTCAATAACTTTAATTGCCAAAGTTTCAATAGCAGTCGACCTCTTGGACTTTTGATCACCATACTTTGGAGTTATAAATTTAAAAAATTTTTGCTTGATAGGATGATTGCTTGGATCTTTTAATGATAGTGTTACTTCTAATGAGCTTCGATTTAGATATAGTTTGGCATCTACAAATTGTGATTCTACCTCAGTAAATGGTTTCATATCCATATTGACCTTCATTATCTCACCATTCCTTGAATATTTGAAGCATTAGTGAAGAGTAGATAGAGCCATTCCATTTTCATGAAGCTATGGTCTTGTTAGCAGTAAGTTGGAAGAAATTCTTACATTAATGACATGAAACAAATTATCCACTTTTAATTCTCTGATAGTAAGATCTGGGTGGATCATTCCAATAGCTCACTGACCTCCCTAGTTGAAACCTTGAACGACCAAGCAACTACGAGATAAGTTCTCAACTGTGATCCCTAATTATTTTATAGTAGATTTTGGAATGATGTTACTTCTGATCTCTTATTAATAAGCATGCAGTTGATTTTTTGATCTTACATGAATATAGAAATAAAGAGCTGCCAGTTATGGGGCTTTGATCCCAGTAATAAATCTTTATCTATAAAAGTAATAATCGCACAACAAAGAGCAGAATTTTGGCTCTCCACTTCTCCAGATATAGTAAATGTCGGCTTGACCTTCTGCTCAAAAAGTCTCATAAAAAAAAATCTCCTAGAGTAACAGGATCCTAATGATTTCTTCCTAATGTTCTTGGCTTATCATGAGAAGATTTCATATCTCTCACTAACTTTGGTTGATGACACTTAGTAAGATGTTGTCACTTTAAGAATGAAGGATGAAGTTGATGAATATGTTGCCTTTACATCCGTTGGCATATCATAAGAGTCCACTCGCTTTCATCTTCAATTTGGAAAATAGAGGTTGTATCCAACTTTTTCTTTTTAATAGTAGACAAAGCTTCAAATAGGAATAGGTCTATACTTCCAAATTGAAACATCATCGATGCCTCCATGAGTGGGTAAAGAACATTTTTTTGGTTGCAAGTGGCATTTGTAATAGTTGTGAAACTCGCAACATTCGCATCCACGTTACCTTTGGTATCAAGGATGATTTTTCCATCTTTGGCCATCATCATAACTTTCTCTTTAACCACAAAATAGTTTTCTATGGGATGCCTAACAACTCGATGATATTTACAGTATTTCAGGTCATTCACCTTCCTAAATTCATCAAGACATTTTGGCTATAATAGCTCAATCATCTTTCTTACCAATAACTTGTTAAAGAATTGTGGGACATCTGAGTTAAAGAATGGGCACTCTTTTACCTATAGTTCTTTCAACGTAGGTTGACATGTTTTAGTTGGCACAAGTTGATCAAGATTTTCTCCTTTGTTACTGCTTGCAAAAATTTTGATAGGAGTTGTTTTAACTGCCATGGACTCCTTCACAGTATTTTTGGTGGACTTCCTATTCATGTTTAAGCCCTTTCTATCTTTTTTTTTATCAACATCTAAAAGAGTAAGCTTATGATTTGTAATGCTAAACTCCACGTCCTAAGCACAAGTTGCTAATTCCTCAAAGATTTGTAGCTTAATTCGTTGAAGGATATAATGAAGCCCCTAATGTATCCCTTGGATACATATCTCTATTGCCGAAACTTCTGATAATCTATTCTTGCAATTCAATCTCAGTGCACACCAATGGTTGATGTAGTCAACAACCAGCTTGTCCTTTCACTACTTTGCATTGGTAAGCTTAATAATGCTCACAGTGCGACGGGTGCTGTAGAAGTATTTTAAAAATTCTCTCTTCATTTTTTCCTAATTGTCAACAAGCTTAAGCTCTACATCAATGTACCAATCAAATGCATATCCCTTGAGTGATCTCACAAATTATTTTATGATGAGGTTACCATTAGTTTCTGCATTATTGCACATTTACACCAAGTAGCAATATGTTGCTTCAGATTACCCTTTCCAACAAATTGCTAGAGCTTGATGGCTAAAAACCAATCAGCACTCTTAATGCATCAATCCACTTAGTATATGGTTTTGAGTATATGAGTGAGTTTTGTGAAGGTCCACTATATTGTGCTTTGATGGTGTTAGCTATCATCTCTTGCAGTTGTTGCATGGATATGACATCAATAAATGTTGTAGAGTGATTAGATTTCTATACCGAGTCTTGCTTGGGTGGCACCTTATCTATTTACTTCTTATTTTCAACATAATTTGAGGATGATAAATGATTTTTACTAGATTCTCTGACATTTGAGTGCTTTAGCTTGTTCATCAATTGGACAATTTGGAGGTCTTTGTCACCCATAATCTTCTAAAGATCAGCTATGGCTTGAGTCATCTAAGCAAGTTGTTCATAACTGTAGTTGTTTTAGTTACCATTGTAGACAGCGCAACAAAACGTGATGAGTTGGACTTGATCCTTGTATGACGTATTAAGTTCGAGCTATATGATAGAATAGTATCAACAATCTTGCCCCTAGTACAAGAATGACCAGTTGCAGCAATAATATCCATAACATCTATCTTATTCATAATAGTGACTTGATTCTTCTTGGGTGCTATTGAGAGTTCAGAATTGAAAACTAGAACTTTAACATAGAAGAACGAGATGAGAGGCAGAGATTGTCCCACTAGGCATGCCAAACATTTGTTTACACAAATTTTGAATTTGTAAAAAGAATTACAGAACAAGAAAATATGAACAAATTCAATATTTGATTTAAATAAAAAGTGGTTACAATCTCTGTAAAATATCTCCATAATTGAAGACTAATTCCTCTAATTCTTCACCTTGAAACTAATTTAAAGGCTTGGTGTTTGTTCTTGAATTGGATGCGCAATTCCCTTCGAGCTTTGTGGATGAAATCACAAACTTTCTTGAAATTAAGTATTTTGATATTAAGGCCCTTAGAATTTGGTTGCTTTTAAAGAACATGTAGAACCTTTAGTGGTTGTAGCATTTCTTTAGGGCAAGAGCTCAGACTTGAGAGCTTTGATGCTTGAATTTCTCTTGACATGTGAATTTCTTAATGTGTGATGTGCCTCCCAACACCCATTTTTATAGGCATAAACTAGAGTTCGATGACTTAAAGCTTGAGACTACCATTGTGCTTGAATACCACTTGAGATGGGCATAATTAATGAATGGGCCATATTAAATTTTATTTTGGCACAATTAGCTAATCCAAAAATAAATAGAAATTTTACAATTCATTTTGGGTTGCCCATTTTATAAAGTCCAAATTTATTATGGATTTCAATTTGGGACCCAATTCAATACCCAATTTGTGAGGGTATTAAATGGTAATTTATCCCAGTAAAACTTCAACGTCAACAGGTTATATCGAATACTGTGTTAGATTATGTATTTACATTGAATTATGTGTTAGATTTTGCTAGATTTATATTTTGTGAATTATATGTTAGATTAGAATTTGAATTATATGTTGGACTTATATTAAATTATATGTTGGTTTATGTTGGATGTATGTTTGATTATGTATTAGATTTATATATGTTAAGATTATGCATTTACATAGAATTGTGTGATAGATTTTGGTAGATTTATATTTTGTGATTATATGTTTGATTATGATTTGAGTTATATGTTGGACTTATATTAAATCATACATTGGATTATGATGGGTGTGTGTTTGATTATATTGAATTATGTACTAGATTTATATGTGTTTAGATTATGCATTTATATTGAATTATATGTGAGATGTTGTTAGATTTATATTTTTTGAGTTATATGTATGACTAGGATTTGAGTTATATGTTTGATTTATATTAAATTATATGTTGATTTATAATGATATTTATGTTGGGTTATATTGAATATTGTGTTAGATTATGCATTTACATTGAATTGTGTGTTAGATTTATAATTTGTGAATTATATATTTGATTAGGATTTGAATTATATGTTGGACTTATATTAAATTATATGTTGGTTTGTGATGAGATGCATGTTTGATTATATTGAATTTATGTGTTAGATTTATACGTGTTAAGGTTACGCATTTTCATTGAATTATGTGTCAATTTTTTGTTAGATTTATATTTTGTGAATTATATGTTTGATTAAGATTTGAGTTATGTGTTGGACTTATATTAAATTATATGTTGGTTTATGTTGGATGTATGTTTGATTATGTATTAGATTTATATGTGTTTACATTATGCATTTATATTGAATTATGTTTTAGATTTTGTTAGACTTATATTTTTGAATTATATGTGCAATTAGAATTTGAGTTATATGTTGGACTTATATTAAATTGTATATTGCTTTATAATGTGATGTATGCTTGGTTATATTGAATAATGTGTTAGATTTACATTTTTTGAATTATATGTTTGATTAGGATTTGAGTTGTATATTGGACTTATTTTAAGTTAAATGTTGGTTTATGATAAGATATATGTTTGATTATATTGAATTATGTGTTAGATTTATATGTGTTAAGATTTTGCATTTATATTGAATTATATGTTAGGCACTATTAGATTTATATTTTTTAAGTTGTATGTATGATTAGGGTTTGTTTATATGTTTGATCTATATTAAATTATATGCTGGTTTATAATGAGATGTATATATGGTTATACTAAATAATGTGTTAGATTTCCTTGTGCTAGATTACTCATTTACATGAAATAATGTGTTAGATTTTGTTAGATTTATATTTTGTGAATTATATTTTTGATTAGGATTAGAATTATATGTTGGACATACATTAAATTATATGTTGGTTTATGATGGGATGCATGTTCGATTATATTGAATTATGTATTATATTTATTTGTGTTAAGATTGTGCATTTACATTGAATTATGTGTTAGATTTTGTTTGATTTATATTTTATGAATTATATGTTTGATTAGAATTTGAGTTATATATTGGACTTATATTAAATTATATGTTGGATTATGTTGAGTGTATGTTTGATTATATTAAATTATGTATTAGATTTATATGTGTTTAGATTGTGTACTTATATTGAATTTTATGTGAGATGTTGTTAGATTTATATTTTTTGAGTTATATGTACGATTAGGATTGGAGTTATATGTTTGATTTATGTTAAATTATATATTGATTTATAATGATATGTATGTCAAATTATATTGAATAATGTGTTAGATTATACATTTACATTGAATTATGTGATAGATTTATATTTTGTTAATTATGTAGGTGATTAGGAATTATATGTTGGTTTTATGATGAGATGCACATTTGATTATATTGAATTATATATTAGATTTATATGTGTTATAATTATGCATTTACATTGAATTATGTATTAGATTTTGTTAGATTTCATTAGATTTATATTTTTAGAATTATATGTTTGATTTGGATTTGAGTTATATGTTGGAATTATATTGAATTATATGTTGGTTTATGTTGGATGTATGTTTGACTATATTGAATAATTTGTTAGATTTACATGTGTTAGATTATGCATTTACATTGAATTATTTTGTTAGATTTGTAATATTTATATTTTATAAATTATATATTTGATTAGGATTTAAATTTATATTTTATCAATTATGTGCTCGATTATGATTTGGTTATGTATTTAATTTATAGATTAGTTTATTATGTTGAATTGTCTATTAGCTTAGTTTATGTTTTTATTTTTCATTATTGTAATTTTATTTTTTATTTTAATACTGCAGGCATGGATATCCAAGGGCATTGAAATTTGTTATAAGTTTTGTAAGATAATTTTTTTTTACATTATTTTGTAAATTTAATATTTTAGTTAGGGCTTGATTTATATATTGGACAATTTTATATTATTGGGCTTGATTTGTTTTCTAATATAAAAATATTGTGACTTTATGTCAAATAATATTTAAATATTGGTGCATGGGACGATTAGTATGTAATGCAAAGAATTATTGGTATTGGATAATTACAGGTTTTAATTTGATAGGATGTGTATATATATATATATATTTTGGAAAAACTTTTAAAATTTTGTTCCATCGCAAAATTTATTTTCTCAATTGTAAAATCCATCACAAATTTGTGGCAGAAAATTTTGTTCCAAAAAAATCTATTGCAAAATTTTGTTATGGGTTTGGTTAATTATAGGTTTTAATTTCATAGGATGTGTATATTTTGTTTTAGAAAAACTTTTTAAAATTTTGTTCCAATGCACAAACTTTGAATTTGCAACATATTTTTCAGTCACAAATTTGTGCCAAAAAAATCCGTCACAAAAAAAATAATCCATCACAAAATTTTGCAACTACAAAAAAACTATTTTTTTAGCAATGATCCACCTTTCTAACAAGCAACATGTTCAACTCTACAATCATCAATTTATTTCAACTATGCTAGCTAATAAGAGAAACTCATAAATTATGTCAACATAGTTTTTCAATATATATGATGAAGGACAAGAGCTAAATAAATATTTGTACAAAGACTTTCTTAGATATTGTAGATGGCTTTCATCTACAGGAAAATGGGTAAGAAGGAGCACAAGCCAAAAAATAACTAAGAGATTATTTGTTATTGCATCAAATGAAGGAGAGAGATTTTATTTATGTCTCTTACTTAAGCATGTTGTATAACCCAAATTGTTTGATGTTCTCTTGGTAGCTAATAATGTATACTACTTAACATTTAAACAAGCAACTGAAAAGTACGGCCTTCTTGAAGCTCAAAGCTTCAAAATGCCATCCGCGCTTAGATAATTGTTTGTAACAATTCTATTATATTATGAACTCGGTGAGGATAGAGGGTTATAGGAGGAAAACTATTCCAACATGATTGAAGATTATCAATCTTCAAGCAATTTAAATAATTTATATATCATAACAAACTTCTCCATGATAAAAATGATCAGCAATAACACAAGAGAAGCATAAAAGATTTTGATTTGCCTAAGATAAGTGAAAGATTGGAAGATTTGATGACCATTTCCACAATAACTAAACATGAGCTCTCAATCCATATTTTAAACAAAGATTTAAATTGTATTACATGTTTTGATGCAAGTTAGTTCTTAGCATTTGATATCATTATTCTAACTATAAGAAGAAAACATAATACTATATTCTTTGTGGATGGTTCGAGTGGAACTGAAAATACTTTTCTTTATTGAACTTTACTTACAAATTTCAGAAAGGATGATTTTATCATGTTGGCAACTATCTCATCTGGTGTAGATGCTAACTTACTTCCCAAAGTAGACTACATCTTCTAAGCTAAAAATATCAGTCAATTAAGTTTGAACTAATGTTAATGTGCCATTTTCGCGAGCAATTGGATTTGTCAAAATTGATAGAGCATGCAGTAGCAATCATATAGGATGAGGCTGAGATGGTGAATAGAAAACCATTTGAAAGTAGATCACACATTTAGAGATATCTTTGGAGTTGACCTGCAATTCAGTGAAAAAATTATAATTCCAGAAGGGGATTTTCAACAAGTTCCACCTGTAGTAGTCAAAGGAACTAAGTTGCAAATTATAAATGCTAGCATAGTTGAATCATCTTTGTGGTCCAATGTAAAACTCCTTCAATTAATAGATAACATGGGAGCCCAAAATGACCATTGTTTCTTAGAGTTTTTTACTTAGAGTTGGCAATGGGGAAGAGCTAACAATAAAAAATATTATGATACGTATTCTAGATCAATGGCTATACCTTGGGAAGGTGAGCATTCAATTGAAGAGTTGAGACACAAGATATTCCTTCATTTAAGTTCACACACATATGATGTAAATTATATGGAGAGTAGACCCTTAATAAATCCATTGAATGGTAATGTTAATAAGCTAAATGACATGGCTCTCCATGCTTTCCCAAGTGAAAAATACACATGCTATTTATTTGATTTTGTGGTAGATGACACACAAAATTTATATCTGCTTAAGTTTTTTTTAATTCTATTTCACTAGAAACCTTCCACCACATAGGTTGACTTTGAAAAAAAGTTCTCTAATCATTTTCCTTAGAAATATTGATGCAAGGATTGAATTGTGTAATAGCATAAGACTTATATCTCATTAATTTGGTAGAAATCTCATTGAAGCAGAACTATTGGCTATGCAATTTAAGGGACAAAGAGTATTTGTATCACATATTCCATTGAAGAGTGTAGAAGATACAAAAATTCCTTTTGAAATGAATCAAAAGCAATTCCTAGTTTGCTGGAACTCTGCAATGCCAATTAACAAATATCAAGGATAGATCATTCCAAATGTTAGAACTTATCTTCCAAATCACATCTTCAGTTGTAGCATATTGTATGTTACTTTATCACGAGGTGTTTCAAGAGAAACCACAAAAGTACTAGTGACAAAAGGATTCCATCAATTTTTTTTTTTACTTGAAATAGGTTCATAATATCATAAGTCAAATGAAGTTACAATGTTTACAATATTAAAAGGAAGCAACCTCTTCTTTCAACATAAAAACGTTAAAAGATAAAAGCTCCCTAACATTGAAGTTTATAAACAATGATAAAATAATCTAGACTAGGAATGCTGACCTAATCTAGAAAGCAAGAAATACAAAATAGCAAAAGCAATCTACATGTGGGAGGTGGCTATCCATGACAAGTCAACCCCATTCTTTCCTCCATCTTGTCCAAAAAAAGCTAATCCATGTTAAAGTCCAAGGGATTTCTAAGAAGCAAATCAACAGCATAATTCTATACCCACCAAAATGATTTCCGTAGGCAAGGGACCCATGTGAACCATCAAACAATGGTCATGAAGGCATTTATACAAGAAATATGGTATTTAAAGAAATTTTGCAAAGTTAAGAATAGTGAACCCTAATAGATAATGGTAATATTATTAGTGTTAAATATTTTATTGTCTCAAAATGTATATATATCATAATAGCTTAATATGTTTTCCATTTAATTCACATCCGCCATCAAAATATACATAATAGTATTAACATTACAAATTTTAATATGAATACTTTACATGACTTTTGTTTACTAGGGATGTAGACATGAAAATAGTAGACTAACTATAACGCCTTGAATTTTGAGTCCTTAAATCTAAGTGATGTTTTAATAAAATAAAATATGAATTCTGGAAATTGAGTTAGAATAATTTTGATTTGAATTTTTTAGCTTAAGCTTATAGGTAATTATTGATAGTTGAGGGATTTAATCATAAAATGAGAAAAGGGCTTGATTGTCTAATATTATAAAATTTAGAAGCTAATGTGGGAAATATTAAAAGTTTAAGGACTTCAAAATAAATAAAATAGGACTTAATGGCCCATAATTAAGAATGTTAGGGGCTAATGTGTAAAAAATAAAACTTGTAAAGATTGAATTAAAGTTCTAGAGTCAAATGTAAAGTGGTTAAGAGTTTTGGAGTGCAATTGTAGGTGGTGTAAAAGCTAAAGAACCCAATTGAAGGCAATGAAACTTAATATATATATATATATAGAGAGAGAGAGAGAGAGAATTAAGGACAAAATTCTACCAAATTCTCAAAAGACACCCTAACTCCACCCAGCCTTTAGACCATCGAAAAATGATTGGAGAACTCAAAACCAACTTCAAAGAAAGTTTGCTCTCAACTCAGCGAACAAAATGGTACCAAAAACACCCAAAACCAATGATGATTTCACTGGAAAAACTAAAGACGGTGGAACAAAGTCGTTGTGCTAACAAGTTCAGTAGTTCTAGTGGCAATGCTAACAAGTTTGAGGGGTTTTAACAGGCTTCCTAAGAAGAAGGATTTTATTTTTGACAATCAATGGTGGAGTAATTAGCCCAGTAAGGAGACAAAAGCGCTAGGTGGTAGGGGGTGGTTTTTGTTCAATTTGTTAGTGATGAGGGGCAGAATGACAAACTAATTTAGGGCTTCTATTTGTTTTGACAAGAAGCACACATCGGTGGTGTTGGTTCTCAACTCCGATAGTAATGCTTTAGTGATATTCTGGTAGAAGGTTTATTTTCTGATTCTAAGTGCACCTAGACTGCTCTCGGCTAGAAATTAGATCCATATTTGAATCAACTAGGATAACATCTGTTAAATGAATATCAATTCAATTAAATTATTTGATTTGAGCATGACTTTATCTGACAATTGGTGTGGCACATGATAAGATTCTTCATTTATAGTCCAAATATGAATTAAGATGGTTAGGTTACAGTTGGATTTAATTTACAGGAAGCCTTGTAATTGAAAAACAACTGAAAATTCATATATAATAGATTTAACTATTTCTAATTCATGATTTGGAATCTAATAATACAACCTAATGTAAATAAAGTATAATTGGACTTAAATTCAAAATATTAAATTGTAAACCTATCTTGGTGGGTATCAATTGTAGAATTTAGGACATTACTATGCCCAAGATAAAGGGTTTAGTGATATCATTTCAAATTAGTAATTGATTAGGTATAACTGTATGGCCTAGGATACTGAGTTAATAGTATTTCATCATCTCTCATACTATATTTTACATAACTAGGTTGCAAGGGACGAACTATTGAACTCATTGAGGAAATGGGAAAGAGCATATATATAGTAAATATAATATTATTGCTTGATTATTCTAGTTTGAGATTTGAGAATCTGATTCGCTCCTCTATGCTGCTTTATTTTTAAACAATTTATCCTTGAACTCATGCACTAAATTCATGATATTAGCTAGATGTTCTGTACCATTCCTTCTTCCAATGTCTGCCCTGAATACTTATTCGAAAATGATATTTTTCTAAATAACAATATCCTTATCTGAAAGAACTTTGAAGAGTATTATTTGAAATTTAGAATTTTCTTATAGTTTTATCTAAACTGGATTTGAATTTGTCAATTGAACTATAGACTTTCAAAGGTTGAACTACGATTGGTCTAATTTATTCTTGACCCAAACATCATAATTTATGACATTGCATGTGAAGCAGTCTTGCTAATTAGCTACTTTTATCTATTCTAAGGAGATCTTGCCAATTAGTTATTATTTACCTTACTCTATGTGAGGAGGTCTTGTTGGCTAGTCGTTCTTTATGTATACTTGTTGTAATAGAGGCTGATATGTTAACTGCCCAGTGTTGATATATTGGTAATAGATTTAGTCTAGATAGTTCACCCATATTAATATATTGTGATAGAGGCAGTCTTGTGGACTAACTCATATTAATATATTGTGACAAAGGTAGTCTTGCTAGTTGACCTATATTGAAATATATTGTGATAGAGGCAGTCTTGGCTAACCAATATTAATATATTTTGATAGAGATAATTTTGCTGGCTGACTTATATTAATATATTGTGATAAAGCCAAACTTATAACTTAACCTATATTGATATATTATGATACAGACAACTTTGCTGGCTAGCCTTTTTTTGATATACTGTGATAGAGACAGCCTTACTGGCTGACCTGTAATGATATACTAGTGATAGAGGTAACCTTGCTAGCTAGCTAGCCCGTTTTGATATATTTTGATAGAGGTAGTCTTGTTAACTGACCCATATTAATATACTAGTGATACAAATAGTCATGTTGGCTGGCCCGTACTGATATACTATAATAGAGGCAGTCTTATTAACTAAGCTCTGTTGATACATTAGTGATAAAGGTAGTTTGTTGGCTAAATTGTAGCACCCCCTCTCGGGATAGCACCTAAGTAGAGACACCACTCCAGTTCAAACTCAAATCTCAAATCACAACACAATTAATAGGCCTATACAAACTGTTCAAATTTAACACATCAAAAGCAACATTAGATTTCAACCTTGCAATCACAACAACACACAACAGATATACTATAGATGAACGCCTGACATACCAACAAGATTTACACAAGCCTCAAATTTTCAATAACAAACTTGACACATCATGACATCTCTATTCCAAGTTTAGCGTTCAAGAGATCCTACATATACACATAAGCACCTGTTCAATTACAAACTTTATCTTCTCTTTAGCCCAAGCTAGAGATCCACTTTCACCACTTTATCCTATCTGAGAAACATGAATAACATGGGAGGGTAAGTCCAAAGGACTAAGTGAGGGATAATAGTGACCATAATAGTAGGGATTTGTTGAGGGAAAATCAGCTCAACAAACTAAAAATTAACAAGTAAATGGTACAATTCAAATACAGGCAACAATAAGTCTGGTAAATAAGCATTATCAAATTCAAGACTTTTAGTAGAAATTAGTTTGGGGTTGTTACCATTGACTCAAACGGTGCAAAAATATCTCAATCGATCCTACTCAAGAGGTATATGGACATCTCAACCAATCATAGTTGGGAGAAAATTAGATAGCTCGTTTGGCCTGGACAACAGCCTTTCCTAGAGCATGAACTACACCAACCTTATTACTCCAAGAGCAAGTTTCAAGCTAGCAAGGTACAAAAATAAACAAGCAAACCCGTAAAAGATACGTATTTCAATAGATCAAGATAAAACATGCATATTGATTCACCATATTCTAATTAAACAAATACTTTACCGAAGCGTGATAGCTTTGCATATAATTGGTGTGCCCCTGTAGACTATATAGTGCACTACCCATACAGACTATATAGCGCATTGCGGATACCTAAGCGGACTGCTTAGCATATCATGAACACCTAGGTAAACTCCAAGGCGTGTTTGAAGTATCCCATCATTCCACATAGGATTAGCACTCGGTCTAAGTACTACCTCCAACAAGTACAATAAGTACTAATCAAGCAAGTGAATTTTGTCGATCAGGCAATAAATGAATGGCTAGCAAGTATAATCAAGCCAACTGGCTAGATAATAGGATACAAACAAACGAGTATGTTGATAAGGCATCTAATAACAATTCAAAATGGAACTAACTATCAATCAAGATAGAAGGGAGTTTAAGGCGCTAGAACTAACAATAACAACTTAATAGAGTGAAACAAGTAGTAATCCTCACAGAGGTATACAAGTAACCAATTTTGAACAAGTACACAATCAAGTATAGATTTCAATAAAATGAGCAAATACCATCCAAATAATTATGAGCAAGTACAATCAAGCAAGTTAACCTTCACAGGGGTTATGCCATAAGAATAGATAAGTGTATCAAGGCCAGGATGACAAACCCTCACCTTTATAGTCTCAAAGAATGCTATTACGATCAGTCATCTACTGGTCTACGAGTCCCATTTTTGTGTCACCTAACCAAAGAGTATTAATTATAGTCAAAATTAATATTTGACTCCCAGTACACCATTATCATGCTTATCATTAATCCAAATTCACCAATTAACCTATTAATATGATAATTTAAAGCTTGAATAACATTATCATCCCAATAATGGCCAATATGGTTAATAGTATCCAAGTAAAGCTCAGTTTTTATATCAATTCACTTATCAAAATATAGACTAGTCCTTAATTACATAATCATTTCAAATATCAACCTGAAGTTGCAATAATGGCTTAATTCTTCATAACTAATCCTAACAAATGTCACTTAGGTCTTAAATCTCCAAATTAGGATTTTTCTACTTAAATAATCCTTAGATTATTATAAAATAATATAATCCTAGTTCACTAAGTTAAATATGGCACATGCATGTTTCTAATCTCAATTCCATATTACCTTAAATAACCTGATTATCATCACTTAGGTTCCAATTTCATAAAATCAAAGTTAATTTACTTAATTAGATTAATTATTCCAAACTTGTCATATAATAATATCAATTTGGACTCACTAAGCTATACCATAATTCATGCATAGAAATATATGTCTCAACCAAATATCAATGCTTCATTATATAAGGTTTATGAGAATTATGGTGCGACACATGTATACAAATATATATACATATTCCTATCCAACTCTTTTACCCACGATTAGCTTAAATGAACCTCGAACTCAAGAACTAAGGACCCCGCTATGATCCTCGTGGTGACATAAAGAGAATATCCTAGAACCGGCTGCCATTATGCACCATTGCTGGAAAAATGCACAACTACCACTATCTGTCGCATTTCGACCTCCTGAATCCAATGATTCGATTAATTTCACCAAAGGCTATCGGAAAGCCAGCCAATCATGGCATAAAAACCATCGAGTGACCTCACATCATCATGTTCTGTCATCCCCATTTTACTGTCTCCAGTGGTTGAAGGTCAAAACAAAGCTCACCAATCACTTTCTTGAGCTGAGCCTTTCTCAAAACACCCTTAGTCTACCTCTATAGCCACCAAGAAAATAGAAACCCAACAACCATTAAGAGCTCACTTTGGGCTTCAATTTGCTAATAACCATCGCCAAAAATGCTATGCTGGTGGTGTAGGGTGTTGCTAGTGGCAAGGGAAGAGAGTTTTAGGTTGGTTTTGAGGTTTAGGGTGCTATAGGTGAAAATCGCCATTGGAGAGAAAAATAGGTCTTGGTGGAGAAGAATGTGAGAAATGGGGAAAAATATTAAATTAAGGAATTATATAAATGAACTTTTTCTTAATCTCATATTGGCCCCCTTAGAATTTTATCTCATTCTTCGATTAAGTCCCTTAAAATCTACTAGCTCTTCAATTTTAGTCCCTAGACTAGTGAATGCCTCAAATTCACACCTTTAACCAAGAATAAATACCATGCAACCTCAAAACCCATCAAGTTTAGTCCAATTAAGTTCTCTTAAGTAATAGATTGACCCCAAAATTTCCAAAAGTTTTGCAATTACATTCTTTTCAATTATTTTCCAAGCCCTACAATATGACCAATCAATATCTTAATTTTAAATCCTTATTTTTCTAAAAATACCAAATTTTAGGGGTGTTATAGACTCTCCCCTTAAAAAAATCTGGTCCCCAGATTCTTATCCAAGTACTATTCCAATTGGCTGAAAATAAGTAGAATTGATCAGCTAATCTACTTCTCTCTTCATTAAATTCCACTAGGATTGTTTCTTCAAGTCTCAATACATCTTTGTGCCTCTCAGATGTATCATATATCTTAATTTATGTGCGTCATCTAGCAATATTTCTTCTATCTCTTCTGGTACACATATTTTCCTATGAAATAGAATAACACCATGATTTTTGTGTTGAACTCAGATTTCTTGAACTTCCAACCTTTCCTTCTGCTTCAACATCTATATGTCCTTGGTTTGGGGTTCATTGCTTTTCATCCCATAATTCACATTGCACTTATTTCTGCAATCCTACTTGCTATATTAATTTCAACATGGTACTCATTCTTAGGCTTTTTGATGCCTCTACATCTAAGTAGGTGGGCCATCTTAGCCTTTTGGCTTAAAGCATTAGCTACTACTTTCACCTTTTCAGGTGATAGCTGATGGAAGAATCACTGTCTTTTAGAATTTTCATCCATCACAATTTCTCATACTTAAATCCTTATTCTAGTCAATTGGTTGACATTTCTAAGTTAATTTAGTCAACATGTCATCCATTTTAGAAAAGTGTTGCACAAATCTTTATTAATAACTAATAAGAGGCAGAAAACTACGAAACTTCTATTACATTTTCTAGTCTCTTCCAGTCGACTATGCCTCTTTCTTAGAGGGATCAACATTTATCCCATCTTAGGATATAATATGATAAAGAGAAGGCACCTTTTTTTACCTAAAATCTGTACTTGCTAGACTTAGCATACAACTGATGCTTTCTTAAAGTTTCAAGAACCATGCATAAATGCTTTATAGAGTTTTTTCTAGTCATCAGCCAATAGTACCCTAGTCTAGCTCTAACTTTGAGAAGATTCTAGTCCCCGTAGAAGGTTAAATATTACTTTTACATGGGGTAAGGAAAGTAATAAGCTTACGTCTTTTGGGAATACTCTAGGTATTCAACTACCACTTTCACTTCCTCAATTTTAACTCGTATCTTAAGATTTGTTGAAAATACACCAAGAATTCTTGTTCACCTTTCCTCAAAATCTATCTGGTCTCTAGTGTAGATATAACTAGAATTAGAAAGACTTTATCTACAGAAGGGCATTATGGTATTAGTATCTCATCTCTGTGAATGACACACTTGGTGTATCAATTCACCTTACGCTTGATGACTATATAGCTAGTCCCTAGTATCACTTTATACTCTTGATAGGCATTTGTGTGAGATTGGTTGGATATACTCTATCCTTATTCATCATCTTGGTAATCCCAAATCATGGTGTCTGAATTTCTAATCAATAAGCTTTAGTCTTGAGTTCTATATTTAATTCGAGAAAGTGCGATAGATAAGAAAGAATGCAAATCATTAGGATTATATATAGCATTATCAGAATTTCATGAATTAGAAATCACATATTCTACTACTTTACTAGGATTTGGTACTTTTTCTCTTGCTATGGCGTAAGCTCAAGCTCACTCTGATTGCTTTCTACTAGCCCCTACTATCTGCTTTTTTTTCCTTGTAGTAGTGGAGCCTTTCCCATTTGAGTAATCTTTTAAAAAGTGTTGATTGCTTCCACAACCTATGTATCTACCCTATTTTCTCCAACAATTTGACTCCTTACTGTTAAGTAATCCACAAAATTTGCTATCTTGCCAAATTGAAGGGCTTGTTAGGTAATGCTTCCAATCTAAAACCTCGATATTCTTTTTTGGCATTACTTCGCCTATCAAAGTGCATCTTTACCTTTCGACCCAAATTCTCAATTTTTCAAAGTTCTTGTAGCTATGACTCAAGTTGTAGTGTTAAGCTTACTGCTTGGTAAAAGTTCAATAGTATGCAATTAGCCAGACCCTTCCTCAATTTCAATCATGACCCTTGTTCAAATTCATTAGGTCTGCTGACCTTCCTCATCTTATACATAGGGAGCTTATTGTATCAGTTGGCTAAAAATAACTTCATACTAACTTACATGTTGTGCCTCTTATACAAGGTCCATAAACTCTCAATCCACTCTTCAATATAAATAGCTCCCAATAAGACTATCATAAATTAATCCTAACAATATAGTAATTTCCTATGTATCATATCACATCCTTAGTTTCGACCTTAAACATACCTTAGTGCTACTTTTAGGTTAAGTAGCTTATTTGGAAGAAAATACAGTAATTCCCAACTCAATGTATTTTGTTAGGCTTTTACCACTATTTTGATAATCCTTATCAGTAATTAAGAGGGATACCACTCTAGAAAATCCTTGAGGCTATCCTTTAATGGTTTTTGTTATGCTCCCAAAATTTCTAACCCAATTAGCTCAACAATAAGCTTATAGGTCCTCTATCTTACTATAATAATTTTTATACCATAAAACTTTCTATCTTTGAACTTGCTAGTAGAAAGAAAATAGGATCTAACGTTCTCTTCAATTTTTTCCAAAATATCTTCTAATTAGAGCATCTTCTTTGTGATTTTCAAGCGCTTTAGCTCCATTGTTGATGACTATCCATTATGATTTAGTTGACTGAGGATCACATTCATGTTGTGGATGTTATGGTGGTATCACATTCCATCGTATTACAGCTCCTTACTTTAGAGAACAAGCTAGCGATCGACTAACTCATAATGTGCATTATAGATATTAATACTATCAGAATGGCTACTGAGTAGTACCTAAGTATATGTAAGTTATTAGACAACGTAGAAGACATCCTCAAATGTAATATTACCTATGATGATTTCTTTGCTATATCTCCACATAACCAAATTTTCCTACCATAAGTACATAGCAAAGATTTGTTCATCCTAAAGTACTTACTTTCTTGACATAAAGAATTATCCCAAAAGTTTATTTTTATTCAACCCCACATTTAAGTTCACAATGAAGCCTCATATTTCTCTATCCTCAGATTTCACATTCCAAAATCATATCCTAGGATCAGATTCCATAAGCACTCTACGATAATCAAACTTATCTAATTGATGTCAACCAATCAACCTTATCTTAATACCCCCAAATCGCATAAGAACTTCCCAAACTACATGAAATATTCAGAATTCTAACTCAATCCTAGAGTTCACTGCTCGATATTTGGAAGTGAAGATTATAATCTAGTCGGCCGTCCTAAGTATAATCTCTTACCTCCTGGTATCAAACATTGTACCCAATTTCCAAGTTTAAACAATCCCAACCAAAACGTTTGATACAAGTTCTAATAATATTCAATGCCTAACTCATTGACAATCTAGGCTCCGATAGAAGAAATATATCAAAATGAATTCTCTGTCTATTCCTCTCTTAAGCAATTCCAAAGTCAAGCTTAACATCTACTATCCACAAATTTCATATCTAAGGATTATATCCTAGTATTGTTCAGGCTTTGCTTAACTTAAGTATTTACATCCAAATCAATTCAAAATTTAAGTTTAATCTCTAGTAAGCCTATTAATTCAATCATAACAATTGTCCCTATATTAACCTAGGTCATCAAAACCTAAGCTCAGATACCACTTATAGCTCTCCTTCTCGGGATAGCACCTAAACTGAGGTATCACTCCAATTCAAACTCAAATCTAAAATCATAATACATAAATAGTCCTATATAAACTATTCAAACTTCACACATCAGAAAAAACAGCAAATTTTAACCTGGCAATCACAGCAACACACAACATACGTACTATATATCAACTCCTGACGTACTTAACAAAGTTTATGCAAGCCTTAGATTTTCAATAACAAACTTGACACATTATGACATCTCTATTCAAAGCTTAGCTTTCAAGAGATCCTATATATATATACATAAGCACCTGTTCAATTACAAACTCTATTTTCTCTTTAGCCTAAGCTAGAGCTCTATTTTCATTATTCATCCTATCTGAGAAACATAAATAACATATGAGGGTAAGCCCGAAGGACTTAGTGGGGGATAATAGTAACCACAACAATAGGGATCTGTCAAGAGAGAATCAACTCAATGAATCAAAAATTAATTAGTAAACAGATATATTTAAGTAAAGACAATAACAAGTTTGGTAAAAAGTATTATCAAATTCAAAACTTTTATTAGGTACCAACTTGGGGTTGTTATTATCAACTCAAATGGTGTGAGAACATCTCAACCAATCTTGCTTAGGAGGTATAGGGACATCTCAACCAATTAGAGTCAAGAGGAAATATAGATAGCTCATTCAGCCTAGATAATAGCTTGATTTAGAGTAAGAACAACACCAACCTTATTGCTCCAAAAGCAAGTTTCAAGCGAGCAAGATAAAAATATGAGCAAGCAAACCCATACAAGATATGCATGTCAACATATCACAATGAAACATGCATATCGATTCACTTTATTCTATTCAAACAAGTACTTTACTAATGTACGATAGCTTAGCATACAATTGGTGTGCCTATACTGACTGTATGGCGCATTACGGATACCTAAGTAGACTGCTTAGCATACCACTGATACCTAAATAGGCTGCTTAATGTATTGGACACTTAGACAGACTACAAGGCGTGCCAAAATATCCTAGCATTCAACCCAAGTACTATTTCCAAAAAGTATAACAAGTACATCAAATACAATAAATATTATTCAAGCAAGTGAATTTTATCGACCAAGCAATAAATAAATGGCAAGGAAGTACAATCAAGCCAACTGGCTAAATAATAGGATACAAACAAGTGAGCATGCTGACAAGGCATTTGATAATAGTTCAAGATGGAAACAAGTACCAAACAATGACAAGTATCGATCAAGACATGTATAAATCAAGATAGAAGGGAGTTTTGGGTGCTAGAACAAACAATAACGACTCAACAAAATAAAATAAGTACTAACCCTCATAGGGGTATACAAGTCAAGTGATCGATTTTGAACAAGTACACAATCAAGTATAGATTTCAATAAAATGATCGAGTACCATTCAAATAATTATGAGCAAGTATAATCAAGCAAGTTAACACTCACAAAGGTCATGCCACAAGAACAAATAAGTGTATAAAAGCTAGGATGGCAGGCCCTAACCTTTGTAGTCTCATAGAACGCTATAACAACTGGCCATCTACTATTTAGCAGGTATGACTTCCATGTCACCTAACCAAAAGAGTATTAATTATAGTCAAAATCCATATTTGACTCCCAGTACACCATTATCATGCTTATTATTAATCTAAATTCACTATTTAACCTATTAACATGATAATTTAAAGTTTAAATAGCACTATCATCCCAAAAATGGCCAATATGGTTATTAGTGTCCAAGAAATGCTTAATTTTCATACAATTCACTTATTAGAATATAGACTACTCCTTAATTGCATAATTCTTTCATAATATCAACCTAATGTCATAACAATTGCTTAATTCTTCATAACTAATCCTAACAAATGTCACTTAGATCTTAAATCTCCAAATTAGAGTTTTCTCACTTAAATAATCTCAATAAATCCCAAGATTATCATAAAATAATATAATCCTAGTTCACTAAGCTTAATATGGTACATGCATGTTTGAATCTTAATTTTATATTACCTTAAATAACCTAATCATCATCACTTAGGTTCTAAATTCGTAAAATAAAAGTTTAATCACTCAATTAGCTTAATTATTCCACACTTATCATATAATAATGTCAAAGTGGATTCACTAAGCTATATCATAATCCATGCATAGGAAATATGCATCTCAACCATATATCAATGCTCCATCATATAATATTTATAGGAATTGTGGTACTACACATGTATTTATATGCATATTTCCATACAACTCTTTTGCCCATGATTGGCTTAACTAGACCTCAGACTCATGAACTAAGGACACCACTACGATCCCTGCGATGAGACGAGGAGACTACCCAGGAACTATCACCGACTGTCACTTGAAAAATGCAAAACCACCGCTATTCATCACATTTCATCCTCCTGAGTCTAATGGTCCGATCAATTTCATTGAAAGCCCTCGAGAAGCTAGTCAATCATGGCCTGAAAGTCACAGCACCACCTCACACTACTATGCTCTATCAATCCCATTTAGCTATCTCTAGTGGATAAAGCTTAAAACGAAGCTTGCCAATTGTTTCCTCGAGCTAAGCCCTTCTCAAAACACCCTTGGTCTACCTCCATAGTGATCAAAAACATAGAAACCCAACAACCATCATGAGCTCACTTTAAGCTTCAATTTGTCGGTGGCCCACCTCCTGAAATGCCACGATGGTGGTATTGGGGTGTTGCTGGTAGCAAAGGGAAGAGAGTTTTTGAGTTAGTTTTGAGGTATAGGGTGTTGCCGGTGAAAATCGCCGGTGGAGGGAGAAGTGGGTCTCAATAGAGAAGAAGGTGGGAAATGGGGAAGAAATGAAAATGAGGAATTATATAAATAAACTTTTTCTTAATCTCATATTTGCCCCTAGAATTTTGTCTCACTCTTCGATTAAGTCCTTTAAAATCTATTAGCTTGTTAATTTGGCCCCTAAACTAGTGATTGGCTCAAATTCACCCTTTTGACCAAGAATAAATATGATGCAACCCTGAAACCCTTCAAGTTTAGTCCAATTAAGTTTCTTAAATTATGAATTGACCACAAAATTTTCAAAATTATTGCAATTACATCCATTTCAATTATTTTTTGAGCCATAAAATCCAACCAATCAATATCTTAATTTTATATCCTTATTTTTCAAAAAATACCAAATTCAAGGGTTTTTAATAACCCAAGTTCATATATTCAAGATAGAGGTAGTCATGTTAACGGATCTGTAATAATGCTTCAATCAACTTAAGAGTGAGTTTTAGCTTATTTTATCTTATATGGCAATTGTAGTATAAAACTTAAGGTGAAAACTTCCTTTTGTAATTAGATTCATGAAATATGCTTATACAAGTAGTTTCATGAAATGTAACTTGTATAGTCTGGTTTTATAAAATTAAACAAAATCCTAAATTTTGATTCTGAATCTTTTTATGATTTGAGATATTCTTATACACTCGGTTCTCAAAAATTGGTCCAACTCCTCAGTTTTAAAATATGAAATTTTTCATGAAATATATTGTAAACTTGAGATATTTCTTTGTTAGTATGGGACAACGTGGAGTCTACTCATGATGTATAAAACCTAACATATTTTTCCTCAAATCTATTTCTTGATGCCATGAAAACTGGTTATTACTTAACAACCTATACCCTTGGCATTTACTTATAGTTATTGTACGTCAAACCATTTTTGTTTTATACTGCAATTCATTGTTATTACTATGCATGCATCTTAATCATTACCTCACTAAATCATTCGGTCCTACCCTCCTTTCTTTATCCTAGATTGAGGATTAGAAGGCACCATGAGCTTGGACTTCATGGTGTATAATATATATAGTGTTATCAAGGTATCTATAAACAATAAGAATATGATATGCATGTATATTTGTAATGTAATAGTGTGTTTATCATTAGGCTACCATCTTTATTTTTTTATGAAGCGAATAGGCTATAGCTTATGAAATTTAATGCAAGTTTTTGGGCGATTGTAAAATTATGGAAATTTAGGTTTGGCTTGCAATTTGTAGAATGACTAGTAGACATAAATGTTATTCATTGATTATGATCTTCCTTGTCACTTGGACTATTATGGAACTATTTTAAATTGAGAATTTTGAAGGTATCTTATCTTGCCTTTGGAATAAATTTTTGAAAACTCAACTGGGGTAGTATTCTGGATGGGAGCCAAATAGCTCCCAGATAGGGTGTTACACTAACCTTTTCTCTTTAGGTATATATATATAATGTAACTTTTTTATTCTTTTCTCCCATTTTGCATGTCCTATTTTATGGGATAAGTAACATGTAACTATATTATTTATCAAATATTATTTATATAACAATTTCTATCTATCCTTTAGTTGGCATCATTATATTATTCCAATTATTTTTACCGAAAGTCATATATGTTCATATTTAATTTGAGGAATCTTGGTAAGAAAGACTTATATTTTGTATAATACACAACTGTGCAATTGAATATACTCTCCTTCATTCTTCTAATACTTTTAGTATACTAGTAGGTGAATTTTGAGTATTTTGGTCATACTACTACTTTGTTGTTGTTGTAGAAGAAAGATCTACTATTCAAAATTTTGTTGCTACTACCACTACTTGCATAGAAGAATTAGATGAACAAATGACATCATGGTATATGTAGAAGGGATTTTGATCCTACACTTCGAAGGCTATGTAATGTATTTCTATTAGGATAGAGCACCGTAAAATTACCAAAAAAAGAAAATACCTTAATGAAATTATGAGGTTTTTGTAAAAGAATAAAAATTATTGCTTGATGTAACCTTTAAAGATGATAATATTTAGTTCAAGATGGAAAGTAGTTGTAGGAATAAATGGGAAGGATTTATAAAAATTAGATTTTATGAGTAATAGGGAAACAAAAAGACAAAGGTACATTTATATTTTTTGTTTGTCAATTTTATATTATAATCTATATATTTTGTTATTATAAGATGTGCATTTCTTCAATAGAAAAAGAAAAAAAAAAAAAAAAGAATTGCTTTAATAGAAAGGTGGGATTTGACAGAAGTATGAAAAATATATTTTTTCATCACTTTAAAAAATTTTACATTTTGTTAAATTTTTATTTCTACTATCAATTACATAGAGAGGTATATCAAAAAGAAGAAACATGGATGAGAAGACTTTGTTCAGTATGATATATATTCCTATTAAATTAGCCATGGATATACTTTGGTCTATAAGCGTGGTCTAATATATTTCTTTTCTTTCATATATGTGCTCATTATTAGGAAAAATATTCAACTCGTTGATGATGCTGATATAGAAGGGGTAAAGTCAATTTTAAAAAAATATAAAATCTCACTTTTTTCCAAGCTAATTCGATTCATATATAATATTTATTTTCATTTTATTATTGCAAACAACGCCATGAAAGGTGGTACACAAAGATCAAGCAATACTAGTTGGATTTAAAACGACTACAAGGTCATATTTGCGTATTATGTCCCAAATTTCATCTATATATATAATACTGGCTACCCAAATATAATAATATACCCTTCATTTTCAAAATTGCAAGTATTTATTGTGCAGAGTTGTAATTTTTCAATAATACTTCTTTGTACATTATTTATTTGTGTGATCTCTGTATTGATATATACTTATAATTTTCATTTGAAGTTTAATTTGGGAATATAAATTTATTCATTGATGTATCTTGGTTTTTAATGCATGGCTTAGCTTTTTGGATAAAATAACTAATTCTGATCTTCACCAATTCAACTAATAAACTTCAATATGTTGTTCCATATTTTCTTCAAGTTGATTAATGCAACTTCCTTATGACTAGAAAACTCACTCAGTTAAAAGAAACTTCAATTTGGATTTACCATTTTTTAATTTTTTTTAATTGTGTATGTATCAATAAAAGATTTAAGTAAAAAATTCATAAATTTAACTTATCAAGCATATTAGATACCTAAAAACAGTTAATATGTTACTTAACTTATCATAGCCACAAAAATTGAACTTATTTACTTTACTATATTAATCTTGCTTAGCTCTACAGTTTTACAACCTTTATATTATGGCATTATTATTTAAAAATTGTCATTGTGCAACATATCAAAAAAAAATTATTTAATGAATAAAAATTTGCACAAAAAATTACATTACACTAAAAAATTACTAATGCGCGGGGATAACGCGCAAGAGTTGCTAGTTTAATTATGAAAATTCTAACTATAATTAAATTCGAATTATGTATCCTCTAATCTATTACTTCTAAAACATCTCCTTGATAAATTTTTCTATAATTTTTATTTTGATATATTCAAAATATATCATGTTTATCATTTATATCTTTTAAAATATTTAATCTTATAATATATGTTTTATATCAATTTACGATATTATGTGTCTATTGATAGATCTTGACTAATGAAAATTTTTTGTCCATACAATTTCTTTCATATATTAAACGTGGAATAAATTTCACTATTCACCATATATGAAAAATCCACGTAAATATCCTTCAAAAAGAATTTGGCTTTTACTAGATAGTGTATTAAAGAACATGCATATTTGATGTTGAATTTTTCTAAATTTTCCAATTTCCAAGTTTTAGAAATACTAATGTGACCAAAATTAACCATAAGGATAATTTGACAAATTGACTAAAAATGGCAATGAACCTTAAATTAATTAATTGAGTAAAAGGATCAAAGAAACCAAAGGACAACTCAAATCTATCAAGAAGGGCAAAAAAAACCTTAATGGGCTTAAACTCATCAAGATTAAAATCTATAACTACCTAGTCCCAAAGAGAAATTGAGGACACAAAATCATTTGTGAAAATTCTCAAAATTAAAGAATATTTTAGAAGAGCATATCTCTTTATGTTTGTTTGAGAGAAGATGAACCAAAACTCTACTATTTTCCATGAAGAACCATGCTTTGTCAATTAGCATCATTTTGGCACTATCAATAAGAAATTCAAAGAAAGAAGAGGAAACATTGAGGATACAGATGACATCTAGAATTCACCACTTTAACACTCAGGTGCCATCAACATTCGAGGATGTGGAGAGCCACTAGCTAGAAGCACCATCACAATTGGTGCCAGACCTATACTTAGGTATGCTTCTCCCCACAAAGGAAATGCTTATGGATCTAACACCATCTCAACTAAGTCTAGAAATATTAACAAGTTTATTAGAGAGTATCACTACTCAAGTCTTAGCTAATATAGTTACTTAAGGTGTGGAAGAGTTACCATGACCCTACTATTGGGATTAAAGGAGCCTCTTTTGCCCTCTTCGAAGTAAACTACCTGAAGGATTGATCTTAAGTAAAGCTTCACTACTTTCTCCATATTACTACTACATGCTCAAGTCCTCCTATGCACTAGTACAGCTATTGTCGGACGATGCTAAGAACCTATCCTTAGCCATGATAGTCGCAAAGATAGTCAAGCATGGACTAGTCAACAATAAGAAAAACTATGGCAAAGTGCCCCAAGCACACAACTGCAATCAATCTTGGGCGTTCACTACCTACACCGCTTCATATTTCACAAAAAAAGGTTTTGCATAAAATGTTATGGTGTGGCTTTTTCATACACCCTCCTCAGTAGACAATGAAGGATATGAAGAAGAAAAAGACAAACAAATCATGCTATTTTCACTAATATTGGAAACACACCACTCAATGGTGTAGGCACCTGAAGGATGAGATCAAGATGTTGACTGAGTCAGGGCATTTCAGAGAATACATGATGCAGAGGCCAAATAGACCCACAAATGTCCTAAAAAGCTAACAAAAGCAAGTTCAACTATTCGTAATTAGGTGAGCACACAAAGCTTATCAACCAACATCATATGAGCAAATGACGCAACCTCACCATCACTATGACACCAGTGAATGATTATATACCTAAAAGAGGAATGAATTAACTCAGCAAAAGTTTATCACTCAAAATACTTTTTTCCTTTGCAAAACAATTTAAGTCTTTTGTAGAAAAATAGTTTTATTTATTGACTAGGATTTGCAAATACAAGATAGGATACCAATCAAACTAGTGATAAATAAAGTAGTAAAATAGAAGTAAAATAACACTAGTATTTATAAAAGCTCAGCAACCCTACTCCTTTACCTCAGTTTTCACTTAGAATTTTGAACCTGACAAATTAATTACTATTGAAGAATGGTTTTACAAGAAATAACAATAATTGGAATGTAAGAAAAGTAAAGGATAAGAAATACCTTAGCTGGGTGAAAAACCAACTCTTCACAAAGAGCTAAACTAGAATCCTAAACAAGATAAGGCAGATTCTAGAGCATTGTGAGATCAACTGCTTATGGACACCCAAGAAACTTCTATTAGATTCACTTACAAAACCTCTATGGACTGATGCACGAGTTGCTACTACTCTACATAGCAAACTCTACTCTCTTCTACCAAATTGGAACTAAGAACACTATAGAAAATTTTCAAATAGTATTACCCTATAGGTTTCTTCACCTAAAGGTCCTTAAAGTAACCAAGAGCCCGATCTGTTCTCTTCATAGGGTCTTCAAGAATAGGTATGACTCCTATCCCTATTCACCACTAGATCCTTTGAGACATAAACTGCCTTATTCTCATCTCTCCAAGATCTATCAAAGGCAAGTTCCACTTGACCTTCTTCACCACCAGGTCTTTTCGAAACACACGTGGAGTAAGGTATTAGCAACACTTAAGCACAAAATATGTATCAAAATATCACACAACTCCTCAAGATACTTAACAAAGTTCTCTCTAGACTCAGTAATTTAGAAAACAAGATATTGTATAAATTTACTTTTATATGCTTAGATCTAATGATGATAAATTCTTATTAAGATAAGATTCTATTGTAATTAAATAAAAAAATAAGATGATTTTAGACATCATGCATTAATTCCTTAACCAGCGGATGATTCAATGATTTCAAGATGATATGATTTATTTCCTAAGTTATAGAGATATAAATCAAACTCAAATCTTCATGAGATATTTTATTTATGGAAACTAAATTCCAGCAAATACTAGATTATGGCAGATAACACGTAAATAGATTCCAACATATAATATGGAAGATATTTATGCTCTCAGCACATAATTCTAAGAGAGTAATTTTGTCATAATCAAAATAATGTAAATAATTAAAAGGTTAACAATCTCCCCCTTTTGATGATGAAAAATTTTGAATACAATGAAAGGATATCACTTGAACTCCCCCTATCTATGTGCTTGGTTCTGCCAGCTTGTGCACCCTTGTATAGGAGTGATTTGTGCTTCTCCTATTCATAGACTTAAAAACATATAGAATGACAACAAGTACCAGTAGATACTAGATAACCTATTCCTCAAAAATAGTCGATCATCCAGGATAATAAGTTTACACGCCTATTAATAAAAGTCTTAAATAAAAGTTTAAATAATTTTACAGGCCTATTAGTAAAATTCTAAAAATAGAAATTAGTTTCAACAAATAAAAAAACAAAAGTTCTAGCAAATAGAAGTTAAAATAACAAAAGTTCCAGCCAAATTTCCAAATTTTATTCTCTTTTCTCCCCCTTCAACATCAAAAGGCACTTAAGAAGTGTTAAAAAAAGTTCTAACTTTTCTTTCAGTAGTATAACACTTGCATTAGTGCAACTGGATTTACGAAGAAGTTGCTCAAGCATGTAATACACTGAATCAACAAGAGGTCATGTATTGTGTCTCAATTGTAGATAATGCAACTATGCTTTACTTTTTACTGCACCATGAAACAAAGCAAGTTTCTAGCAGTTGGCAACCACCACTGGTACATTTCCTGTCTATCTTGTAACCAACATAATCCACATCAGAATAGCTTATGAAATTAAAAGATTTAGAATGTAGATACCATAAGCCATGGTTAGATGTTCCTTTAAGATATATTAATATTCTTTTAATAGCATTTGAATAGGATTTGTTTAGGTCAAGTTGGAATCTAGCACATGACGTAGATGACAAGACGTTTTTGTATACACTCTTACTATTCTTGTCAAGTTTCAATCTAGTAGTTGTAGTCATGAGAGTAGTTGTAGAGCTACATTCACTCATTTCATATTTCTTTGGAAACTCCAATGTATACGTTTCTTGCATGATGAATGTCCATTCCTAAGTTTGCTTCACTTGAAGTCCCAAAAATAAATTGAGCCCTCCCAAGCTCATCTCAAATTATTATTTCATTTTCTCGGCAAACTCTTGATAAAGTATATCATTAGTAGCACCAAAAATAATGTGATCGACATAAATTTGAACAATGAGAGAACCATGTTCTTGGTGCTGAGTGAATATGGCATCTAAGATTCTACTAGAAAAAATATTATTTGTGAGAAAATTGCTCAAACAATTATTCCAAGCTCTAGGGGCATGTTTTATTCAGTATAAGGCCTTTGATAGTTTAAAAACATGATGAGGAAAATTTTGATTTTCAAAATCAAGCAGTTGCTCTACATAAACTTCTTCTTTTATGAATCCATTTGATAAAGCATAAATTATTTATGTGAAGTAAAGATAAGAAGCATTCTAACTTATTCTAACCTTGCAAATGGAGCAAATGTTTTATCATAGTCAATGCCCTCTTGCCGACCATAGCCTTTTGCTATCAATCTGGCTTTATTTTTGATAAATTTGGGGGTTTTTAGTTTATTTTTGAATAGCCACTGAGTACTAATTATTGGATGATCTTAGGGTCATTCTACCAACTTCCAAACTTCGTTCTTTTCAAACTGAGCCAGTTCTTCCTTCATTATTTCAATCTACATTAGATCTTTCAATGTCTCTTTGATATCTTTAGGTTTAATCATTAAAATGAGCACAGTTAGATTCATCTAGTAGAACCTATCTTGCTTTGGACCTAGTAGTTATTCTAGCTTAAGGATCTCCAATGATTCTATCAATAAGGTAACTAGAGACATGTTTAAATTTTTCAGTTCTTCACTCAACCGTTTCTACGGATTCACTAAAATCAGGTTCATCACTAGGATTTACTTCCTTAAATTATTCTAGTTCCTCTTGATTTGATTTTGATGGTTCAAGGTCCAAAATCTTAACTGGTCTTTCAAATCCTACAAAGTTTTTGCTAAAAGTTTCCTTGGCACAAAATGGGTTAGTTTCATCAAACATAATATACATGGATTCTTGAACTATTCTTTTCCTTTTATTAAAAACACAATAAGTTTTACTATACATTGAGTAACCAACAATTATAACCTCATCAACTTTGGAATCAAACTTTGTCAAATAGTCTCTACCATTTAGAATGTAACATTTCCAACCAAAGACACAAAAATAGGAAATATTTGAAACTTTGTTTTGCCATAATTCATATGGGATTTTTCTCAAAAGTGGTTTTAAAAAATGCGATTTGACACATAACAAGTTGTATTCACGACTTCACTCCAAAAGGATTTTAGAAGATCATATTCATTAAGCATGGTTCTAATAAATCTAATTTTTCTTTTCAACTACCCCATTTTGTTGGGGAGTTTTAAGAGTTGAAAAATCATTAATGCAACCATGTTTTTTACAAAGCAAAGTAAAATTTATTTCAACAAACTCAATTCCATGGTCACTTTGAATTTTCTTAATAAAATAACTTTTTTTTATTTTGATGCCTTTTAATGAGTGGAATCAAAGCATTTAAGCATCAGTTTTATGAGCAAGGAATAGAACTCACATAAAACAAGTATAATCATGACAAGCACATATCTTTTACCTCCAAGGGAAGAGGTGTTCATATGTTTGAATAGGTTAATGTGTAGAAGTTCCAGTAGCTTGGAAGTTCTGACCTCATTTTTTGGTTTGAAAGATGTTCGAATTTACTTTCCCTTTTAGCATGCATCACACATCCTATTCTTGGAGAAGTTTATCTTAGGTACCCCTTTGACAAGATCTTTCTTTGCAAGATGAGATATAAGTTCCATGTTTATGTTGCCCATTCTTCTATGCCACTCCATCTAAAATAGTTAAACACTCTACATTTTAACAGGTTAAATCATCAAGGGTTATACAATAAACATTTTCATCCCTAGTAGCAGTAGAAATTGGTTTCTAATTTACTTAATAACACAGTGAGAATGATGAAATTTAACCTCATAAGCTTCATTGCATAGTTGAGTGATACTAAGCAAGTTATGCTTAAGGCCTTAGCAAGTAATACATTAGCAATAGAAGTAGTAGTTTACTTACCAATAGTACCTATATTATGCATCCTTTTGTGTTGTCCGCACAAAGAAAATTCTATGTAGAATAATTGTTAAGCTTAAGGGACATTAACGCATCCCTTAACATATGCCTGGAACATCCACAATCCAAGTACAACTTTTGTTCCCGAGCATGTTCCTTGGCATGAACTATAAGAAATTAGTTTGTGTTAGGTCCCCAAACTATGTTAGGTTCTTCATGGTTAGTGGCGGATAATTTTCTTACCCAAACAAACTTGGTATCAATGAGTTTCTCAATCAGACATCTAAAATTGACATGACCAAATCTATCACAAGTAAAGTAGTCTTTTCGAGCTTATTTGAAACCCATTCTGGAAATTGTTGAAACTAGTTTGGTATAATTTTGATTTTTGCAGTTTCTAAGTTTCCAATGCTTTTTAACATTATGTCTAAGTCAAACATGCATATGTGTGTGTTTAACAGTTGTGGAACATTCACCCAGATCATGCTCATCAGGCAAGCATTCTTCAACAATAATTTTTCCTTTGATTTCACAGCATATATTCTCAATTTGTTTCTTTAAGGAATTATTCTCTTTAGTGAGCTAATCATTCATTTTCTTTTTGCATTCAGTATCAAGGGTCTCTTTATTTTTTACCATTTGCATTTCAAACTTATCTTTAAGAGCCCTATCCAATTCTTCCTGCAAATAATCCACTTTTTCTTACAAAACTTTATTTTTACCAACAAGCATTTTGACATGAATTTCATAAAGCTCAAGCAATTTTTGCACATCTTATCAACGTCAATTTCATCACTGCAATCACAATCAAAACACGAAGAGGTACTTAATTTATCATGAAGCAATTCTCTTCAATGTCAAATTTTTTTGCCATTAGATTCGTCCCATGTAGTTGCCATTGCCTTAGCTTTGGCTTGCATTGCATATTTCCTCAATTGAGGACAATCTAATTTTTTGTGTCCAATTTTATTCCATTTGTATTAATGGGGTAGCTCGATATTTGCAGTTTCTGGACTAGTTCCTTTTAGTTTTGATTTATCATTTAAGAATTTCCTTTTAAGGTTTGTCAGTTGCTTTAATCTTTGGAAAATTAAAAAAATTTCATCCTCAACCTAGTCCTCATCAAGGTCTACTTGAAGTTCTAAGTTTGAATCATGATCGATATTAATAGCAATGTTCTTTTTTACTATTTTTTTTCGAACCTTCATCTTTAATTATCAACATCATCTCATGGGATGTGACAGATTCAATAAGTTCACTCATGCACATTCTATTAAGATCACAAGCTTCCTGAAGGCAGTGACTTTTGGCATCCATTTTTTGGGAAGTCATCTAAAAATCTTCCAAACTTTCTCATCCTTGTTTATAGTTTTACCAAGTGCAAGCATAAGCTTTGTAATTTCCATGAAACGTGCATACATCTGACTTATGGTTTTGTCAAGTTTCATCTCGAACATTTCATACTTGCGAATGAGAAAAGCAATACTCCCTTGTCGAACTTGACTAGTATCTTTATGGGTTACTTGCAATATTTTCCACATTTACTTTGTTGTACTGCATGACTGACTCAATTGTATTCCTCTTTGGTAAGAGCGCATGACAGAATGTTTTTGGCCTTCACATTCATTAAAATAGCCTTTTTATTATTATTTGTAAATTCGCATTGCTCCTTTAGAACCATTTGTCTATCAATCAATTTCATTAGAACCGTCGGCACTTCACTGACAACGTCCCATAAATCAAAATCCAAGGAAATTATATATTCTTGCATCTAGTTTTTCTGCGTAGCATAATAGGTACCATTAAATAGTGAAGGCCAATTGTGCAATTACCCTTTTGTAAAGACATCAAGAGTGTTAGTAGCCATAGGATCTTTTATTCAGGTAGTTATAACACAATATACAAAACTAATACTCTGATGCTAATTGTGAGTGATTATATGCCTAAGAGGGAGTTGAATTAGGCCCAAGGGATTTTAATGCAGCAAAAGTTTATTACTTAAAATACTTTTTGAAAAAGTTTAAGTCTTTTGCAGAAAAATAGTTTTAGTTATTGATTGGAATTTGTAAATACCAATTAAGATGCCAGTCAGAAAAATGATAAATAAAGTAGTAAAATAGAAGTAAAATAACACTAGTATTTTATAGAGGTTTAGCAAGCAAACTCCACTACCACACTTTTCCTAAGATTTTAAACCTGTCAAATTAATTAATATGTAAGAATGTTTTACAAGTAATAAAAGTAATTTGACAGTAAGAGAAGTAAAGGATAAGAAACACCTTAACAAGGTAAAAAATTAGCTCTTCGCAAAGAGCAAAATCGAAATCCTAGATGGGATAAGGCAAATTCCAAAGCACGGTGAAACCAGCTACTTGTGAATAGGCTCAAAGGACCTTTTGCTAGATTCACTTACACAACCTTTATGGACTAATGCACAAGTTGTTGCTACCATGTATAGCTAGCTTTAGTCTCTTCTTTCCAAACTAGAACCAAAAACACTGTAGAAAATTCCAAACAGTCCCACCCTACTAGTTTTTTCTCCTAGAGATCCTTAAAGCAATCAGGCACCGATTTGTTCTCTTCACAGGGTCTCTTGAGAGTAAGTACAACTCTTGTCCTTTTTCACCACTAGGTTCTTTGAGATATAAACCACCTTATCCTTATCTTCTCAAAGTCTATTGAAGGTATGTTCCATTTGACCTTCTTTACCATAAGGTTTCTCAAAAACGCACGTAGAGTAAGAAATTAGCAACACTTAAACACAAAACATGTATAAGAGTATCACACAATTCCTCAAGATATTTAAGAAAGTTCTTCCCCGACTTATTGATTCACACCACACGATGCTGTATAAATTTACTTTTATATGCTTACGTCCAACGACTATAAGTTCTTATTAAGGTAAGAATCCATTGGAATTAAATAAGAGAACAAGATGATTTTAGTAATCATGCATTAATTCCTTAATCAATAGATGATTCAATGATTTCAACATGATTAATTTCTTCCTAATTCATATAGATGTAAATCAAGCTAAATTCTTCATGACATCGTTTAATTATGGAAAGTAAATTCTAGCAAATAACAGATTCTAGTAGATAATGCATAAATAGATTTTAACAAATAATATGCAAAGATATTCATGCTTTAATGACATAATTCTAGGAGAGTAATTTTATCATAATCAAAATAATCTAAATCATCCAAAGGTTAACAACACCTATAATACTTGAGGAGGAATCTACCAAGATAAGTGATGCCACCACTAAGAAGGTAATAACGTATTCACAAGCCCTAATTATTGACCCTACTCTAGGCCACTTCAAAGATCAACGCTTGGTGATGAATAATGTACTAGAAAATTTAAGACACTCGAAGCCATAAGGACCTATAAATAGTGATCTCTTAGCAGTTCCAAAGAAACCTCAAGTATGAAAGAACAAAAAAGAAAAGAAAGCAAAAAGTGGCGACTCTTCAAGACACCATCAAATATAGGGTGTTAAATTTGGAGCCAACTCAGAATGGAAGCAAGTTGTGAGCAAATAGTAGCTAGATGAGTGGCTCTCTAATACAAATCAGTTAGAACAAAAGAGCGGAGATACTACAAGCTGCTACATTCCTGCTACATTCCTAGGCTTGATTGGATATGCCCTAACAAACATTTGAAAACTAATGACGCATGGATCTTTAGATATTGTTGTTGTAATAGTGCCCTATAGTCAATTAGGAATGGCATAAATATACTATTTCACTTGTGAAACAATCTTGATTGAATGACATTTTAATAAAATGGCCATCTTCATCTTCCATATTTTGTTCTTCACTAGCATTTGGTTAAAGCCCTTAAATCATAAAAGACTACGGGACTTGGTCACACATGTGATGGTGATTATGAAATGAGTCTCTATGATCATGTTTTTAAATATTTCAAGTTATAGAATCTTATGAGAATAGGCATCTAAGATTCGAATAAACTGGCACTAATGATGTATGCTCTAAGGGATTATATATTGCCCTATTTCATGGGTAATTTATGTTAGACATGGATACATGTTAGTGAGTGTTTATTAGAGAACAAGTTCACTGAAGGCCCAATTTGAGAATCTACTTGATAGCTGTAGTGGTATGTCGGTAGTAATGAGTTCTCAAAGCCTACGATAGAGCATATAATTAGTCCTTGAACTTGAGGATCCATGGTAATCTTATATTTTGGTCCTTGTGCTTTGACTTTGTCTTTATCACGTAGCAAATCATCTAAGCCTTAGATTGGGCATAAGCTACTTGAGTATGGAGGTTTGTTAGATATAATATGGGGATTTATTTCCTCATTATTGTGAAGAACAAGTGTATCTCCTATATATTCTATAAATGATTGATCCCAACAAATCCTTGCATAAGGTAATATAACAATTTGGAAAAGGTATTTTCCAAAGTGAGGTCATAAAGAGGAATCAAATATTTGATGTAGAGATAAAATTATTGAGACTATTAGGGAGCCAACAAATATCTTGCTCTAGGCCTCTTTCAAGAGATAAGTGACAGAAGGATCATATTTGCATAGTAAACGTAAGCTAAAATGGTTAACCTCAATATAATTCATTCATCTAGTTCATTGGAGCCCATGAGCTTGTTTCTATATATCAACCATGGAAATTATGCACTCCTGAATTAATGGAGATTAATTGACAGAGTTATTAGTTTAAACGAGTTTAAACTAATTTGAATATTTTGTATTCAAAATATTACAAAAAGTTGTGAGCCTATGGCTAATGAATTGGTGAACTTAATGGTTCACACACAAAAGCCTAAGGAAACTCTTATTTGATCGGAGGAAGTTTTTTAAGGAGTTAGAAAATTCAAGTGGCAGCTTTTACCATAGAAATGGAGAGAGTAAATTGGCTAATTATTAATTAATCACTTTGACTTGATTAATTTAAATATTAAATTAATCAGATTAATTTAAAGAGTTAACTTGAACCAATTACATTAAAGAATTTAATTGGTACCATATGACAAATTTAATTAGTCAAAGTTAACTTAAGGACTTAAGTTGATTTTAATTAATTCAAGGAGTTAAGTTAATTTATTTAACTTAAGGAGTTAAATTATTAGCTTAAGGAGGGAATTGGAAGTTAATTTATTTAACTTAAGGAGTTAAATTATTAACTTAAAGAGTTAAGTTAAAATTAATTAAATTAAAAAGTTAATTTGATTAAATGAGAGATTAAATAAACTAGAGGGAAATAAAATGGAAGAGTCCATTTTAATTGAAATGATGCGATTTTAATTTAAGAAATTAAAATCCAATCCAAACTAGATTTTGAATTTAGCTAGTTGGCACACGTGGATAAGGTATAGAGAAAGCTTTCTACTCACCCTATAAATACCACAAGCGGCTGGTCCCATAGGAATTCAATCTAAGCTTCCTTCTTCTCTCTTAAGGTAGAACAACTCATGTATTGAGTAACTACCTACAAAATCTAGTTCAATCCACTTGAAGAGCATTCGCAATCAAGGAATGAGCTCTACTTTTGCTACAAACATGAAGCTGGTCCCTGCAATGAGAATCATTGGAGCAGCTCTAAAGATGTCATCCAAAATTCAGCATCAACCATCATTGCTATGGAAAGTGCCTACCTTCTTGTTAGCTAGACCAACCTAGCCATTGCACTTATGAGCACTACATGCTTCTCCGAAAAGTGCTTTCACTTTTAAGTAACTTTTATCTTTCTTCTTATGTATTTAAATAAAGGCTTCCCACTCAGGGATGGCACCTCTTTATTATTTTTATATCCTTAATGAATGCAAAATTTTTCATATTCTTTATGTTACATTATTTCATCTGTAACTTTGAACTTTATAGCACTTATAAGGA
This sequence comes from Jacaranda copaia, assembly GCA_014898725.1. Lineage (NCBI taxonomy): Eukaryota > Viridiplantae > Streptophyta > Magnoliopsida > Lamiales > Bignoniaceae > Jacaranda > Jacaranda copaia. The sequence continues at coordinate 166,278 of JACGDI010001136.1, read as the reverse complement.
ATTATTGAAAGTTTTTAGATATAAGCCCACTACATGACAAGTCAAAGCGCACGAGGAGTATGTGGTATTCGTCGAGCATAATCCCAATGTAAAGGTCCTCCAGGCTTATGTGATCACCAACATAATTACACTATAGGCCCAAGAGAGGCTTGTGGTAGTCACTATCTAAGAAAACCCACTGTCAGCCCTATCAAGAATGCATGGCATCCTCTTAATGAAATCTCTTTGCTTTTATATATTTTGTGTTAGTGCAAGCATTTAGCCAATTGAATGACTAGTGATTTTGTGCACTCGTATTTTGATAATTGAGGAATCGGATTATCAATCTTAAATTTGTAGTATGATTTGGAAAGGTGATACTATATTTTGTTTGATCTTGGTGTTTTTATAAAAATCCTAATTTTAAGCTACAAAACCCTAGAGTTTTACATGATCTATTATAGTTTAGTTGTATGGCTAGGTTAAATACTACTTCTTTTCAAGGCTATATTATCAGACATGATGTTCTGCGGGAGTTTTTTGTGTCAAACATTTTTCCATTCTTGTGCTTCAACTGCAATATATATGATTGAGATTGGCTTTTGTTTTCTTTATTGTTTCTTTTCTTTTGATACATTTTGGCATGTTCATCTTACTATTTAGGGAATATGTTATTAGTGATATGGTATGGTTGTTTCTTATAAATTTATTTTTTGTTACTAAGAATACTTCCTGTCTTAGAGTGCCAATGGCCTTTCTATATTCATGATAAGATGTTTGCTTCATTAATTAAAAAAGTAGTTTGCAAATATTCTAATACAATTCTCTTTTCTTCACATTTGCAAATGAAGTAATTAAGCATACTTTCATAAGCATTTCTCTTTCTTGAAGGCATGGTATCTCTTTAACCTTAATTTTTGATCTTTCTACTTAGATTGCTAACTATTGGACCTTTAAGCATTATCTTACAAGTTAAATACATTATGATTTCAAATGCATTAAGCTCAGTTATCAAATTTTATTTTATGTTTTCATTCATATTTTGAATAGATAATCCTATTGAGGGTCTCAAAAAAATGATGTGATCGAATATCTTTCAATTCAATTGTATTTTCCACATGCACTGCATAGGTTTATATTAACTCAAACATGCAATCTAATTTTATTTTGCTTTAAGTTTTGAAGTTGATTTTAATTCATATTTGTGTTGGAATAGTGCCCTGCAAGCCAATGAAATTGGCTTTGTTTAAACTATTTCCTAGTGTAAACAATCTTCATTGAACAATATCTTTATATGGCCATCTTCATCTTATACTTTATTTCACTTCACTTGCATTTAGATAAAGCCTATAGATGACACAAGACTATAGGACTTAGTCACACACTGGGTGGTGATCATGGAATAAATCCTATATGATCGTGATCTTAAATTTTCTAAGTCATAGGATCTTATAAGACAGAGCATCTAAGATCTGGATAGACTTGCACTAACAATGCATAAATCTAAGGGCTGGATGTTGCTTTATTCCATGAGCAATCATGTGAGATATGGATACATGTTGAAGACCCGCTTGGAGAATCCACTAGATAGCCGTAGTGGCGAGTCAATAGTGGTAAGCTCTCCCGCTTATGCTAGTGTATATTATTAGCCCTTTGACCTAAGGATCCATGGTACCCTTGTGTTTGGCCCTTATACTTTGACTCTTCCTTGGTCACTTAGTGGGCCACTTGGGTAGAGATTGGGCATGAGGTATTGGACATGGAGATTTGTGAGATCTAAGATAGAATCCAACTCTTCGTCTTTGTGAAGGGCTAGTGCATCTTCTATGTGTTCTATAATGATCTATTTCAAGAACTCCTTGTGTAAGGTGGTGTGAAAATTTAAAAAAAAAGTTTTTCACAGTTGAGGTCACACAACAAAATCGAACATTAAGAATAGAAATATAGTATCAAGGCTATTAGGAGCCAACTAATATCATGCCCTAGGCCTCTTTCGGGAGATAGGAGACGGGAGAACCATATTTGCATGGTACACATGATGCTAGAATGGTTCTTTAAGCGCATTTATTTCAGCCAATTAGTTGGGCTCCATGGGCTTGAGGTTGGATATCGACCATGGAGATTAGGTACTCTTCAATTAATGAAATTAATTGAATTGAGGAATTTAAGTTAAAGTGAATATTCGATATTCCAAAAGTCACAAGGAGTTGTGAGCCTATGTCTAATGAATGGTAGAATCTAATAGGTCACACATGAAAGCCAATAACATGGCCTATTGAAGGAAGGATAATTTTTAAGAGCTAGAAAATTCATGACCGATTTTGGAGAAGGCAAAACTGTAGCCATTTTGGCTTGATCAATTTAATTGTTAAATTGGTCAAGTTAATTTAAGGGTTAAATTAAGATAAATTAATTAAGGGTTAATTAATTAATGTTACATAACTGCCAATTGGTCCAAATTAATTTAAGGGTTGAATTAATTTTGACTAACTTAAATAGTTAAGCACTTTGACTTAAGAGTTAAGTCAAACAGTTATTAATTAAATTAAAATATTTAATTTAATTAAGTTGGAGAGATAATTTTTGGGAGAATTATTAAATGAAGATTTCATTTAATAGGTATTAGAATTTAATTGCAAGACATTTCACTAAATGAAATTTGTCCTTCAATTAAATTTACTAATTACAAGTTAGTGGCCACCTAAGCAAGAGACACTTGGCATCACCTCCTTGTGAGAGGTTTGTGACCACTCCTATATATAGGTATAGGAAGCATGGCTGTCCATTAAGATGTGAGGTGTGCACAATTTGTATGATTTTCTCCCAACAATATTGTGTAGTAGGAATTTAAGTTGTTAGCCACCCATCTCTCTCTCCTTCTCCCTCCTCCTTCCACCTCAATATTCCCAACCTTTCTCCCCTTATTCTCTATAGATTTTCCAGCCTTTATATAGAGAATAGTCCATAGATTTGGTGTGTGGACATTTGCATTAGAGGTAATCTATTTTGGTTTCTTTTGCTCTTAACTGGAGAAGTTTCTAGCAGTCAATTTTTGCTTCTTTCAGGACTACCTACGGCATTTTGATCGACCTAAAATTTGTACTGAATAATCTTAAATGGGTTGAGGAGTTCCATTTAAAATTTCAGCCCAAACGGAGGACTCTATCTAAGGAAAAATCTATGGTGATCCTACTACGCCGATGAACAGCCTGTTTGATGATTGGAAAGAGTTTGACTCTTGCACTTCATTTTTTGCCATCACCAAGGTATTTTTCTTTTCCAAATCTGAATTTCATGCATGTTTTCATCCTTAGGGTGTTTGTGTGGGCCAGTTTTTCTGCCTTTTGTGAAAATATTTGGACCTTAGTGCCACAAAAACCTTCAATTTACTTGTGCGAGCTTCTAAGATTATGGCATTTTCATAAGGTGACTGTTCACTGTTTGCTCAGGACAAATTGGTATTGGTTCTTTTGATTTCATCAGACCGCAGCAAGCTTCATCTGGATTAAGCATATGTGTTTATTGAATATAGATGATTGCGTAATAGTCATATGTGTAGAAGAGGATATTGAGGCCATGTGCAAATTTAATAGGATTTCATGCAATAGTTGATAGACTTGTGGAGCCATACAAGTGGAATGGATGTTGGGGTGATGGTGGAGTTGTTGGGCTACTAATGGTGGAACTGGAGATAGAAAAAATTGAAGGATTGAGATTGAGAGTACTATTTTTGAGCAACTTAATATTTTTTGTTTAACACTATTTTATACTACAACTATAAACGGAGGTGCTGCAAGTAAAATCTATTATGTAATTATGTGAATTGATTTGATATGTGGTTGATATGGTTGTACTTGATTTGTGCATTTTGGTGTAATTTAGGTTGCTGGTGCCATAGTTGGTTTGAAGTTATTTTTGTTGTCTAGTATTTAATTTGCTTTGGTGCTGAAGTTTGTAGAGGGGAGAGTTGCTTGCAAGTATTTAAAGTAACAAAGGTGGAGAATGTAAGACAGCTAATTAAACAAAAGGTTCCATGTCATGCTAAAATTGTGCGACGGAGGTTTGTGTAACATGAAAGTTACAAAATAAGTTGGATTTAAAATAATAAAAATAAATAATATTTTCAAGCATTTGATTTTTTAATTAATTAATAAAATAAATATTAATTACAATATTTTATTTCCAACTGCAACATTAACTATTAGTTTGCTACACTAATCTCCCTATTAGATTTCTTTTACTATAATTATGCCCACACATGCATGACACATGCTATAATAACATAAGGATATTTTTGTTCAACAAAATAATCAATACGTAGGTTCAGTTAACTGAAGGATAAATTTAAATTTTCAAAACTTTTGAGTGATGATGTCAATAGATTCCATTAAACTGACTAGCGGTAAGACCTACTTGTTTGGCGATATCAAACATTAGAAAAAGTAAATTTAATTTCCTAAATAATAGGAGGTATATCTATGATTATCACAAAACTTAAGAGAGATCATTGTATTTATCCCTATGTTAACTAATACTCATTGCACCATTCCAATTCATTTTATGATCATGAGTTGGAGAAGTTAGTTGTGCTCTTTTAATTTGCTATGCTAACATCACTTCTAATTTATGCTTTTGAGTCTTTTTTTAGAGCACTTCTTAATAATTGTAATGACTTTTACATATTTTTTAAATTTCCATAATCATTACTTAGCCTTACCCCTATGAAAATATAAGTGTTCGGTTTACATATTTTAAGTACTTATTTATAAAATATCTAATTACTATTTAATTCAAATAATGCATCTTCTAATCTGTTGCTCCTATGACATTTCCTTAGTTTATATTTTCTATGATTTCAAGGTTCATATCCTAAAGTTATCATGTGTTTCATTGATATATTTTAAAATCTTGAATCTTATAAAATATATTTTTTACATTTGATATGGGATGGCTTATGCAGGCTCAGCCCATGGCTCCGACCAAGGAGTTGCACACGTAGCACTATGACTAGACCTATCTCATCTCGATGGCCTGATAGTCTCATCGATATTGTTAACCTCTTGGAAGGCATTGCTGCTCTCACTCGACTGAATCTCTATGTGTAGAGGTCAAGTTTTGTCAATTGATAGTCCAGATTGCTCCCCGACACAACCAAAGTGCATTTAGGTCGATTCTCTCTTTGACCAAGAAAGTGGACTCCCTGCAAGATCCCCTCCTACCACATTTAATGTCCTAACAGGTTGCATACCTCTGCATTAATAATGCATGCCAACCTACTACCGTTTTTTATAGGAGGGGCACCTCTAGTATACTATTCAGTCCCTGAAAGATGGAGATGAAACCACTTGAAATAATATAAAAAGAAAAATGTCTTAAAGCTCCCTATGTAAAGACAAGAGCCTTTCAAATGTGTTAAAGGCATCTTAAACATATTACTTACCTAGAAAATACTATAAATACCCTATTGTCAGCCTCTCCCAAGGGATGCCATTCTCCATTATAAGCCCTCACTCTGCTGCTCATTATCTAGTTGATCTTTTACTGACTTGAGCATTTGAATACCTTAGCCAAAGGCATCTTGGCTTGCCTAGCATTTGCTCATGAATGCAGATCTTAGCCCAAGCTTATTCTGAGTTGGATCACTTGACTAGACTGGTCAATTCTTCTTAATACCAACCTAGTCCAGTAAAATATGATTATCACCCTTATCATTTGGCGTCATCTATGGAAATATTGAGATTGTGATCGAAAATGGTAAACACTAGGTGAGCTACTTTAGAAAGGGAGGAGAACAGAAGGACTGTATCTTCTCCCCCTCAATCAAGAGCATTTGTTTCTTGCAGAGGTTGAGGGGGAGAAGAGATAGCCACAGTCAACTAGAGTCTAGTTGACCACCATCAAGATGTGAGGTTAGTCCTAAATGCTTTCCAGGAAAAGAGACTCAACCTGACCTATAAGAAGAAATTGCTGATTCTATTGACCATTATCCTCGACCCCTTCAAGAGCCACAGTGCAATAAGGTCGAGCATTCTATGCCAGCCCCCTGAGAAAAGATTATTGATTTAGTCGATCACTACACTATATATATTTAAGCCCTACAGTGCGATAAGGTTGAGCACATCAAATCGTAGGTAGATAGGAATATGACCCAAGAGAGAAGAATGAGAGAAAGTATCCTATTAAGTTCAATAGTTGAATAGGCAATTAGAGGAGATCTCAAGAAAGAATACTAAGAGGACACCTAACTCTAATGGTCCTTAGAGGATTTATTGAGAAAGAAGGTCACCATTTGTCCAGCAGATTATCAATAAGCGCATCATCGCCGATGCTAAAGTTTCAATTAGACTCTCATGGTATAATAGTTCATCGAACCCTAATAAGCATATAATGCAGTTTGAACACATGATGCAACTAGATAGTATACATGCAAAGATGTTGGTCACCATATTCCAGGGCATAGCACTCGACTTGTTCGTCAAACTTAAGCCAGCATCAATATATTTCTATGACTAGCTGTTTGACAAATACTTTCACCAGTTTGCTAATTGGAAGAAGGCCAAACTCCCTCATACCCACCTCTACACAATAAAATAGAATGAAGATGAGTCTCTTTGCAATTTCTTCACCAGATTTAACATCGAGGTGTTAAGAATCGATAATCCACGGATTACGTTCCTAATCAACTAGTTTTTCCTGGGCATTATGCATAAAGAATGCGCCAATGACTTAGTGTGGGAGCGCTCATGATCGATGGAAGTGCTACTTGACCTGGTGGAGAGGTATATGACCCAGAAGAAGATAAACAAGCTTAAGTTTGGCAATCCTAAGGTCTAGGAAAAGAAAAACAAAGAGAAAAATGACCAACAGCAGAGGAAAGGTCATTGATCTCCCATTAAATGATTCCATGATTTTACACCTTTGAACTTCCCAAGGAATGAGGTGTCGTTTGCAATCCAACATAATAACCTCTTAAAGAAACCCAGGAAGCTGATAAAAATGGAGGCCATGAAAAAATTAAAGAAATATTGCCATTTCCATAAGCAGAGAGGCAATGACACAAAAGACTATTTCAATTTACATGACGAGATTGACAGGTTAATCCAATAAGGCCACCTCAAGGAATATTGGCCAAAGGTGCCCAGTTAAAAGTGGGTAAGACTGACCAGACTCCACATAGAGAAAGTGAAAGCAAAGTAGGCACTAGGATCTATAATTAAAACTTCAAAATAGGAAATAACTAGTGCTTACAAGTGTTGCCATGTTCTAATCATATCTTGGATTCAGATTTAGATAGTAAATTACCTTGCTAAGCAAATCTAGAATGAATTAAGTGAACTCTTTCATGGATTCCAAATTCTGTCTACTTGCAGCATAATAAAACAATACAACCATTGCCATACCAAATCGCCTCCAAAAATTTTGAAAACATTACTAAAGATAGCCAACACCTTGGAGAATATTTAGTCAAAAATTTAGCTCAATTAGCCTTCTAGATCATCTTAGAGAAATTTGTAAAGTTAGACCTCACGCAGAAAGCTCTCCAGAAACAGAGGAAGTCACACGTCTTGTCTCTATTGTGAAAGTTCACACATCAATAAAACTTCCTTAATTATCTAATTAATAAGTTGGAATAGAACCAAAGAATGGGGATGAACGAGACTAAAATTTGGTAGAAGGAAAAAGAAAAGCTAAGCCTTCAACATATGAAATGCTAGCTTACACAAAGGGTTGATTTTCGGAGTGAAAAATGAAGAATCTAATTCTTCACACCTTTTGCACACCATGTTTTCTCTTTGGCCATCTCTCATGCTATATCTATATATAGATGTGGATTTTTGTGATGCCAAGGTAGCATCACACATTCCATGAAGGGGGGCGGCCAAGCTGCTTAGGTGGCAAGGGAATCCAAATTTCATTTGAATTTTATTTACATCTTAATTACATTTGGAATCTC
>JACGDI010001136.1:86064-158245 GCA_014898725.1 Jacaranda copaia | reverse complement strand
TCTACGCATGCCATGCAAATACGGTCCTTTCGTCTCCCATCTCCTGAAAGAGGCCTAGGGCAAGATAATTATTGGCTCCCCATTAGCCTCAATACTTTATCTCTATTCTCAATGTTTGAATCCATTTATATGACCTCACCTTTGGAAAACCCTTTTTTCAAATTGTCATACCACCTTGAGCAAGGATTTCTTGGAATTGATCATTATATAATACATAAGAGATGTACTCGCTCTCCATAATAACAAGGAGTTAGATTCTATCTTAAATCTCACAAACCTCTATGCCATGTAGCTCATACTCAATCTCAACCTAAAAGACCTGCTAAGTGGTTAAGGATGAGTCAAAGCATGAGGACTAGACATGAGGTTACCATGGATTCTAAGGTTAGAGGACTAATAATATACACTAGGGTAAGCAGGAAAATTAGTCACTACTAACTTGCCACTTTGACTATCTAGTGGATTCTCTGGTAGGTCTTCAGTACCTTGTTCTTTAACAAGCACCCACTTACACGTATCCAAATCTCATATAGTTGCTCATAGAATAGAGCAATCTCCAACTCTTAGATTTATGCATCATTAGTGCAAGTCTACTCGGATCTTAGATGGCCCATCTCAGTAGATCCTATGACTTGGAAGTTTTAAGATCATGATCATGTGAGATATATTCCATGGTCATCAAACCAAGTCCCATACTCTAAGGTGATCTAAAGGCTTCATCCAAATGCAACTGAAGTATAATAAGGCATAAGATGAATGTGGCCATATAAAGAATATCATTCAATCAAGATTGCTTTACACAGTAATAGTTTATACAAGGCCAATCTTATTGGCTTGTAGGATACTATTCTAATAATCTCCCACTTGCTCTGAAGCCAGTGCATCATAGCCTTATGACCCATCTTCTAAAGATGTCCTTCAAAGACCTTTTATGCTAGGGGTTTTGTCAGTAGATCTTCTATATTCTCTTCTGAGGTAACTCTCTCCACTTAGATGTCACCTCTATAAATGATCTCCTGAATTAAATGATATCACCTCAATATGTGCTTGGATCGCTGATGAGATTTTATCTCTTTAGCTTGTGCTACCACCCCGTTATTATCACAGAAGACTACAACTAGCTCAGTAATGCTAGGCACTACATTCAACTTTTGAATGAAGTTTTTCATCCAAACACCTTCATTTGTAGCTTCAAAGCTGTAATATACTTTGCCTCCATGGTAGAGCCAGTTGTAGTTTCTTGTTTGGAACTTTTCCAACTTACCATGTCGCTATTGAGGTAAAATATAAATCCAGAAGTGGATTTGAGGTCATCTACATCGGATTGGAAACTAGAATCCAAAAATCTTCAAGTTTCAATTCTCCATTATCGTACACTAAAAATAAGTTCTTAGTTTTTTTCAAGTACTTAAGGATTGATTTTATAGACATCTAGTGACTCTCATTGGGGTTAGATTAGAACCTACACATAATACTTAATGAGTGTGCAACATCTGGTCTAGTACATTAATCCGTATACATTATGTTCCCTATTGCCAAGACATAGGGTATATGGGACATTCTTCATTTCTCCTCCTCAGTCTTGAAGGCCATAAACTTGGAGAGATGAATCCCATGTCCCATGGGAAGAAACCCTCTCTTAGATTCTTCCATACTAAATCTCTTTAGTATCTTATCAATGTACAGGATTTGGGAAAGTCCCAACATCCTTCTCGATCTATCTCTATAGATACGTGTTCCCAATACATAGGATGCTTCTCCAAAATCCTTCATAGAGAATTATGTAGATAACCTTGCTTTAGTGCACTCTAATATTCTTACCTCATTCCTAATGAGAAGGATGTTATCAACATAAAGCAAATAAACTATACTGAGCTCCCACTAGTCTTTTTGTACGTACATGGCTCACACATATTTTTGACAAAGCCAAATGATTTGACTATTTTTTCAAAATGTATGTTCCAACTTTGGGATGCTTGTTTGAGTCCATAGATGGGCCTTTGGAGTTTGCAAACCTTTTGCTCACTCCCCATGGATGTAAAACCTTATGGTTGCTCCATACAAATTTCTTCTTCAATGTCACCATTGAGGAAAGCGGTTTTCACATCCATTTGCCATATCTCATAGTCATAATATGTAGCTATGGCTAGTAAGCTTTGAATGGACTTAGGCATAGCGACTGGTGAAAAGGTTTCCTCAGAATCGATACCAAGTCTTTGAGTGTAACCTTTTGCCATTAATTGCACTTTAAAAGTCATTACTTCTCTATCTTCCCCAAGCTTTCACTTATAGATCCACTTGCAACCAACAAGAACTATTCCTTTTGGTGTATCTACCAAAGTCCATACTTTGTTTGAGTATATAGAGTCCATTTCGGATCAAATGGCATCAAGCCAACATCCTGAATCTATGTTCGATATAGCTTTCTTATAGGTCTTCAGATCTTCATCCAATTGACCCATCACATGAAATAATCTAAACTTTTTAGGTTGTTTCTTGATCTAGTCCGACCTGCTCAGAAGTTGTGTACTATATTTTTGCAATTCTATTATTTCCACCACTTGTGGGATTTCTTGGTCGTCTTGAACTTCATCAAGCTCAACGACAACACCTTTTCTATCCAATAGAAATTCCTTTTTCAAAAAATGGGTGTTCCTCGATACAAACACTTTTTTGTTCTAAGGGATCATAGACATAATATCCCATAGACTCTCTTGGGTATTTCACTAACTTACACAAAGTGGATCTACTATTCAATTTACCCCCCATTGTACATCTCACATAGGCAGGAGATCCCCAACCTTTAGATTGTGGTAAGAGGGTGCTTTGCCATGTCATATCTCATATTGGGTTTTTGACATTGACTTTGAAGGTACTACATTTAGCAACCTCATAGCAGTTTCTAAGACGTATCCCCAAAAGGATATAGGTACATTAGAAAACCTCATCATGGAATGTAAAATGTCTAACAAGGTATGATTTCTCCTCTCAGCTACTCCATTAAGTTGGAGTGTGTTAGGTGGAGTCTATTGAGAGAAAATCCAATTCTCTTTACAATAATCCAAGAACTCGACACTTAAGTATTCTTCCTCTTGATCCGATTAAAGGGCTTTAACACTAAGTTCTTTCTACTTTTCTACTTTATTCTTATACTCTTTGAACTTTTCAAAGACCTCAGACTTGTATATCATAAGATACACATGTCCGTACCGACTATGGTCATTGGTGAAAATGATGAAGAAAGAATAGCCACCTCTCCCACTAACTCTTAGTGGTCCACAAACGTCCTTATAGATCAAATCTAAAAGACATGTGGATTGCTCCATTTGTCCTACAATTGGAGCCTTGGTCATTTTTCCCTTTAAACAAGATTCACAAGTAGGAAGGTCCACAATGCTACTAACTTTTAGTGCTTTGAGAGCTTTCAAGTTGCTCATCCTATTCATAGAGATATGGCTAAGTCTTGCATTCCATAGAATGGTATCTTCTTAAGTATCAAGGTTTTTTTTTTGTTTGAGCATGCATTAAAGGAGTGGGAAAATCAAGCATGTATAATCAATTAATACCTTGTGCAATTAAGGAACCATTCCTTAATGCTTTCAACTTCCCATTTGATATTGAAAAGTTTAATCCTTCATTATCCAAAATAGAAATTGAAATAATGTTCTTAACAAGATTAGGTACATAGTAAATTGGATTAAGAACAATACAAGAATTTCCTAAGTTTAATGTTACTACACCTTGGACCTCGGCTGCAACTTTTGCTCCATTTTCAAGATGGAGGATCATATCCCCTTCATGTAAACATTTTTTTCTTTCCATCCCCTGGAAGGAATTATAGAGATGAGAACCACATGCAGTTCAAATACCCATGAGGAAGATTTAATCATCAAATGCACCTCAGAAAACATACCCTTCTCAAAAGTAGCTAGGTAAGCTTTGTAGTTTCTTTTCCAATAACCCTTTTCACCACAATGGAAACAATTTGCATTGAGTTTAGCCTTCTTCTTAACTCTTGCAAAACTCTTCTTGGGTTGCTTCCCTTTTGAGAAAGAGCTCTTCTTTCTCTTACCTCCTTTTCTTGAGCCCCTAGGACACTTCGACTTGGAGGAGAATGCCATCATAAGAGATTTTTCTTTTCTCATCATCACCTCTATGATCACTAATATGTTCACTAATTCATTGATCATAACTATTTGCTTGGACAAGTTAAAGTTCACAATGAATTGGTTGAATGAGGGTGGCAACGATTGGAGGATCAAATCTATATAAAGGTCATTATCCATGATCACGTCAAGTTTTCCAAGCTTTTTGATGAGTCCAATCATCTTAAGCCCGTGATCATGGACACTTGCTCCTTTACTCATCCTTGTCCTAAAGAGTTCCTTAGATAAAGCAAACCTTTCATATCTTGTTTGAACACCATGCAATGTTTGTAGATGCGTGCAGATCTCAGAAGCATGTTTCATATGCTCATAAGTCTTTTAGAGTACATTAGTCATGGATGCCATCATGAGGCATCTAACTTGTAGATCATTATCTACAAATTTCATGAACACTTAACGAACCTCATCAGTTGCAACATCACCTAAAGTATCTGGTGGACTTTGATCAAGAACATATGTTCTCTTATCAGAGTCAAGAATTATCTTAAGGTTTCTCAATCAATCTTGGAAGTTCGTCCAATGCGTTTATTAGTTTTCAAAATACTTGCAAGTAGATTTTTAGCCATTTGTTTGTTGAAGATTTCAAAAATCTACATAAGACGAAAAAAGAGAATTAGCATGTGATTAAGTTTGATATTAAAACATGTTCATGGTTTTTCAAATATGTTTTTCTTCCACTATTTTATCAAATCCTTCACCCCCAAGAAGAATTCAGAAAATCAAATTTTCTAGTGAGAATCAAGACCACAATGACTTGCCAATGGACCACTGTGACCGAGTGCCATCCATGAGTAATCAAAGGGTAAGCAACTTTTGCTAATTGCATCTCATGCAACTCTTGATATATTTTGCCTCACTTTTTATATAAACCCACGTGCTATATCTATTTCTTCACACCTTTTGCACACCACTTTTTCTCTTTGGTTGTCTCTTATGCTATATCTATATATAGATGTGGATTTGTGTGATACCAAGGTGGCATCACACGTTCCATGAACGGGGGGCAGCTAAGATGCTTAGGTGGCAAGAGAATCCAAATTTCATTTAAATTTCATTTGCATCTTATTTACATTTGGAATCTCATTTCAAATTAATTAATATGCCATCTCAAATCTCATTTGAGTCTTTCCTTCAAAAATGCATTCCTCCTAATTAATGAAATTAAACTCTTTAATTTAATTAATTATGCTTTGACTTAACTCTTTAAGTTAAACTGGCTTAACTCTTTAAGCTTAATTGTTAACTTAACTTTTTAAGTTAACTTGACCAACTGATGATCATGTTGGCACCAAATAATTACTCCTTAATTATTGGTCTAATTTAACTCCTTAAATTAGTTGATCAATTTAACACTTAAATCAATCAAGCCAAAACTGTCCTTCAAATTTGGCACCAAAATTCAGTCCACTAGGATAAAGAGATCTCTTTTCTAACTTCTTAGAAAATTCTTTCCATCAATTGGGAAGCTAATTGGATTTTGTGTGGGACCTAATAGGTTCTACCATGCATTGGACATGGGCTCACTTTGTGACTTTCGAATATCTTATATTCATTCTAGTTTAAAACTTTTTTTAAACTAGTTGACTCAATTCAATTATTCTCATTAATTGAAGATTATCCAATCTCCATGGTCGATGTCCAATCTCAAGCCTATGGAGCCAAATTAATTGGCTAAAATAAAGATTTTGGAGAACCATTATCACTCTACACTTGCCATGCAAATACGGTCTTTCCGTCTCCTATCTCCTGAAAGAGGTCTAGGGCAAGATATTTGTCAGCTCCCCATTAGACTCAATACTATATCTCTATTCTCAATGTTCAAATCTATTTGTCTAACCTCACCTTTGGAAAATTCATTTTCCAAATTTTCACACCACCTTGCACAAGGATTTTTTAGAATCAATCATTATAGAACATATAGGAGATATACTCACTATTTACAATAGCGAAGAGTCAGATTCTATCTTAGATCTCACAAACCTCTATGCCAAGTAGCTCTACCCAATCTCAACCTGAAAGACCTGCTAAGTGGTCAAGCATGAGTCAAAGCACGAGGACCAGACATAAGGTTACCACGGATCCTCAGGTCAAAGGACTAATAATGTGCACTAGCGTAAGTAGGAGAATTAGCCACTACCGACTTGCCACTTTGGCTATCTAGTGGATTCTCCGATGAGTCTTTATGACTTGTTCTCTAACAAGCACTTACTTATATGCAAACGTATCTCATATAGTTGCTCATGGAATAAAACAATCTCCAACTTTTAGATTTTTACATCATTAGTGCAAGTCTACCTAGATCTTAGACGCACAGTCTCATAAGAACCTATGACTTGAAATTTTTAAGATCACGATCATGTGAGACTTATTTCATAGTCATAAAACCAAGTCCCATAATATAAAGTGATCTAAGGGCTTTATCTAAATACAAGTGAAGTATAATAAACCATAAGATGAATGTAGCTATATAAAGAATATCATTCAATCAAGATTGTTTTACAAGGTAATAGTTTGTACAAGGTTAATCTCATTAGCTTGCAGGGTACTATTCCAACAAAAAGGTCAATCAGCTTGAGAAGAGAAGATAAGGAAAAGAAGCCTACCCATAGAACACCCATCCATCCATTCAAGGAGTCATTAACATGATTGTAGGAGGTTCAACTTAGAGGGACTTGAAGTTTACCAGGAGATAGGCCTAGAGAAGGCTCAATTTAACTAATCCTACTTTAGTCAAAATAGTATTCTAGCTCTCCACCAGTATAGAGCCTATCTCATTTACTGATAATGACCTCGCCCACCTTGAGAACAAGAGCATTAACCATAAAACTAATTTCTACATAGTGGTCTCTGTTAAGATCGCCAATTTTAAAGTGAGAAAAGTAATGGTTGATAATTGCAGCTCTACCAACATCATTTTTCTATCGAGCCTGAAAAGGATAAATTTAGGTTAGCTGAAGTTCAAGCCCATGTGCAAACCCCTAGTTAGATTCAGAGGGTCAAAAATTTTATTGGCAAGCTCATTAATTTTTCGACATTATTTAAAGAATCCCCCCATAAGAGAACACTTATGATCAATTACCTGGTCATCGACGCCCCATTTACCTATAATGTCTTAATAGGTCTACCAGTTCTAAATGACTTATGGGCCATCACCTCAACATACTACATGAAAATTAAATTTTTGACCCTAGTAGGTACAGACAAGCTCTTATGCAATGTTAGAAAAGCATGGCGTTGTTATATCATTTCCATCAAGTCAAACAACCTCATGGGATACCTCTGTAGCAGAACCTGAGGGACAAGCCAATAAGAAGAGAATGATAGAAAAAACCAAAGTGAAGCCCATCGAGGTGTTCAAAATAGTCAAGCTGGAACCTAGCAATTTTAATATGACAAGCAAAATTGGAATTGACATGGGCCACCATATAGAGTATCTCATGGTCGATTTTCTATGTAGGAACATCAACGTCTTCCCCTAGAAAGCATCTGACCTCCAGGGAATTGACCCTAATGTCATCATCCACTACCTCAATGTGGACCCCTCGTATAAACCAATGAAGTAAAAGATGATGACTTTTAATGCTAAGAGATTCCAAATAATCAAAGAGAAAATCAACAAGCTCTTAGATATAGGATATATAATAGAAATTTAATACCTCTTGTAGCTTTGTGATGTAGTCCTCATCCGCAAGAATGAGGAAAAGTCACGCATATGTAACGATTTCACTAATTTGAATAAAGCTTTTCCTAAAGATCCTTACCCCCTACTTCGTATAGATTTGTTAGTTGATTATACTGTAGGTTGTGAATTGTTAAGTATGATGGATGCTTCCAGGGTTATTACCAATTATTCATGGAATCCAAGGACAAGGATAAAAACTATTTTATGGTCCACAATAAGGTTTATTGCTTTTTGATCATGCCTTTTAGGTTAAGAATACAAGGGCAACTTACTAAAGATTAGTCAACTTTATATTCAAAAGTGAAATTGGCAAGTCTATAGAGGTTTATTCGATGACATGATCCTCAAAATAGAGCAAGCCAAGGATCATCTACTCGACCTCAACCACACATTTGCTATATTACAGTCTTCAACATAAAGCTAAACCCTAACAAATGTACATTAAGAGTTCAAGATGGAAAGTTCCTAGGTTATATGGTCTATTAGAGAGACATCAAATTAAATCCACAAAATATTTAGGTAGTTCTGGATATTTCCTTGCCTCAAACAGTCAGGGATGTGTAGCGTCTAGTCAAACAAATCATAGCACATGGTAGGTTCATTGTGGACCTAGTAGACAATAGCTTACCTTTCTTTAAGGTACTCATGAACACAAAGAAATTAGGTTTCCAATGGTCAAAGCAGTGTGACTAGGTTCTAGTCGAACTGAAGAAATATTTATCTCACTACCCATGCTAGCAAAATCAAAACTATGAGAAGTTCTGTATCTCTACTTGGCTATTTTTGAAGCTTTGATCAGTTCAATTATGATCTCGACCAAGGATAAAAGCCATCGACCAATCTATTACTACAACAAGGCATTACAAGGCCTAAAACATCACTACTTGGAGATTAAGAAGTTTGCTCTTGCTCTAGTCACTGCAGCTCAAAAACTACGATCATACTTCTAGTCCCATGTTATCAAAGTATTAACAAACCATTCATTAAAACAAGTACTTTTGTAGCCATACACATTAAGAAAATTAACAAAATGGGCCATTGAATTGGGAGAATTCGACATCACTTTTCAACCCTGAACGGCCATAAAAGCACAAGTTTTGGCAAATTTCACTATCGAGCAGGTCAACCTTCTAGATCAGAATGCTAACACCCCTTGCACATCGACGTGTTAGCGACTGCTTCAAGAGGAGATATATGTGTTGCACTACACTGTTTGTCAATGAAGGGGTACGATTTTGCAATCAAGCTCGACTACTAAGTAACCAACAGTGAGGTGGAATATGAAGTCCTCTTTGTGGGAATAAGAATAACAGTAAACTATTGAGTCAAGAACTTGGCAACAATTACAAATTTGCAGCAGGTTGTAGAGTAGGTCGAGAGAAATTTAAAGGCTAAGGACTCAACCATGAGTCAATACTTAGTAGAGGTCAAAAAATTCCAGGAATTATTTAAAAAATTCACCCTCAGCTAAGTACCCAAATTAAAGAACAATTGAGTAGATGCCCTATACAAATTTTGCTAGCTCGATCAAAGGAACAAGAGATAGAACAATAACATTTTTGGTTGTCAATAAACCATCTATTGGCACCCCCGACCAAGATTTTGTTGAAAATATCGGAAGCACTTTCTTATTAGCAAGATGCAATAAAACTCTATTTGGGCCAAAATACAATTCCTAAATATATAAATGAGACATGTTGGTTTCAAGGTCAAGCCACCAAGTTTGCTCTCGATGAGCACGGCTAGCTTTACAAAAGGTTGATCTTAGGACCATCCCTAAGACTTAGGTCTGAACTAAGCTTAAAAAGCCTTACTGGACATCTATGCAGGCATTTGTGGAAACCATTTAGGAGGAAGATCCCTTGCACCTAAGTCATAAGATATAGATACTTTTGGTCCATGCTATTAAAAGATACTATTGATTTTGCTCGAAAGTGTCCATCTTGCCAAGTCCACTCAAAAATCCCATACCAGCCTACCGTGTCTGTAATCAATGTTCAGGTCACATGGCCACTCAACCAGTAGGAGATCAACATTATGGGGTCCCTATGGAAGAACATTGGTTAGAGAAAATTCATAATTGTGGCGGTTGAATATTTCACTAAATAGGTTAAGGTCGAGGCAATCTAAAAGATAACTAACACAGCTATCAAGAGCTTCATTTCAAAAAATATTATCTGTTGCTTTGGTCTCCCCAAGGTCCTTATTTCAAAAAATAGAATGAACTTCAAACCAAAAATACACAAAGTTGGTGCAAAGCCTTAGGGATCGGCCAACACTTTACTTCAATTAGGAACCCTTAATCAACAACTAGATAGAGTAACGAACAAAATCATTCTTGACCACTTGAAAGCCCAAATAGAGGAGATCGAATCGAGCTGGACAAATGACCTCTCTGTGGTGTTATGGGTGTACAAGACCACCCTCCACATGACTACAGGTCACAATCCTTATAGTTTGATCTATGGTTTTGAAGCAGTCATCCCCCCTGAACTTGTACAACATACAGCTCAAGTGATCTACTTCAATCTAATCAGGAACATGTTTGAGAGGAAACTCAACCAAGAGACCATCAACAAATGGCAGCAAAAAGCTTATAACACCATGCAGTGTTATAGACAAAGATGGCAAAGAACTACAATAAAGGAGTCTGACCACGTCATTTTAAGGTCGAGGATTTTGTTCTCAAGAAAATTGAAGCATCCAAGAATGTTGGCAAGCTCCACCCAAAATGGGATAGTTTCTATACTATTGTTAAGGTGTTAAGGTGTCAACAGTGATGAGCTCCTGTGACCCTAGAATGCCATAAACTTGAAGAAATTTTATGTATGAAAGCTTTGTAAGCCCCATTGTATTATATTATATAATCAAAGCTTTTAGCAATCTTGTCATTTATTACTTGTAATACCACAAAACCTCCTCTCTAGCTAATTCAAGAATGTAAGATAAAGCCTAGAGTCGACCCCATAGTCAACCCAAGCAACAGCTTTAAGCCACCAAATCAAGGTTTTTTAGCCCAATGATTGTAGTAAACCCTATAGGTGGCCTAAGCAGCAGCTCACCAAATCAAAGCTTTTTAGTCCAATGATTACAGTTGACCCTATAGTTGGCACAAGCAGGGGCTTCAAGTGGCCAAATTAAGGCTCTTCAATTCAATGATTATAGTCAACCCAAGGAATAGCTTCAAATCACCAAATCAAAGCTCTTCAACCCAATGATTATAGTCGACCCCATAGTTGCCTTAGCAATGGCTTCAAGTCAACAATTAAAGGCCTCTCAGTGCCTATAGTTGACTCCATAATCTACTAAGACAAGTAAAACCATTTGGTACTTTAATATAGCATGCTCGTCAATTTGAATCAACTATGCTCATTGTTATAGGATTTATGTTATTGATAATGATGTTGTTTATAACCTATCAACAACCAACAAAAGCAAAGATGCTACAATAAAGTAAATAATGAAGAGAACTAACTACACATTGACAAAATAGTTGTTATATTTCATTGATCAAAAAGTTTGATTACAAACTTAGTGATTATAGAGGGTAAGAAAAGAGGAATTACAAAGCTACACCTCGCAAGGCAACCTGACTCATACAGCATAAACTTCAGTGACTGCTCAACCCCGCACCTTTAGCCCAAGCCCCTAGAGCACCCTCTTTTATTATTTTATTAAGCTCATCCCTCTAAGTTATAGAAACTACCATAGGCCTATCAGTCTCCTACTCAAGCCTAGCAGTGACAAATGGGAGTACAGCTAGTGCTAGTCATGAAGGTCCTACCTTATCAACCAAAAAGTTGCTATAGTGTAAAAAGTATTCAACAGCATCAACTATGCCATCACAAATCTCAAAGGTAAAGTCACTCATCAAGTTAAACTCATGTTCAATGGCAGCCTATCTCCTCACCACCTCTACCTCGTTCCTTTATATAGCCATCAAAGACTCGATTGGTGTATTTTCTATAGCCCCCCCTCAACAATTGCCTCATCGCGCTCGAGGTATGGCTGTAGTTTCTCATCCAAAATGGGGCTGATACAATTTTTATCTTCTAGTCAAAAGGTATAGCCTAGATACTTTGGCTGCTTGACAGCTTTATTAAATGTAATCATAGTATTATCCAGAGAGAAGATAATGCTCGCATCTTAAAACGCCGAGCACAGTATGAATTGCTAAACTATCTCTCATTGCATGAGTGGGAGCTTTCTATAAAATTCTTCTTGAACTTCTTGAACAATAGCATTATGCCCTGTAGTTTGACTAGAGTCATAACTCTGTTGCACATCCAGCCAAGCTTAGTACAACAGCTCATCTATCTTAGTCTTTTCCTTGATTGTAAGCACCAGCTGCTTGTCTTTGGTCTCTAATTGATTGCAAATATCCTCGACCTCCTTTATCAATTGGTCAACCCTAGTTTGCTAGGACTCAAGCTATACCTTCATCATCTCCATATCCTACCCTTCCCTAATTGCTCCCATTTGGCCAGCGCTAACTCAAACCTCAAGTAAAAATAGTAGCCCAACTGGCTCACCTAAAAGAAAAAATTTATTGCTAATAAATGAAGCTCAACCAACAAACAGTAAATAGTATTCAATGAGAAACATAACTCAACCACACACTCACCATATTATTGTGGTATGCTAGAGCCTTGAGTGCAGCAGCCTGGCTCAAAACCATTAAACTTTCTCTGGTTGCATGAAAAAAGCTCGGCCATCATCACTCTTAGCATGGTAGCCCCAGCCCACCTCGTCAAAATGATGGAATGAGAATTATGCCCATCTAGGATAGGTTCCTCCTCGAATTGTGGAGATAGTAGTTTAGGCAGCTAAAACAATATGTCGTCACCACCCTTCCCAAATAGATCATAGCCCAAAGACTATAATCAAGTGCCACAACCTTTCTCATACCTTTGTCGATCGCCATTTTCTTTAGAGTAGGACCTCCCTACTAGACTAGTTGTCTTTTGCCCCTACCAGTAAGACTGTTGCCAACCATCACCATCAGTCAAGCTAAGGATGCACTTGGAGATAAATGATCAGTTAGGGGTACTAAGGCCATGACCGAGGCGGCTTTTTGTTAAGTCATCATTGCCTAACGACGCTCCTCACTTCTCTAAGCTTGAGCTATTGCTTCCTACCTTGTATAGTTCATGATGTCTTCCTAATCTACCAACATAAAAAATAATAGTAAAATAAATAATTAGACTCAAGCAGAAAGATAGAGAATAAACAAAGTTATAAAAATAAACAAAGAACTTCTACCTAGTCGATCACCTACTGGTAAGTCCAGCTCAGCTGGCAACAATCCAGTCAATACCAAACACCTCTCCTCAATAAATATAAAGGCCTTTATTTGACTAAACTTGACTAGGTCCCGAATGAAGGTATTTAGCCAACTTGGGGTCAAGTTACCCAACATCTTGATGTGCCCTTTCTTCCATCCACTTAGAATGTTAAACCCCCTAGGCCCTCAAACATAAAGAAAATTTTTTTTTCCACTCCTGGCTATAGGAAAAAAATGATGTAACTAAAATCTTTCGATGTGGCTAGGCAATAAGGTAATAGAACCCAGATTCATTGGTGCTATCCAACTTTCGAGATATTAGGAGGTGGAAAAGGTTAGAGAAATTGGCAAAGGAAACTGGTTGGTCAAAAAAAAGTATAAGGACTGCAAAACTATATATGGTTGAGAAGCTATTTGGTAACAGCTAAGTTATGTAGACCTCTAAACCTTTTAATAGATCAACTATGGTTAGTGCAAGAAAGAAGCTAAGACCACACTTAAAGGCTTCCTCAAGTACATTAATTCACCCCTTGGGAGGTCGATGCATTCTATCTCAAGGACCAATAACTATCATTTTATATTCGGTAGGGACATGATAGAGCTCCCTAATACACATGAGGTAAACAAGGGCAATCTTAGAAGAGATCTCATTATAGTGATTAGAAGTAAAGAATCAATCATGCAACACGGGTACCTCACTCAGGGGCAACATTCCCTTGAGAAACAGCGTGTACGTTACTCAAACTGCTAAAGGTTAAGCTGTCACTCGAAGAACTACCAATCCCCTAATGATACTACTCTTCTCTTATAGCCTAGTAGTCTCACTATCACTGGTAGGTGTACTTGACATGCTAAAGAAACAACTAAGGAAAAGCTAAAGCTGGAAAGAAAAACTTACAAAATATCGACAAAATCTTTAGAGCATGGAATGGAAGGATGAGAGCATTATAAATTCGAAGCTCGACCAAACTTAATGTAGTGAAAGTGAAAAATGAACATTTTAATTGTGCCTATTTATAGGTGCTTAGGTGTGGGAACCCAAATGCCTATAATTATAATGCTACCATCACATAGCTCAATGTAATAGATGCATTTAATGTACTAAACCTTAGTTGACTACACAAGAACCCTCATCGAGTAGGATCTTATCCCATAGCCATACATTTTAATCCTTTTTGTTAGTGATCTCGATCAAAATTCAAAAGTGGGATGACTCATGATATGGGATGCCCCATGCAAGCCTAACCCAATAGCTCTAACCAAAGAGTTACATGCGCAATACTATGACCAAGCCCATCTCATCTCAATAGCCTAATAGTCTCGTTGATATTGTCAATCTCTTGGAGGGCATTGCTGCTCTTGCCCGACTAAATCTCTATGCGCAAAGGTCAAGTTCTGTTGGTCGATAATCCAAATTACTTCCTAACGCAACCAAAGTGCATTCAAGTTAATTCTCTTTTCAACCAAGAAAGTGAGCTCACTACAGGATCCCCTCTGTTGCATTTAATATTTTGATAGGTGGCATGCCTCTGCATTAATGGCGCATGCCATCCTACTATTGCCTCTGATAGGATAAGCATCTTTAGTGTACTATTCAGTCCCTAAAAGCTAAAGATGAAGCCATTTAAAATAGTACAGAAAAGGGAGATGACTTAAAGCCCCCCATGCAAAGACAGAAGCCCTTCAGATGCGTTAAAAGCATCTTAGATGTATCACTCACCTAGAAATGGCTATAAATACCCCATTACCAATCTCTCCTAAGGTATGCCACTCTCCACTATAAGCCCTCACTTTGCTGCTCATCTTATCTAATCGATCTCTTACTGACTTAAGCATCAAAATGCCCTCAGCTAGCTTGACATTTGCTCATAATTACAAATCTTAACCCAAGCTTATTTTGAGTTAGATCACTCAACCAGACTGGTCAATTCTCCTAAACACCAGCCCAGTCTAATAACATATGATTATCACCCTCATCAATATTAATTCATAATTTTATGTTTTTATGAATAGATTTTAACTAATGGAATTTTTCGTCCATATAATTTCTTTCATATATTGAAGACATGGATTAAGTTTCATCATTTACCACATAAAACATTCCCCATGGATATAAAGAATTTGACTCTATTGCTAGAGTCTATTAAAGAAAAGTCATATTCTATGATAAATTTTCTTTTTCAATTTTTCAATTTTCAAGTTTTAAGAATAAAGAAAACCAAAGTGGCCTTTACTTTTTATTGACTTCTAATTCGACATCCCTTTGTACTATAATATTTTTAAGATAATCTCATGAAAATACTGTAGTTTCATAAAATGTTGAAATTCTTGTACATATACTTTTCATAACAAATATTCAAGGAAAGTTTTAGCAATATAATTTTCAAATTCTTGTACATTCATATTTCTTGCGTGATCATTTGAACAATGGTGATATATCAATCAATTTTGTTTCCATTGAGAATAAACTTACTGATATTTTTACCAAAGCTTTAGAAGAAAAGAAACTCACATGCATAAAAGAAAAATTGGGAGTAAGATCAAAAAATGATTTTGGTGAGATTTGCTAACTTGTTTAAACTTTGCGGTTATTTCTTCATGAAAACCACTTGCTGATATGCTCTATCTGTCATCTCCTATTACTAAATTTATTTCGCAGAATTTTCAGCTATTATGATCAAAAACCAATTAGGTTCCAAAATCACTTCTTTTAAGATTTTCCCTTATTTCTAAAAGTTATTTCTTTCTTTCTCACGCATAAAAACATCTCACTCATATATTTATCTTCCTCACAAAAACCTCTACTACAAAAATTTTTCAATCTACAAATTTTCTCTAAAATGCCGAAGAGAGGTAATACCCAAATAGTTGGACCATCAACCTCAAAGAAAAAGAAAGTTTTCTCTTTTTCCTCTAAATCCACTCCCCTCAAAGAATCAAAAGCCCCTCTTATGCTCAAATGGTACGATGAATCCTGTTCTAATGATGAAAAATACTCCTTATTTGATAAACTCAAGTTAATGGGTCTGAAGAACCTAGTAATGAGGATACCCCCATAGGTTCTCTGGAAAACCCAAGCAATTTAAACAAGGAAATATCAAGCCCTAGGTCATCAGCTCCAATTAACCTTGAAGAAAGTTTTTACTGAAACTTTGGTAAAGTTCCTTCCTCTCTCAAGTTCTATTCTACTATCGCTGAAAACTATTTTCATTAGAAGATTTCTAGCCAAAATCTAAATAGGGGGAGAACAGTAGATTTTAGATCACTACCTACATCTCCTATAATTGATTTTATCTACAAAATAAAATGGGATGATCATATGAAGTTAGAAAAAAGATCTTATCTCTATGTGGTGAAGCTATTCTATTCAAATTTCAACTTCATTGAGTCTGAAAATGATATTTCTATTAAGTCCTATATTTTTGGTAAAAGAATTGTGCTTTCTTTCTCTAAAGTGAATTTTACACTTGATCTCCCTCATAATGGAACTAAGTTTTTTAACTTCAAAGGTTTCTTTGAAGTTATTTGCCACTAACCATGAAAAAACTAACTTCTTTTGGTGACCTAAAACAAACTAATTTCTTATAGGTACATACCAAAGTATATTCTCATGAATAGAAATAGTACTTGGATAGTGGATGTTCCAAGCATATAATGCAGGACGAGTCCTCATTTCTCAAACTTAACGATTGTTCTGCAAAAAATGTTATCTATACAAACAATACAACTAACACAAAATAATAAAGGTATTATTGGTAAGCAGAGTGGTACTTCTATTGATAACATATGGTTTGCTGAACATCTTAAGCATAACTTGCTTAGTATTAGTTAACTAAGCAATGAAGGTTGTGAAGTTAAATTCCATCCCCCCCACTGTGTTATCATGCAAAATGAGAAACTAGTTTTTACTACTACTAAAGATGGAAATGTTTATTGTATAACTCTTGATCATTTAACCTGTCAAAATGCAAAATCTTTAGCTGTTTTAGATGAAGCATGCTAGAAATGGCATAGAAGAATAGGCCACATGAACATAGAACTTATATATCTCATAAAGAAAGAACTTATCAAAGGGATTGAAAATTAACTTCTCTGAGGATAGAATATGTGATGCATGTTAAAAGTGGAAGAAAATCCAAAGATCTTCCAAACTAAAGAATGAGGTCCCAATTTCTATGTCACTAAAACTTCTACACATTAACCAATTCGAATCTATGAAAATTATTTCCTTAGGAGGTAAAAGATAAGTGTTTGTCGTAGTAGATGATTATACTCATTTTATGTGGGTTCTATTTCTTAATAGTAATAATGGTGCTTTAAATCCTTTCATTCCACTCACAAAGGCTTCAATTGAAAAGAGTTGTTCCATTAAGAAAATTCGAAGTAACATGAAACTAAGTTTGAAGAAATAAACTTTTCAATCTTCTGTTAAAAACATGATTACATTCATGATTTTTTTGCTCCTAAGACTCCCCAACAAAAATGGGGTAGTTGAAAGGAAAAATTAGATTTTACAAGAAATGCTTGAACTATGCTTAATGAATATGATCTTCCAAAATTATTTTGGGATGAAGCTGTGAATACAGCCTGTTATGTCTCAAATCATACATTTTTTAAGACCCTTTTTGAGAAAAACCCCACATGATCAATGGCAAGGTGAAATTCTAAATATTTCCTACCTCCATGTCTTTGGTTGCAAATGTTTTACTCTTAATGATAGATATTAATTGATAGAGTTTGATTCCAAAGTTAATGAGGCTATCTTTTTTGGTTACTCAATGCATAGTAAATTATATCATGCTTTTAATAGAAAGAAAAGAATGATTCAAAAATCCATGTAGGTTATGTTTAATGAAACTAATCCATCTTGTGCCAAGGAAATCTTGAGCAAAAAAGTTGCAAGATTCAATGAACCAATCAAAATTCTAAGCCCCAAGCTATCAACATCAAATCAAGAGAAATCAAAATTATTTGAGGCAACAAACCCCACTAATTAACTTGATTCTAGCGAGCCAATAAAAAGGGCTTAACCAAGAACCAAAAAGTTCAAACATACTTTTAGTCACCCTACTTACAAAATCATTAGAGACCCACAAGTAAAACAACTACCAGATCCAAAACAAGACAAGTTCCACCAGATGATCCAATTGTGCCCTCATTTCAATGTTTGAACCTAGAGATATCAAATAAGTACTAAAAGATCTATTCTAGATTGAAGCAATGAAAGAGAACTAGCTCAATTTGAAAAGAATGAAGTTTAGAACCTGGTAGAACAACCATCAGACCATTAATCGTTGCTACCAAGTAGGTATTCATAAACAAACTAGATGAAATTGATAAAGTTACCAAGGTACAGTCAGCAAAAAGGTATTGACTACAATGAAACATTTGCTTCAACTACAAGCTTTGAACAAATTAGAATGCTTCTTGCCTTTTCATATCATAAAAAGTTTTTGCTCTATTAAATGGACGTAAAAAGTGTTATTCTAAATAAATTCATAAAGGAAGAAGTTTATTTGGTACAACCGCCCGGTTTCAACAATCAAAGTTTTTCTCATCATGTATTTAAACTAACAAAGGCTTTATATGAATTAAAACAAGCCTCTAGGGCTTGTTATGATCGTTTGAGCAACTTTCTCATAAATAATGATTTTTCTATTGGAATCTTAGACACCACACTATTCACTAAACACCAAGAAAATGGTTCTCTTATTGTTCAAAAATATGTTGATGACATTATCTTTAGAACTACTAATGATATTATCAAGAGTTTGTCGAGAAAATAAAATAGGAATTTGAAACAAGCTTAATGGGATAGTTCAATTTCTTCTTGGGACTTCAAATGAAGCAAACTTAGAAAGACACATTTATCTCTTAACAAAAATATACAAAAGAGCTTCTAGAGAAGTTTGGAATGAGTGAATGCAACCTTGCAACCATTTCCATGAGAACAAATACCAAATTGGAACTTAACAAAAATAGTAAGAATATGGATGAGAAAGTCTACAAAGGTATGATTGGTAACTTACTTTACTTAATTGCTGGCTATCCAAATATAATATTTTCAACATGCTTATCAGCTAGATTCTAGTCCAATCCTAAGGAATCCCATTTAAATACTGTGAAAAAAAAATGACATATCTTAAAGAAATATTCAACTATGGCTTGTGGTATCCATATTTAAATCTTTTAATTTCATAAGCTATTTTGATGTGGATTACATTAGTTACAAGATAGATAGGAAAAGTGCCAGGGATGGTTGCCAACTACTGGAAAATTAACTATTTCATGGTGCAATAAAAAGTAAAGTGTAGTTGCATTATCCTCATCTGAGGCAGAATACATGGCCTTAGACAATTGCTGCACCTAGGTATTATAGATGAAATGCTTATTAAAAAATTTTAGTATTAATATACCTCGTGTGCCCATTTAATGTGATAGTTTTAGTACTATTGGCATCTTTAAAAATCTAGTTTCAGTACTATTGGTATCTCTAAAAATCTAATTCTTCATTTCGCATTAATCATATTGAGATCAAACACCATTTCTTGCATAATCATTTGAACAAAGGTAATATGTTAATCAATTTTTTTTCTATTGAGAATCAACTAGCAGATAATTTTACCAAAGCTTTGGAAGAAAAGAAATTTGCATGCATAAGAGAAAAATTGGGAATTAGATCAAAATATGATTTTGGTTGGATTTGGTAACTTGTTTAAACTTAGCAGTTATTTCTTCTTGAAAACCACATACTGATGTGCTCTATCTCTCATCCTCAATTACCAAATTTATTCGACAAAATTTTTAGCCTTTATGATAAAAAATCAATCAGGTTTCCAAAATCACTTCTTTCAAGATTTTCTCTTATTTCTAAAAGTGATTTATTTCTCTCTCATGTGTAAAAACCTCTCACTCATATCTTTATCTACCTTGCAAAAACCTTTACTGTAAAAAATTTTCAATCTATAAGGTTTCTCCAAAATGCTAAAGTGAGGTAATACCTAAATAGTTGGACCATTAACCTCAAAGAAAAAGAATGTTTCCTCTTCTACCTTTGAATCTGCTTCTCTCAAAGTATCAGATGCCTCTCTTTTGCTCAAATGGTACAACAACTCCAATACTAATGATGAAAAGTAAATCTCCTTTAATAAACCCAAGTTAATGAGGTTTGAAGAACCTACCACTAAGGATACTTCCATAGATTCTCCTGAAAAGCCAAGCAATTCAAATGAGGTAATGTCAAGCCCTAGGTCATCAACTCCAACTAACCCTAAAGAAATTTCTGATTGGAAGTTTGATAAAGTTAATTCCTCTGTCAAGTTCTATTCTACTGTGGCTAAAAACTATTTTCATCAAAAACTTTCTGAGCATAATCTAAACAAAGGGAGAGCAGTAAATTTGAATTCATTACCCAAACCTTGTATAATCGATCTTATCTGGAAAGTGGAATGGGATAATTTTATGAAGTTAGATAAGAGATCTTATCCCTATGTGGTGAATCTATTCTATTCAAATTTCACCTTCATTAAGTCTACAAATGATATTTCTATTTAGTCCTATATGTTTGGAAAAAGGACCAAAGTGAATTTTATACTTGATCTCCCTTGTAATGAAACTGAGTGTTTTTACTTTGTAGATTTGCCTAAAGTAATTTTCTACTAACCATGAAGGACCCAACTTAGTTCGGGAACCTAAAACAAACTGAATTATTATAAGTACATGACAAGGGACATTCTCAAAAATAGAAGTAGTACTTAGATAGTGGATGTTCCAAGCATATGAAGGGGGATGAGTCCAGGTTTCTTAAACTTAATGATTGTTCTGCAAAAAATGTTCTCTATGCAGATAACACAAAAGGACACATAATAAGTAAGGTAATATTGGTAAGCAAACTGGTACTTCTATTGATAACATATGGCTTGTTGAATGTCTAAAGCATAACTTGCTTAGTATTAGTCAACTAAGCGATGCAAGTTATGAAGTTAAATTCCATCCCTCTCACTGTGCTATCAAGCAAAATGAGAAAGTAGTTTTTACTTCTACCAGAGATGGAAATGGTTATTGTATAATCCTTAATGATTTAAAAATGTGGAGTGTTTATCTATTTTAGATAAAAAAAAAAATGCTGGAAATGGCATAGAAAAATAGGCTACGTGAACATGGAACTTATATATCTCACAAAGAAAAAACTTGTCGAAGGGATACGCAAGTTAAACTTCTCCAAGGATAGAATATGTGATGCACACCAAAACAGGAAGCAAATCTGTACATTTTTCAAACTGAAGAATGAGATCACAATTTCCAAGCCACTAAAACTTCTACACATTGACCTATTTCAACCTATGAAAACTGCTTCCTTTGGAGGTATAAGTATGTGTTCGTCATAGTAGATGATTATACTTGTTTTACATGGGTTCTATTTCTTACTACTAAAAATGAAACTTTAAATGCTTTCATTCCACTCACAAAAAGGCTTCAAATTAAAAAGAGTCGTTTCATTAAGAAAATTTGAAGTTATCATGAAATCGAGTTTGAAATAAACTTTACTCTCTTTTGTGAAGAACATGATTACGTTCTTGATTTTTCTGCTCCTAAGACTCCCCATCAATATAGGGTAGTTGAAAGGAAAAATTAAATTTTGCAAGAAGATTCCAAAACCATGCCTAATGAAAATGATCTTCTAAAATCCTTTTAGGATGAAGCTATGAATATAACTTGTTATGTGTCAAATCACACCCTTTTAAGACCTCTTTTGAGAAAAACCCCATATGAACTATGGCATGGTAAAATTCTAAATATTTCCTCCTTCTATGCCATTGGTTGCAAATTTTTATTCTTAATGATATAGATTATTTAGCAAAGTTTGTTTCTAAAGTTGATAAGGCTATCTTTGTTGGTTACTTAATGCATAGTAAAGCGTATTGTCTTTTTAACAAAAGGAAAAGAACGATTCAAGAATCCACACATGTTACGATTAATGAAACTAATCCATCTTGTGTAAAGGAAATCTTGAGCAAAGAAGTTGTAGAATTCAAAGAACCAGTCAAGATTCCAAACCCTAAGCCATCAACATTAAACCAAGAGTAATCAAAATCATTTGTGGAAACAAACCCCACTAATGAACTTGATTCCAGCGAGTCAATAGAAAGGGCTTAACCAAGAACTAGAAAGTTCGAACATGCTTCCAGTCACCCTGCTAACAAAATCATTGGAGAACCATAAGTAGAATAACAACCAAATCCAAAACTAGACAAGTTTCCCTAGATGAATCCAACTGTCCCCTCATTTCAATGATTAAATCTAAGGATGTCAAAGAGACACTAAAAGATCCATTCTAGATTGAAGAAATAAAGGGGAACTGGCTCAATTTGAAACCTGGTAGAATGAACATCAGACCATCCAGTCGTTGATACCAACTGGGGATTCAGAAACAAACTAGATGAAATCAGTAAAGTTTCCAGACTACTGTCAACAAGTTTTATTTCCTTCAGTTGCAAGGTTGGAACCAATTAGAATGCTTCTTACATTTGTATCTCATACAAAGTTTTTTGCTCTATTAAATAGACATAAAATGTGCATTTCTAAATGGATTCACAAAAAAGAAGTTTATTTAGTGCAACCGTCTGATTTCGAAAATCAAAGTTTTTCTCATCATGTTTTTAAACTAACAAAGGCTTTATATGAATTAAAACAAGCCCCGTGAGCTTGGTATGATCATTTGAGCAACTTTATCATAAACAATAATTTGTCGATTAGAATCTTAGACACCTACTATTCACAAAGCACCAAGAAAATAGTTCTCATACTATTCAAATATATGTTGATGACATTATCTTTGGTACTACTAATGATCTACTTTGTCAAGAATTTGTTGAGAAAATGAAACAACAATTTGAAATGAGCTTAATGGGAGAGCTTAATTTCTTCTTGGGACTTCAATGAAGCAAACTCAAAAAAAGACATTCATCTCTTAAGAAAAGTATCGAAAAGAATTTCTAAAGAAGATTTGAATGAGAGAATGCAACCCAACAACCACTTCCATAAGCATTAGTACTAAATTAGAACTTGACGAGGACGGTAAAAATATAGATGAGAAAGCCTACAAAGGTATGATTTATAGCTTACTTTATTTAACTTATAGTCATCCGAATATTATGTTTTCAACATGCTTATCTACTAGATTCCAATCCAATCCTAAGGAATCCCATTTAAATACTATGAAAGGAATTTTGAGATATCTCAACGGAATATCCAACTATAGCTTATGGTATCCACATTCTAAGTCTTTTAGTTTCATAAGCTATTCTAATACATATTACGTTGGTTACAAGATACAAAGGAAATGTACCAGCAATGGTTGCCAACTACTAAAAAATTGCTTGTTTCATGGTACAACAAAAAGAAAAGTGTAATTGCATTATCCTTAACTAAAGCAAAATACATAGTCTTAGGCAATTGCTGCACCTAGGTATTATGGATGAAATGCATATAAATGAATTTATTATTTATGTGCCTCGTCTGCCCATTTTATGTGACAATTCTAGTGCTATTAGCATATCAAAAAATCCAATTCTTCATTCACGTGTTAAACATATTGAGATCAAACACTATTTCTTGCGTGATCATTTGAACAAAGGTGATATATCAATCGATTTTGTTTCTATTGAGAATCAACTTGCAGATAATTTTACCAAGCTTTTGGAAGAAACAAAATTTACATGCAAAAGAGAAAAATATGGAATTAGATCAAAATATGACTTTGGTGGCATATGGTAACTTGTTTAAACTTAGCAGTTATTTCTTCTTGAAAACCACATGCTGATGTGCTTTATCTCTTATCCACTATTACCAAAATTTATTCGATAGAATTTTTAGCCATTATGATAAAAAACTAGTCAAGTTTCCAAAATCACTTCTTTCAAGATTTATCTCTTATCCACTATTACCAAAATTTATTCGATAGAATTTTTAGCCATTATGATCAAAAACTAGTCAAGTTTCCAAAATCACTTCTTTCAAGATTTTCTCTTATATCTAAAAGTGATTTCTTTCTCTCTCACATGTAAAAACCTCTCACCAATGTATTTATCTTCCTCGCGAAAGCTTCCACTGTAAAAATTTTTCAATCTATAAAGTTTATCCAAAATGCCAAAGAAAGGTAATACCCATATAGTTGGACCACCAACCTCGAAGAAAAAGAAAATTTCCTCCTCTTTCTTTGAATATGCTTCTGTCAAAGTATCAGAAGCCCCTTTTCTGCTCAAATGGTGCAACGACTCCAACTTTGATGATGAAAAGTACATCTTCTTTGATAAACACAAGTTAATGGGGTATGAAGAACCTGGTAATAAAGATACCTCCATATGTTCTCCTGAAAAACTAAGCGATTCAAATGAGGGAATGTCAAGCCCTAGGTCATCAACTCCAACTAACCCTAAAGAAATTTCTAATTGGAACTTTGGTAAAGTTTGTTCGTCTATCAAGTTCCATTCTAGTGTAGCTAAAAATTGTTTTCATCAGAAAATTTCTGAGTGGAATCTAAACAGGGGGAGAGCAGTAGATTTTAATTCATTACCAACCTTCTATAATTGATCTTATCTGGAAAATGAAATAGGATAATTTTATAAAGTTAGATAAGAGATCTTATCCCTATGTTGTGAAGCTATTCTATTCAAATTTCACCTTCATTGAGTCTGAAAATGAAATTTCTATTAAGTCCAATACTTTTGGAAAAAGGACCAAAGTGAATTTTATTCTTGATCTCCCTTATAATGGAATTGAGTTCTTTAACTACGTAAATTTGTCTGAAGTAATTTTGTACTAACCATGAAAGACCCAACTTAGTTTGAGGACCTAAAACAAACTGAATTCTTACAGGTACATGCCAAGGGACATTCCTGAAAATAGAAGTAATACTTGGATAGTAGATATTTCAGGCAAATAATAGGGGATGAGTCCATGTTTCTTAAACTAAACAATTATTCTGCAAAAAATGTTCTCTATGTAGACAACACAAAAAGGACACATATTAAGTAAAGGTAATATTGGTAAGCAAACTAGTACTTTTATTGATAACGCATGGCTTGTTAAATTGTCTTAAGCATAACTTGCTCAGAATTAGTTAACTAAGTGATGAAGGTTGAAAAGTTATATTCCATCCCCCTCACTATGCTATCAAGTAAAATAAGAAACTAGTTTTTACTGCTACCAAAGATGGAAATGTTTATTGTATAATCCTTGATGATTTAACCTATCAAAATATGGAGTGCTTAGCTATTTTAGATGAAGAATGCTAGAAATCACATAGAAGAATAAGCAACGTGAACATGGAACTTATATATCTCACAAAGAAAGAACTTGTCAAAGGGATACACTAGTTAAACTTCTCCAAGGATAGGATATGTGATGCATGCCAAAATAGAAAGCAAATCCGTGCATTTTCAAACTAAAGAATGAGGTCACAGCTGCCAGGCCATTGGAACTTTTACATATTGACCTATTCAGACCTATGAAAACTGCTTCCTTTAGAGGTAAAAGATATGCAATTAACATAGTAGATGATTATACTCATTTTACATGGGTTCTATTTCTTACTACTAAAAATGATGATTCAAATGCTTTCATTCCACTCACAAAAAGGCTTCAAATTAAAAAAAGTTGTTTCATTAAGAAAATTCGAAGTGACCATGAAATTGAGTTTGATGAATTAAACTTTACTCTTATTTTTGAACAACATGATTATGTTCATGATTTTTCTACTCCTAAGACTCCCCAAAAATATAGCATAGTTAAAAAGAAAAATCAGATTTTGTAAGAAAATTCTAAAACCATGCCTAATGAATATGATCTTTCAAAATCCTTTTGGGATGAAGCTATGAATATGGCTTGTTATGTGTCAAATCATACCTTTTTAAGACCTCTTTTGAGAAAAACCCCATATCCACTATGGCATGGTAAAATTCAAAATATTTCCTACTTCCGTGTTATTGGTTGCAAATTTTTTATTCTTAATGATACAGATTATTTGGCAAAGTTTGATTCCAAAGTTGATGACACTATATTTGTTGGTTACTCAATGCATAGTAAAGCGTATCACCTTTTTAACAAAAGAAAAAGAACAATTCAAAGATCCACACATGTTATGATTAATGAAACTAATCCATCTTGTGTCAACAAAATCTTAAGCAAAGACATTGTAGTATTTGAAGACCCAGGAACATCAAATAAATAGGAACCAAAATCATTTGAGGAAATAAACCCAACTAATGAACTTTATTCCAGTAAGTAGAAAAGGCTTAACCAAGAACTAGAAAGTTCAAACATGTTTCCAGTCATCTTATTGACGAAATCATTAGAGATACACAAGTAGAATAACTATGAGATCCAAAACTAGACAAGTTCCTCTAGATAAATCCAACTATGCCCCTATTTCAATGATTGAACTTAATGATGTCAAAGAGACACTAAAAGATCCATTTTAGATTGAAGAAATAAAGGAGAATTAGCTCAATTTACAACTTGGTAGAAAGGCCATCAAACCATCCAGTCATTGGTACCAAGTAGGTATTCAGAAACAAACTAGATAAAACTAATAAAGTCTACAGGCTACCATCAGCAAGAAGGCATTGACTATAATGAAACATTTCCTTCAGTTACAAGGTTGGAACCAATTAGAATGCTTCTTACCTTTATATCTCATAAATTTTTTTTGCTCTATTAAATGGATGTAAAAAATGCATTTCTAAATTGATTCATAAAAGAAGCCATTCATTTAGTGCAACTACACGATTTTGAAAATCAAAGTTTTTCTCATCATGTTTTTAAACTAGCAATGGCTTTATATGAATTTTAAATAAGTCCCTAGGGCTTGGTATGATCATTTGAGCAACTTTATCATAAATAATGATTTGTTTATCGGAATCTTAGACACCACACTATTCATAAAGCACCGAGAAAAAGATATTCATGCTTTTCAAATATATGTTGATAACATTATTTTTGGTACTACTAATGATCTACATTCTCAAGAATTTGTCAAGAAAATGAAACAGCAATTTGAAATGAGCTTAATGGGAGAGCTTAATTTCTTCTTGGGATTTCAAATAAAGCAAACTTAGAAAAAGAAATTCATATCATGAGAAAGTATGCAAAAAAACTTCTAAATAGGTTTTCAATGAGAGAATGCAACCAAGCAACCACTTCCATAGCATCAATACCAAACTGGAACTTGATGAGGATGGTAAAAATATAAATGAGAAAGTCTACAAAGGTATGATTCGTAGCTTAGTTTTTTTAACTGCTAGCCATCCAAATATTGTGTTTTCAACATGCTTATCTACTAGACTACAGTCCGATCCTAAAGAATCCCATTTAAATGCTGTGAAAAAAATATTGAGATATCCTAAGGGAATATCAAACTATAGTTTATGGTATCCACATTCTAAGCCTTTTAATTTCATAAGCTATTTAGATATGGATTACATTGATTACAAGATACACAATAAAAGTACCAGGGATGGTTGCCAACTGCTGGAAAATTGCCTATTTCGTGGTGCAAGAAAAAGTAAAGTGTAGTTGTATTATCCTCAACCAAGGCAGAGTACATAGCATTAGGCAATTGCTGCACCTAGGTATTATGGATGAAATGTATATTAAATGATTTTAGTATTTATGTGCTTTGTGCACCCAGTTTATGTGATAGTTCCAGTACTATTAGCATCTCAAAGAATCCAATTCTTCATTCACACATTAAACATATTGAGATCAAACACCATTTCTTGCGTGATCATTTGAACAAAGGTGATATATCAATTAATTTTGTTTCTATTGAGAATCAACTTGTAGATATTTTTACCAAAGCTTTGGAAGAAAAGCAATTTGCATTCATAAGAGAAAATTTCAAAATTAGATCAAAATAAAATTTTTGGTGAGATTTGCTAACTTGTTTAAACTTAGTAGTTATTTTTCCTTGAAAACCACATGCTGATGTGCTCAATCTCTGATCCCTTATTACCAAATTTAGTTGATAGAATTTTCAGCTACCAAATTTAGTTGACAGAATTTTCAGCCATTATGATCAAAAACCAGTTAGGTTTCCATAATCACTTCTTTCAAGATTTTCCCGTATTTCTAAAAATGATTTCTTTCTCTTTCGCATGTAGAAACCTCTCACTCATATATTTATCTTCCTCACAAGAACCTCTGCTGCAAAAATTTTTCAATGTATAAATTTTCTTCTTAATGCTGAAGAGCTGTAATACCTAAATAGTTGGACCTTCAACCTCAAAGAAAAATAAAGTTTTCTCTTCTTCCTTTGAATCTACTTCTCTCGAATTATCAGAAGCCCCTCTTCTACTCAAATGGTACAACGACTCTAGCTCTGATGATGAGTACACCTCCTCTGATAAACCCAAGTTAATAAGGTCTAAAGAACTTAATAATAAGGATACTCCATAGGTTCTCCTGAAAAACCAAGCGATTCAAATGAGGAAATGTCAAGCCCTAGGTCATCAGCTCCTGGTAACCCAATAGAAATTTCTAACTGGACGTTTGGTAAAGTTTTTTTCTCTCTCAAGTTCTATTCTACTATGGTTAAAAATTGTTTTCATCGAAAAATTTCTAAGCGGAATCTAAGCAAGGGGAGAGCAGCAAATTTTAATTCATTACCCAAACCTTCTGTAATCGATCTTGTTTGCAAAATGAAATTGTATAATTTTATGAAGTTAGATAAGATATTCTATCCCTATATGGTGAAGCTATTCTATTCAAATTTCACCTTCATTGAGTCTAAAAATGATATTTTTGTTGAATCCTATATTTTGGAAAAAGGATTGTGCTTTCCTTCACCAAAGTGAATTTCATACTTGATAATGGAACTGAGTTTTTTAACTTTTTAGATTTGTCTCAAGCTATTTGCTACTGACCTTAAATGACCCAACTTAGTTTAGTGACCTAAAACAAACTAAATTCTTACGGGTACATGCCAGGGGAAATTCTCAAAAATAGAAGTAATACTTGGATAGTGGATGTTCCAAGCATATGATGGGGAATGAGTCCATGTTTCCTAAACTTAACAATTGTTCTACAAAAAATGTTCTCTATGCAAACAACATAAAAGCACATATAATAAGTAAAGGTACTATAGGTAAGCAAATCGGTACTTCTATTGATAACGTATGGCTTGTTGAACGTCTTAAGCATAACTTGCTTAGTATTAGTCAACTAAGTGATAGAGGTTGTGAAGTAAAATTCCGTCCCCTTCACAATGCTATCAAGCAAAATGAGAAACTAGTTTTTACTGCTACCAGAGATGGAAATGCTTACGATATAATCCTTGATGATTTAACTAATTAAAATGTTGAGTGTTTAGCTATTTGATGAAACTAACAAAGGTTTTATATGAATTAAAACAAGCCCCTAGAGCTTGGTATGATTGTTTGAGCAACTTTCTCATAAATAATGATTTTTCTATTGAAATTGTAAACACCACACTATTCACTAAGCATCAAGAATATGGTTCTTATACTATTCAAATATATGTTGATGACATTATCTTTAGTACTACTAATGATCTACTTTGTCAAGAGTTCATCAAGAAAATGAAACAAGAATTTGAAATGAGCATAATGGGAGAGCTCAATTTCTTCTTGGGACTTCAAATGAAGCAAACTCAAAAAGAGACATTCATCTCTTAGGAAAAGTATGCAAAAGAACTTCTAAAGAAGTTTTGAATGAGTGAATGCAACCCTGCAACCACTTTTGTGAGCACAAATACCAAACTAGAACTTGATAAGGACGGTAAAAATATAGATGAGAAAGTCTACAGAGGTATGATTCGTAGCTTAGTTTATTTTAACTGCTAGCCATCCGAATATTATGTTTTCAACATGCTTATCTGCAAGATTCCAGTCCAATCCTAAGGAATCCGATTTAAATGTTATGAAAAGAATATTGAGGAATCTTAAAGGAATATCCAACTATGGTTTATGGTATCCACATTCTAAATCTTTTAATTTCATAAGCTATTCTGATGCTAATTACGTTGGTTACAAGATAGCTAGGAAAATTACCTATGATGGTTGCCAACTGCTGGAAAAGTTTCTATTTCGTGGTGCAATAAAAAGTAAACTGTAGTTGTATTATCCTCAA
Organism: Jacaranda copaia; assembly: GCA_014898725.1. NCBI lineage: Eukaryota > Viridiplantae > Streptophyta > Magnoliopsida > Lamiales > Bignoniaceae > Jacaranda > Jacaranda copaia. The sequence continues at coordinate 127,965 of JACGDI010001136.1, read as the reverse complement.
CCAAGGTAGAATACATACCATTAGGCAATTGCTACACCTAAGTATTATGGATGAAAAGCATATTAAATGATTTTAGTATTTATGTGCTTTGTGTGCCCATTTTTGGTGATAGTTTCAATGCTATTAGCATCTCCAAAAATCCAATTCTTTATTCACACAGTAAACATATTGAGATCGAACATCATTTCTTGCGTGATCATGTGAACAAAGGTGATATATCAATCGATTTTGTTTCTATTGAGAATCAACTTATAGATATTTTTACCAAACCCTTGGAATAAAAGAAATTTACATGTGTAAGAGAAACATTGGGAATTAGATGAAAAATGATTTTAGTAGGATTTACTAACTTTTTTAAATTTAGCAGTTATTTTTCCTTGAAAACCACAAGCTGATGTGCTCAATCTCTGATCCCCTATTACCAAATTTATTTGACAGAATTTTCAGCCATTATGATCAAAAACTAATTCAATTTCCATAATCACTACTTTTAAGATTTTCCCTTATTTCTAAAAGTGATTTCTTTCTCTCTCGCATGTAGAAACCTCACACTCATATATTTATCTTCCTCACAAAAACCTCTGCCGCAAAAAATTTTCAATGTATAAATTTTCTCCTTTATGTTGAAGAGTGGCAATACCCAAATAGTTAGACCTTCAACCTCAAAGAAAAGAAAGTTTTCTCTTCTTCTTCTAAATCCACTTCTCAAAATGTATTCAAAGCCCCTTTCTGCTCAAATAGTACAATAGCTATAGCACCGATGATGGAAAAATACTCCTCCTTTAATAAACCTAAGTTAATAAGGTCTGAAGAGCCTAGTAATAAGGATACCTCCATAGGTTCCGCTGAAAAACTAAGTGATTCAGATGATGGAATGTCAAGCCCTAGGTCATCTGCTCCAAGTAACCATGAAGAAATTTCTATCTGGAACTTTGGTAAAGTTGCTTCCTCTCTCAAGTTCCATTCTACTATGGCTGAAAACTATTTTCATTAGAAACTTTCTTAGCAAAATCCGTGCAAGGAAAGAGCATTAGATTTTAATTTATTACCCAAATCTCATATAATCAATCTTGTCTACAAAATGAAATGGGAAAATTTTACGTAGCTAGATAAGAGATCTTGTCCCCATGTTGTGAAGCCATTCTATTCAAATTTCACCTTTGTTTAGTATGAAAATGATATTTCTGTCGAGCTCTATATTTTTGGAAAAAGGATTATGATTTTTTTCTCCAAAGTGAATTTTATACTTGATCTCCCTCTTAACAGAACTAAGTTCTTTAGCTTCAGAGATTTATCTGAAGTTATTTACTACTAATCATGAAGGATCCACCTTAGTTTGGGGACCTAAAACAAACAGATTTCTTACAAAAACATGCTAAGGGACATTCTCAAAAATAGAAGCAGTACTTAGATAGTAGATGTTCCAGGCATATGATGGGAGATGAGTCCATGTTTGTTAAACTTAACAATTGTTATGCAAAAAATATTCTCTATGTAGACAACACAAAAGAATGCAAAATACTTACAGGTACTATTGGTATGCAAACTGGTACTTCAATTGATAATGTATGGCTTGTTTAAGATCTTAAGCATAACTTGCTTAGTATTAGTCAACTAAGCTATGAGGCTTATGAAGTTAAATTCCATCCCCTCACTATTTTATCAAGCAAAATAATAACTGGATTTTACTCTACCATAGATGAAAATATTTATTTTATAACCCTTGATGATTTAACCTATCAAAATAAAAAGTGTTTAGTTATTTCAAATGAAGAATGCTGGAAATCGCGTAAAAGAATAGGCTACATGAACATGGAACTTATATATCTCACAAAGAAAAAACTTGTCAAAGGGATACACAAATTAAACTTCTCTAAGTATTTGATGTGTGATGCATGCCAAAAGGGGAAGCAAATTCGTACATCTTTCAAACTGAAGAATGAAGTCACAACTTCCAAGCTACTGAAACTTCTATACATTGACTTATTCAAGCCAATGAAAACTATTTTCCTTGGAGGTAAAAGATATGTGTTTGTCATAGTAGATGATCATACTCGTTTTATATGGGTTCTATTTCTTACTAATAAAAATAATACTTTAAATGCTGTCATTCCACTCACAAAAAGGCTTCTAATTGAAAAAAGTTGTTTCATTAAGAAAACTTGAAGTGACTATGAAATTGAATTTGATGAAATAAACTTTACTCTATTTTGTCAAGAACATGATTACATTCATAATTTTTCTGCTCCTAAGACTCCCCAACAAAATGGGATAGTTGAAAGGAAAAATAAGATTTTATAAGAACGAGCTTGAGCCATGCTTAATGAATATGATCTTCCAAAAATTTTTTGGGATAAAGCTGTGAATACAGCTTGTTATGTCTCAAATCGTACCAATTTAAGGTACTTTTTTAGAAAAATCCCATATGAACTATGGCACAGTAAAATTCTAAATATTTCCTACTTTTGTGTCTTTGGTTGCAAAAATTTTATTCTTAATAATAGATATTATTTGATAGAGTTTGATTCCAAAGTTGATAAGGCTATCTTTGTTGGATACTCAATGCATAGTAAAGCATATCGTGTTTTTAACAAAAGGAAAAGAACAATTCAAGAATCCACACATGTTATGTTTAATAAAACTAATCCATCTTATGTCAAAGAAATCTTGAGCAAAGATATTGCAGGATTCAAAGAACCAATCAAGATTGTAGACTATGAGCCACCAACATCAAATCAAGAGAAACTAGAATCATTTGAGGAAACAAACCCCACTTATAAACTTAATTCCAACAAGTCAGCAAAAAGGGCTTAACCCAGAACTAGAAAGTCCAAACATGTTTCCAGCCACCTTACTGACAAAATCATTGGAGATCCGCAAGTAGAATAACTACTAGATCCAAAACTAGATAAGTTCCACTACATGAATCCAGCTATGCCCTCATTTCAATGATTGAGCATAAGGATGTCAAAGAGACACTAAAAGATTTATTCTAGATTGAAGCAATAAAGGAAAACTAACTTAATTTGAAAAGAAGAAAGTTTGGAACCTCATAGAATGACCATCAGACCATCCAATCGTTGCTACCAAGTAGGTATTCAAAAATAAACTAGATGAAACCAATAAAGTCACCAGGCTACAATCAGCAAGAAGATATTGACTACAATGAAATGTTTGCTCGAGCTAAAAATTTCTAACCAATTAGAACGCTTCTTACCTTTGTATCTCATGAAAAGTTTTTGCTCTATTAAATGGATGTAAAAACTACATTTACAAATAAGAAGTTTATTTAGTGCAACCGCCCAATTTCAAAAATAAAAGTTTTTCCCATTATGTTTTTAAACTAACAAAGGCTTTATATGAATTAGAACGTGCCCCTAAGGCTTGGTATGATTGTTTGAGCAATTTTATTATAAGCAATTATTTTTCTATTGGAATCTTAGACACCACACTATTCACTAAGCACCAAGAAAATGGTTCTCCTATTGTTCAAATATATGTTGATGACATTATCTTTGGTACTACTAATGATCTACTTTGTCAATAGTTTGTCAAGAAGATGAAATAGGAATTTGAAATGAGCTTAATAGGAGAGATCAATTTCTTCTTGGTACTTCAAATGAAGCAAACTCAAAAAATGACATTCATCTCTTAAGAAAGTGTTCAGAAGAGCTTCTAAAGAAGTTTTGAATGAGTGAATGCAACCCTACACCACTTCCATGAGCACAAATACCAAATTGGAACTTGTCAAGGATGGTAAAAATATAGATGAGAAAGTCTACAGAGGTATGATTCATAGCTTACTTTATTTAACTACCAGCCATCTAGATATTATGTTTTCAACATGCTTATCTGCTTGATTCTAGTCCACTCCTAAGGAATCCAGTTTAAATGTGATGAAAAGAATATTGAGATATCTTAAAGGAATATCCAACTATGGCTTATGGTATCTATATTCTAAATCTTTTAATTTCATAAGCTATTTTGATGTAGATTATGTTGGTTACAAAATAGACAGGAAAAGCACCAATGATGGTTGCCAACTGCTAGAAAATTGCTTGTTTCATAGTTCAATATAAAATAAAGTGTGGATCCATTATCCACAACCGAAGCAAAATACATGGCCTTGGGCAATGGCTACACCTTGGTATTGTGGATGAAATGTATATTAAATATTTTAGTATTAATTAGCCTTGTGTGCCTATTTTATGTAATGGTTCCAGTGTTAATGGTTTCTCTAAAAATCCAATTCTTCATTCACGCATTAAAAATATTAAGATCAAACATCATTTCTTGTGTGATCATTTGAACAAAGGTGATATATCAATCGATTTTGCTTCTATTGAGAATCAACTTGCTAATATTTATACCGAAGCTGTGGAAGAAAAGAAATTTGCATACATAAGAGAAAAATTGGGAATTAGATCAAAACATGATTTTGGCGGGATTTGCTAACTTGTTTAAACTTAGCAGTTTTTTCAAAATTGGAAACCACATGTTGATGTACTCTATCTCTCTTCCCCCATTACCAAATTTATTTAACAAGATTTTTGGTCATATGATCAAAAATCAATCAGATTTCCAAAATTGCTTCTTTCAAGATTTACCTTTATTTCTGAAAGTGATTGTTTTCTCTCTCATGTATAAAAACCTCTCACTCGTGTCTTTATCTTCCTCACGAAAACCCCTACTACAAAAATTTTTCAATCTATAAATTTACTCCAAAATGCCAAAGAGAGGTAATACCCAAATAGCTAGACCTTCAACCTCAAATAAAAAGAAAGTTTCATCTTTTTCCTTTAAATCTTCTCATCTCGAAGTATTAGAAGCCCATTTTTTACTCAAATGGTACAACGGCTCCAACTCTGATGATGTAAAATACTCATCCTTTAATAAACCCAAGTTAATGGGGTCTGAAGAACCTGGTAATAAAGATAACTGCCTAGGTTCTCTTGAAAAATTGAGTGATTCAAACAAAAGAATGTCAAGCCTAAGGTCATCAGCTCCAATTAACCCTAAAGAAATTTCTGATTGAAACTTTGGTAAGGCTTGTTCCTCTCTCAAGTTCCATTCTACTTGGCTGAAAATTGTTTTCATCAAAAAATTTATAAGTAGAATCTAAACAAGAGAAGAGTAGTAGATTTTAATCCATTACCCAAATCTCCTATAATCGATCTTGTCTGCAAAATGAAATAAGATAATTTTATGAAGTTAGATGAGAGATCTTATCCCAATGTGGTGAAGCTATTCTATTCAAATTTCACCTTCATGGAGTCTGAAAATGATATTTCTGTTAAGTCCTATACGTTTTGGAAAAAGGATTGTGCTTTCTTTCTCCAAAGTGAATTTTATACTTTATCTCCCTCATAATGGAACTAAGTTCTTTAACTTTGGAGATTTATCTTAAGATGATATATCTTATGAGGAAATCACAAAACTATTTTGGGGTGGTAAGCAATTTTCCTTATCTGGTGGGACTATTTTAAACAAACTGAAAATTGAACACATCCTGCTTCACAAAATGCTTAGTTGTATTATGTTTCCATCTTTAGTATCTAGTGGTGGTCACTCCACTGATCTTAATACCATGAGTCTTTATGTGATGGTTAAGGCTATGAGATAAGAACCAGCTAACATTAGCTTCATTATCCTTAAAATATATAGTCTACTATTTCTCCCATCAAGCTAAGAATCTTCCATTTTCTATGATCCTCACCCTATCTTTAAGCGCAAGGATTTACCAAAAGTCTAGATTGAGGAAGAGCATAAACATAAAGTCTTGGACTTTGTTAGCTTTAGGAAAATGAGGATTCAATACACTGAGAATGATAGGTAGTTTAGAAGAGTTGATAGAACTCTTAGCAGTATTAAGCTTCACCCCCGCAAATCTAAACTTCCAAGTTCCATTAGCTTCGAGTCTAAAGAATCCAACCCTACTCAACTTACTTAGATTAAATCACCAAGAAAGATCAAGAGAAAGTCAATAAAGTTGATTCAATAGGTCTTGAGGCTAAGATAGATGACCTTAGCAGAACTATGGAAACTCTTGCAAGTCATCTGAAAAAATGTGTTGATTCAGTGGAGTACAAGTTGGAATGCCTTCTTTGCAAATCCAATTGCACTTGTGTTAGTGTGATTCAACTGAAAAAAAAAAAAAAAACCTTAGGGCATTTATGAATGCCTCCTAATCTGCTTTTGATAATGAATGGGGAAAAGTATGAAATTTGTAAAACTTGTTTCTGCTTTCTAATGTTGAACTTTGATAGAACTAAAAATATTTTTTAGGCCCGTAACAACCTATTACTCTGATTACTTTTTAACTTCATTTTGGGCCTATAATAACTTATCATAGGTGATTACTCTTTTTACTACTTGGGCATGCCTAATTACTTAACATATTATATCTATTAGTATATGTCACTAGCCTAGTATTTTCTTAAGTTTATAAACAAGAGAACCATCAATCACTCTAGATAGAGGAAGCACAAACTAATAGAAATAGGCACATATACAAAGGGAGTTCAAGTGATATCTTTCCACTCTACTCAAATTTTTTCATCATCAAAATAGGGGAGATTGTTTACCCTTTTGATGATTTATTTTATTTTGATCATGATAAAACTATTCCTTGAATTATGCAATGAATAGCATGCATATCATATGCTAGAATCTATTTACATGTTGATTGTTGGAATCTATCATGCATTGGAATTTACTTTCCAAAAATAAAAAAATCTTCTACAAATTATAGTTTGATGTATCTTTGTAACTTAGGAAAGAAATCACATCATGTTGCAATTATTGAATCATCCACTATTTAAGGTATAAATGCATGATTACAAAAGTTAACTTGTTTTCTTATTTAACTCCCATGAATCTTGCTTTAATGAGAACTTATAGCCGTTGGACAAAAGCATATAAAAGTGAAATTGTGCAACATTTTTAAAGGTGAATCACTAAGTTGAGAGAGAACTTTGTTAAGTATCTTGAAAAGTTGTGTGATGCTCTCTTACACGTTTTTGTGCTCAATTATTATTTATTCTTTGCTTTACTTGTGTCATTGAGAAACCTTTTGGTGAAGAAGGTCAAGTGGAACTTGCCTTTGATAGACCTTGGGGAGACAAAGACAAAGTAATTCATGACTCAAAAAATCTAGTGGTGAAGAGGGACGGCAGTTGTACCTACTCTCGAAGGACCCTATAAAGAGAACAAATTGGTGCTTGGTTACTCTAAGGATCTCTAGGTAAAGAAACTAGTAGGGTGCTATTGTCTAAAACTTTCTGTAGTATTATTAGTTCTGGTTTGGAATGAGAGACTAGAGCTTACCATACAAAGTGGCTACAACTCGTACATCAGTTTATAAAGGTTGTGCAAATGAATCTAGCAGAAGTTCTCTCTAGACTATTCACAAGTAACTGATTTCACAGTACTCTAGAATCTACCTTATCTCATCTAGGAATTTAGTGTAGCTCTTTGCAAGAGTTGGTTTTTCACCCTACTAGGATGTTTCTATTCCTTAATATTTTCTTGCCATCAAATTACTATTTTTATCTATAAAAACATTCTTACCACCTATTAAGTTGATAGGTTTAAAATCCTAAGTGGAAGCTTAGGTAGAGGACATATGCTTGTTGAACCTCTATAAATACCAGTATTTTTTTACTTCTATTTTTACTATTTTTCTTATCACTAGTCTAACGGGTATTTTAATTGGTACTTACAAATTCCAATCAGTAACTAAAACTACTTTTCTACAAAAGATTTAAAAAAGTTTTGAAAGGCTATAAAGTATTTTGAGTAACAAACTTCCGCTGCATTGAAATTTCTTAAGCCTAATTCACCCCCCCCCCTCTCTTAGGCATATAATCACTCACATCATCTAACGTTGAGATTGGATATGATCTACTTAAGCATAGAGGTTTGTGAAATCCAAGATGGGATCAATTTTCTAGTTGTTGTGAAGAATGAGTGCATCTCCTATGTATTTTATAATGATCGATCCAAGAAATTATTGTGCAAATGATAATTTGAAAAAGGTGTTTTTCAAGGATCATATTTGCATGGTAAGCATAAGCTGTAATGGTTCATCAAGATATAATTCATTCATCCAATTAGTTGGGTTCCATGGGCTTGTTGCTAGACATCAACCATGGATATTGGGTGCTCTTCAATTAATAGAAATTAATTAAAAGAGTTATTAGTTTAAATGAGTTTAAACTAATGTAACTATTTTAATATTCAAAACATTACAATGAGTTGTGAGCCCATGTCCAATGAATGGAATAACCTAATTGGTTACACACAAAAGCCTAAGGAAACTCTCATTTGATAAGAGGAATTTTCTTAGGAGTTGGAAAATCTAGTGCTAGGTATGTTTGGAGAGCGATTGATTAATTTGAATTGGTCATTTTGGCTTGATTAATTTAATACTTAAATTAATAAAAAAAATAATTTAAGAGTTAAATTAGACCAATTAAATTAAGGTGGTGCGATATGTTAATTTATTAGTCAAGTTAACTTAAGGAATTAAGTATATTTAACTTAAGCAGTTAAGTTAAATTAATTAAATTAAAGCGCTAATTTAATTAAATGAGGAATTTGAGTTTTGGAGGAAAATCAAATGGAAGAGTCCATTTGAATTATCAAACTGGCATTACATTTTATGAGATGAAATACAAAAGCAAATACACATTAAATTCAAATGCCCTTTCAAGTTGGCAAGTTGGCACAAATGCATAGAGTATGTGATGGAAGCCTCCAAATGCTTCCATACCCTCCTATAAATAATCATATGTCTAGCGACTTTGGGTTGATTGGCATTCCTCACATTTTCCCTCCAGAAGGTAGTACAATTCTTATGTTTAATGACCACCTCCAAAATTCTCTCCTTCCTTTCTCCTCCTCCAAAACTACCACTCCTTTCATCACCATCTTCCCCTCTTCTTTAGAAAAGTGAGGTTGATTAAGCACTAATCCTAGGTGTGTGAACTTTACATTAGAGGTTCAACACTTGGAAAACTCAGAGTTCATTGGTGAACCAAGTTTTGGGGCTGATTTGGTGCTTCAATTGAGCAACCAAGGAGCTGAATTTTTCACTGATTGTCAGCCTGTTGCTTGTTGTTCCAGTGGTGAAAAGGTGTGCCAATGTTGCTTATTTTTGGAGATTTGGGAGAGGTGCAACCGGTCCCAAGAGCTTGAGCTTTTAAATCTTCTATTTGAGGATTCCTTGGAGAGATCTAGTTAATCCTTTGATTCCTTTCATCAAAGGTAATTTTATGCCATTTAATCCTAATTTTTGGGAGTATTTGATCCTTGAGAAGTAGATGATTAGTTTGGTTTTTGCCTATTTTTGGTTGTATTATTTGATCCTAATACATCTTCCTCTTTCAAGTGGTATTGGAGCCATCTTCATGCCTAAATTAGGATGTTAGTGAATTGATTAATGTGATGGATTGATTTTGGATCTCCAAATACTTGATTCAATTGATGAATTTGAGTGTTTCGATGATTTTGTATGTGGCTCTTTATGTGTTGAACTGATACATATCAATATGTGTTTAAGAGTTATTCCATATGTTAGCATGATTTTGATTCAAATCTTATGATGTTAAATGTTGATTTAGCATTGGATGATCTTATATGTTGATATAGCATGTTAATTATAGCTTTAATGTGTTTTAGCTATTTTTGAATCTAATTTGATTGGATGTATTGAAGATGTTTGAAGAATAATGATTCTTCCTTAGATTTGACTTTTGAAGCAATGTGAGCACTCTAATTTCCAGTTTTAAATGTGTTCATAATCTGAAAATTTATCATAAAATTTATGGAATGCTATTATGGAAATGTCCATAAGGTTTGGAATGACAAAAGAGCAAAAATAGGTCAAAATGGTGGCCTAAGTGCCTTATGGTAGGGCCCTAGGCTAGGCAACACTGGTTTGCCATTTTGTGCATTTTTTCCCTCTTGCTTTTATGATCAATTTTAAGTATGCACTTCAAGTTGTTGCAAAAATGAGATACATAAGAGTTGTGCTTTTTTTCCCTTAATTAATTTTTTATGTGATAAGCATTTAATTGATGGATTGAAAGTCAATTCTTATTCATTTAATTGTTAAATGGATGGTGGATGATGAATGAGTATGAACATGAACCTTTAATTGGTTTTATTTGTTTTAAAATTGTTTGAAAATGGTTGTATGAAGTACGGGTTTGCATGTTTGTAGATTTTCTACCTTGCAATAGTTACAAGAGTAGAACTCCAAAGATGAGGATTTCACTTCTCTTGTAAAAATTACAAGGAGCAGAGAAGGCCAAGAGAATCAAGGAGGCTTGAAGACTCATGAATGTATGAGATACATTTATGTAATATATAGGATTTAATCAACCTACTTAAAATTAACTAAGTAATGCACATATGGCTCTAAATGTACTACTTGATTAAGGCTCATGGTCATCCCACCCTAGGAATATGCTAAGTGCATTTACTTATTTATATTTTTCTTTATATCATTGATATATGAGATGGACGGTTAGAATATAGAGAACCTAAATAAGAGAATATAAAATTGAAGAGATCTTTCAAAGAAAAACCTTTCAACTAAAAGAAGTTTAAGTTTTATCAAAATATTAAGTCAAATAGGATAAAAATTAAAAAGAGTTTTAATTAATCCAATCCTTCTACCAATGGGAGGTGACATGAGATGCTACTTGATTTAGTCTTGGTGTACAAGTCGTGGGATACTTTATTAGAAGAAAGCTATGTTGTTAACTTGTTTGGCATATAATGCACTTTAATTTAATGCTCACTATTGCATTATCTCACAATTCATGGAATGTCATAGTAGAGTTTATAATTAAAGATTGATTGGTAGGTACAACTTAGCACCTAGTAATGTAGATCTATGAGATGAAATTAGCAAAAGTTGGTAGGCACGACTTAACACGACTTAACACCCATGAGTTGTGGGTCTACATAAAAAGTAAGGCAAAACACTTCAAGGGTTCCATAGAGGTGCAACTAGCAAAAGTTGCTTAACTTAGAATTATTTGTGGATGTCTCACAAGTCATTGGTCCACAAATGATGCCTGTTGGACCTTGATTCTTACTGCGAAAAGTGATTTCCCAAATTCCTTATAGCATGAGGAATTTGATTAAATAATGGGAGAAAAACATGCTTGAAAGTCTATAAACATGTTTTCTAATATCAAATTCAATCATATACTTATATCCTCTTTCTTGCTTTTGTAGATTTTAAAATATTAATCGATGTCCACTAAGCATTATTTGGAAACTAATAAATCCACTAGGCATAACTTCCATGATTTGCTAAGAAATCTGAAAATTATTCTTGACTTCGAAAAGAGAACTTATGTCCTTATTCGAAGTTTGTCAAATGTCATTGTTGATGATGTCAATGATGAGACACATGAAATGTTCAAATAATGGGTACAAAATAATCTTCAAACATGTCTCATATTGGTGTCTATGTCCAGTGAGCTTAAAAAATCTCATGAAAACATAAAGACTACTTCTGAGATTCATATACACCTATAAGAGTTGCATGGGGTGCAATCTAGACATGAGTGTTACTTGTTATCTAGAGAACTCTTTAGGATTAGAATGATTGAAGGGGCAAGTATCCATGATCATAGCCCTAAAATAATTGGTCTCATTCAAAGCTTGCTCAATTAGACGTGGTCATGGACAATGACCTTTATGTGGATTTAATCCTCCAATCATTACCAAGCTCATTTGACTAATTCATAATGAACTTCAACGTGTCCGAATAAGAGTTAACAATTAATGAATTGATTAATGTGTTAGTGATCATTGACTCGACTATGAAAAAGGAAAAATCATCGATGCTTGCATCCTCCTCCAAGTTTAAAAGCCCTAAGGGTAAGAAGACAGGAGATATGAAGAAGAAGAGTTCTTTTTCAAAAAGGAAACAACCATTAAAACCCTCTAGATGAATTTAGAAGAAAAAGAAGAAGGAGAAAAAGGATGCCACATGTTTCTACTGTGACAAAACTGGGTATTAGAAGCTTAACTGCAAGGAATATCTTGCAACCCTTAGAAAAAGTATGTTGTTCATTAAAGTGCACTTAATCACAAATTCTTCCTCTTGGATATTTGATACCATATGTGGTTCTCTCCTTTGTAATTTTTTACGAGGGATGGAAAGAAGAAAAATGCTCAGTGATGGGGATACAATCCTCTACCTTAGAAATGGCACAAAGGTTGAAGCTAAAATTGAAGGCATAGTCAAGTTAAACTTAGGGAATTCTTACATTGTATTAGATCCTTACTTTTATGTATCTAATCTTGTTAAGAATATTATTTCAATTCCTAGTTTAGGCAATGAAAGATATGATTTTTCTATTGGAGATGGAAAATTGAAAGCAATAAAGAATGGTTCTTTAATTACGCCTGGTACTTTAAAATATAGATCATACATATTAGACACATAATCATCACTTATGCACATTCAAAGCAACAAAAAAAAATTAGATAACCAAGAAAGTGCCACTTTGTGGCATGCTAAACTTGGGCATTTTTCAAAAAATTGGATGAACAAGGTAAAAGCCCTTAAAGTACTAAATGTTAGTGGCATATAGGATATTCCTACTTGTGAATCTTGTTTAAAAGGAAAAATGACCAAGACTTGTTTTGTAAGACAAATGAAGCATTCCACAAGTCCTTTGGACTTGATCCATATGGATGTTTGTAGGCCACTAAGAGTTAATACAAGGTGAGGCTACTCTTACTTCATAATATTCACCAATGATCATACTCGGTTCAAATATGTGTATCTTATGAAGTATAAGTTCAAAGCTTTTGAAAAGTTCAAAGAGCATAAAAATGTAGAAAAGCAACAAAGACTTAGTATTAAAGCTCTTTGATTAGATCGAGGAGAAGAATACTTAAATATGAAATTCTTAAATTATCTAAAAATGAATAAGATTCTCTCACAATGAACTCCACTTGGCACACCCCAACATAATGAAGTAGTCAAAAGAAGAAACCATACCTTATGGAATATGGTATGTTCCATGATGAGTTTCACCAGTGTACTTATCTCCTTTTGGGGATTCGCTTTATGAATGGCAATGAAAATACTAAACCTAGTACCTTCAAAGTCGGTGTCAAAGATATCACATGAGATGTGGTATGACAAAACACCCACTTATGTTTATCTAAGAGTTTGGGAGTCTCCTGCATACATCGAGAGACTGATGAGAGACAAGTTAGATACAAGATCCACTTTGTGCAAGTTTATGAGATATCTAAAAGAGTCTTTAGGCTATTATTTCTATGATCCCTCATAGCAAAAGGTGTTTATCTCGAGAAACACCACTTTTTGGGAAAAGGAGTTTCAATTGGATAAAAAAGGCATTATCATTAAACTTAACAAGTTCAAGATGATCATATTATCCCACAAGTGATAGAAATAATAAAGTATCATAATCCTAAAACACACAACCTCTAAAAAGGTTGGATCGAATCAAGAAGCAACTTGAAAGGTTTGGATTTCTTTATAAGATGGGACAAACAAATAATGATCTAAAAATTGATGAGAAAGCAATGTCAAATATAGATTCAAAACATTAGCTTGAGGCTATGAAATCTAAAATGGGCTCCATGTACTCCAATAATGTATAAACTTTAGTAGATCCACTTGAGGGTATAATACCTATTGAGTGCAAGTGAATATACAAATGCAAGCCAAGAGTCGATGGAGAGGTGACAACCTTTAAGGCTAGGCTAGTGGCAAAAAGTTATATTCAAAAATCTGGTATTGACATCAAGGAGACCTTTTCACTGGTTGCTATGCCTAAGTTCATTAGAATTATGCTTTCTATAGTCGCTTACTATGACTATAAGATATGCCAAATAGATGCAAAGACTGCTTTTCTCAATGGAAACATTGAAGAAAAAACTTATATAGTGCAACCATAAGGTTTTACATCCAAAATGAGTGAGCAAAAAGTTTGTAAACTCTAAAGGTCCATCTATGGACCAAAGCCAGCATCTCAAAGTTAGAACATAAGCTTTGATAAGATAGTCAAATCGTTTGGTTTCATCAAAAATGTATATGAGCCTTCGTGTACAAAAAGGCTAATGGGAGTTCAATATATAGTTTATTATACTTTATGATGATGACATTCTTCTCATTGGGAATGAGATAAAGGTTAGAGTGTACTAAAGTATGGTTATCTTCACAATTTTCCATGAAGAATTTAGGAGAAACATCCTACGTACTAGGAATACAAATCTTAAAGATAGATCGAAAGGATGTTGGGGCTATCCCAAACCATGTACATTGACAAGATACTGAAAAGGTTTAGTATGAAAAAATCTAAAAAGGGACTCCTTCCTATAAGACATGGTCCTCATCTTTCCAAGTTTATGGCCCCTAAAACTAAAAATGAGAGAGAAAAAATATCCCATATACCTTACACATCCGTGATAGGAAGCATAATGCATGTCGTCCAATGTACAAAACTAGATGTAGCACATACTGTAAGAGCTATGAGCCACTTTCAATCAATCCTGATAAAAGTCACTGGACAATCATAAAAGCAATCTTGAAGTACTTAAGAAGAACTAAAGATTTGGTTTTAGTATATGAAAATAGAGAATTGAAACTTAAACGGTTTTTGGATTCTAGTTTTCAATCCGATAAAAATAACTTTAAATCCACCATAAGATTTATATTTTACCTTAATGGTAGCCTGATAAGACACAAATTTAGAGAGCACAAAAGTGGGTGTTTAGATAAAAAATTTCATCCAAGAGTTGGATGTAATGCCCCGCATTATAGGGCTGACAGTTTTCTTTTGTGACTACAGCTGTGCTGTAGCGCAAGCAAAAGAACCAAGATCTCATCAACAATCCAAGAACATTTTAAGGTATTATCATTTGATCCATAAGATTATTGATAGAGGTAACATCCAAGTAAAGAAGGTAGCCTCAGAAAAGAATATAGCATATCTACTAACTAAACCACTATCGCGTAAAGTCTTTGAAAAACATCTTGAGAAAATATGCCTTAAGGTTATGAGGAATTAGCTTTGGGACAAGTGAGAGATTGTTGGAATAGTACCACCATAGCCAATTAGAATTAGTGCGTAATACAACTCCAATTGTAAGATAATCTTGATTGAATGATATTCTAATAAAATGGACATCTTCATCTTATGCTTTTTAAACTTTACTTGCATTTGGTTGAAACTCTTAAATCATACAAGACTATGGAACTTGGTCACACATATGATGGTGATCATGAAACAAGTCTCTAAGGTCATGAAAATATTCCAAGTCATAGAATCTTAAGAAATAAAGACATCTAAGTTTCAGATAGACCGGCATAAAGATGCATACTCCAAGGGGTTGAATATTTCTATGCTTCATGGGCAATCTATGTTAGACATGAACGCATGTTAGTAGGTGTTTGTTAGAAAACAAGTTCACTAAAGGCCTACCAGGAGAATCTACTAGATAGCTATAGTGACATGTTGATGGTGGCAAGTTCTCAAGCTTACAATAGTGTATATAATTAGTCCTTGGACTTGAGGATCCATGGTAACCTTATGTTTAGACCCTTATGTTTCAACTTTTTTCTAACCACATAGCAAGTCATCTAGATTGAGATTAAGCATGAGCTACTTAAGTATGAAGGTTTGTGGGATCCAAGATGAGATCAATTTTATCATTGTTGGGAAGAACGAGCGTATCTCCTATGTATTCTATGATAATCAACTCCAAGAAATTCTTGCACAAAGTAGTATGACAATTTGGAAAAGGTGTTTTCCAATATTGAGGCCATAAAATGGGAATCAAACATTGGATATAGAAACATAGTTATTGAGGCTATTATGGAGCTAATATATATCTTACCCTAGGCCTCTTTCAAGAGATCAGAGACGAAAAGATTGTATTTGCATGGTAAGCATAAGTTATAATAGTTCATCAAAATATAATTCATTCATTCAATTAGTTGGGCTCCATAAGCTTGTTATTAGACATCGACCAAGGAGATTGAATGCTTTCCATTAATAGAGATTAATTGAAAGAGTTATTAGCTTAAATGAATTTAAACTAATGTGAATATTTTAATATTCAAAATATCACAATGAGTTGTGAGCCCATATCTAATTAATGGATGAACCTAATGCATCATATACAAAAGTTTAAGAAAACTCTTATTATGTAAGAGGTTTTTTAAGGAGTTAGAAAATCTAGTGCAAGGCGTTTTTGGAGAGGAATGATTGACTAATTTGAATTGGTCATTTTGGCTTGATTAATTTAAATGTTAAATTAGTAAAAATTATTTAAAAAGTTAAATTAGACCAGTCAAATTAAAGTATTAATTTAATTATTGTCATATGACAATTAATCAGTCGAGTTAACTTGAGGAGTTAAGTTAACTCTATTTGGCTGAAAGAGTTAAGTTAATTAACTTAAGAAGTTAAGTTAAATTAATTAAATTAAATAGTTAATTTAATTAAATGAGGAATTTGAGTTTTGGAGGAAAATCAAATGTAAATGTTCATTTGAATTATGCAAGTTGGTGTTACATTTCATGAGATAAAATGTAAATGCAAATGCACTTGCAAGTTGACAAGTTGGCACACACGCATGGAGGGTGGGATGGAAACCCCTCCTATAAATAAGCATATGGCTAGCCACTTAGTGTTGATTGGCATTCCTCACATTTTCCCTCCAAAAGTTGGTATAATTCATGTGTTGAATAACAATCTCCTAAATTCTCTTCTTCCTCTCTCCTCCTCCAAAACCGATACTCCTTTCATCACCATCTTTCTTTCTTCTCAAGCAAAGTGAGGTTGATTGAGAGCTAATCCTAGGTATGTGGACTTTACATTAGAGGTTCAACACTTGGAAACTTAAGAGTTCGTTGGTGAAGCAATGTTTTGGGCAGATTTGGTGCTTCAATTGACCAACCAAGGAGCTGAATTTTTCAATGATCTTTAGCTTGTTAAGTTGTTTCAATGGTGAAAAGGCGTGCGATTTTTTTTTAGTTTTGGAGATTTTGAAGTGGTGCAATCAGTCCAAAGATTTGGGGCTTGTAGATTTTTCATTGGAGGAGTTCTTGGGGAGATCTAGTTGATCCTTTGATTCCTTTCATCAAAGGTAATTTTTGCCATTTAATCCTAATTTTTGATATATAGTTGATCCTTGAAAAGGAAATGATTAGTTTAGTTTTTGCCCATTTTTTATTTTATTATTGGATCCTAATGCATCTCCCTCTTTCAAAAAAGTCAATCGTCACTATTAAACATAAAAATATGCATAATGATAAATCTGTATATGCCATATGATTAATACTAATAGATATAATTTTGTTACTTTTCTTAATTAATAATATAATATTTAAATTTTATTCAAAATTTGTTTCTTTAATAACTAATAATACAGATTGATAATAGTGATAAGTAAAACTAAAAATTAAGTACATTAGAAGAAGTTTGGCAAATAGTTAACTTAAGGATAATTTATTTAATATAAATGATTAGGTATCATCTTATATCACAAATAACTCTATTATAAATAAGTGCATAGTTCAATGCGTATTAGTCCAATCTAGTTTTGATCATAGTTACTTACTCATGAGTATGAATTTAAAATTAGAACGCAAAAGAAATAGGAATTTCTTTTAATACTATTATAATGCAATTAAGAACTTTTAAGTAAATCAAAAAAAGAAAGAAAGCAAGAAAGAAAATCTATAACAACTCATGTAAATGATGATAGTAGTACAAATAAAAGTTACATAATTTCAAATTTAATATGTTTATAACTATATTTTGTTGTTTATTTATTTCAAATTTTAATCAGCATTAACATTTTTAAGAAGTTAATTTATTTAATAAAGTGTAGCTAAATAAAATTCTATTGCATTCTATTTAATAAAGTTAATTTTTAAATTTGATACTAAATAAATTGACATTCTATTGCAGAGGACAGAAAGTATCAAATAGTCTGACATACATCCCTTTACCTAATTTTAGTTACTTCAGCCCAAGGGTATTTGAAATTCATTTTTTTAGGAGAAAGCAATTGATGCAATTTATCGCACTATAGTACAAAAAAGTACATTATATTTATCCATCTAATTTAGTGAAAGGTAGAAGAGAAGCGATCAGAATGACAAAAAATTTCCGAGTTATTCATATTGGTAAATATAATACACAAAATAAATCTAAGTTTTCTTTGGTGCACCTAATAATATCAGCCGGTTAGCTGAACGAATCACCCATGAAATTCATCATCCCAATTAAATAGTTCATGATTTCTTGGAGGGGGTATATCAAGATTAGGTAATTGACTGATCACTCATGCTTAAATTGATATATTTTCAATTCCAAACATGGTTCTCTCAACTCTAGAACGCTTCTTTCCATACCCGCTGCCCTTACAAGACGGAAAACTGCGAACTACAATAAGACTTGATATCCAATCCATGACTACTATAAGATTTGATATCCAGTTCACGGTAGCTGACATGCCTCCACAGAGGCCATGATAGGCTTCCGGATATATTTCCGAGTTCTCCGTCCATTGCACAGTGCCCATTACGGGTGCAAGGAAAGCAATACAAAGAGCAAAATCGACAACTGCAATCCAACCATAGAGGCCGTTTGCAGCAATGCCAGAGCAAGGATGATGAGAGATATGGTTACACCGGATATAAACTAGTGAGTGCCAACTTCCTACAACCAACAAGATCAACAAGATCGATGAGACATATTCCAAGTATTGTGCCAAGGGCGTTCATGAATGCCAAGATGAGGGATAGAAGAATAGCTAATTGGTTGGAGTTGAAGCGGACCATCTGAAATGATAGTTGAGCAGTAGTTGATGCTGGTGAATTGTTGAGATGCCTGCAAACCAGAAGTGAAAGACTCAATATTTGCCTTGCTCATAATTTTGAATCAACTTAGACATCAAGGCTGGGGCGAAAAGGGTTAATAAAGAAGCATCCATGATTCAACCTTAAATTCTAAAAACAATACCCACAGATAACCCTGCAAATCTTGCTGAAATCAAATGAACTATAAACTGACTTCGAGACTCCTTTGACAGACAACTATGCCCTCCGTCTGCTGAGCCAGACATGCATTAATGCATGTATAAGCAAATTGGTGCGTTTCACTTACCTCCTGGTCCCCTTCCCATACTATCTCTACAGTGCAACACAACACTTCCCCACAGACAGATACATCCAAACAATGGAATTAATACCCAACAGACAGATTAGCATTAGAATACAAATATTCTGCACCTAATTCACTATTTTATTCACTAAATGTGTTTCTCAGGATAATTTTACGACTTAGAAAAGAAAATGGTGAAAATTGTTGCCTTTAGGAAATAGAAAAACACGAGCCAATACTCAAATTGTTGCTATGAGATATTCCACAGTTTGACAAAGTTATTCGTATTTCAATCAATAAAACATGAGCTACTATAACCCAATTTCCTATTGAGGAACAAGAAAAACTTACCAAGTACCTGTCTGAAGACTGAAATACCACCACCACCACCCCCAAACCCCAACCAAAGAAAAGAATATTTGGCAATAATATGGACTCAAAAATTTCTCTACTCTACTTGAAAGTGTTGAACATCAAAAAACACCAACTATATATTCACCACCACGCGTCTGACAATCTGTTTGTTCATTCATAGATCCAGAAAACAAAAATGGGAAAAAGAAATCTTCATTTCTATAAAAGACATGGAATAGAATGAGTCCTCACACATAACATGATCAACTATCACATTGTCTAATCCCCAAAACATTATCAGCTTAATCTACTTTTTTCCCCCTAATGTGTAAGCAGTGAGTCAACAAAGAGGAACCAACTGTTGTATTAAGCAATTAATGACAATTAAATTTGGTATTCAAGTGAGCATTATATAGACGTTTCATTGCCACAAATTGCAAAAGATCTCCAAAAGCATCATAATACCTACAAAAAAAAGTTCATTTGCATAGTTAAATTCGACAAATTGCATTGTCAACATATTCAGCAGACTTATTCTGTAAGAGATTCTAAGAGAAATAAAAAGGCGTTTACAAGCACTCAGTGGTGGACACCACCCACCCAAAGAAGACGAAGAGAAAACACACACACACACACATAGAAACAACTACAATGAAAGGAAGAATAGATGTTTTACAGTCATGTGCAGTACAGAGCACAACTGTCATACAGAGCATATAAGACTACAGAGCAATATAAGACTTGTACTGTAACTTCAGTATGATATCTATTAATTGGAATTATTTTTCCTTTTTCAATATTCTAACCAAGAAACTTTATTTTAGTTTGGAATAAAATCGTTTTAGACTTTGAAATAACAAGACCACTATTTATAATTGCTTGTTTAAAAATATAAAGATGTTTAAAATGGTTTTCTATAGTATTAGAAAAAACAAGAATATCATCAATATAAACAATTGTAAAATTACTATAAGGATTGAAAATATTATTCATAATTTTTTGAAACTCTGAAGAAGCATTCTTCAGTCCAAAAGGCATAACATTCCACTCATATTGACCAAATGAAAAATTAAAAGCAGTTTTAAACTTATCATTTTCAACAATTTGAATTTGTCAGTAAGTAGATTTTAAATCAAATTTAAAAAATATATTAGTATCAAACAACATATCAAGTAAATCCTTTTTATTAGGGATAGGATATTTTATCCATTTTAAAGTTTTATTAAGTGGTTTATAATTAATTACTAACCTAGGTGCACCACGCTCTTGTTCGTTATGCTTATTAACCTAAAAAGCTGTACATGACCAAGGAAACTTTGTTGGCCTAATAAGATTTTTCTGCAGTAAGGATTCAATTTGCTTTTTGCAATACACTAGATACTCAAAGTTCATCTGGCAAGGTCTAGCCATTGTAGGAATATTTCCATCAAAGTTATCTTCATAAAGAAGATCAACAATATACTTTTTCCTATTCCAAAAGGCATTAGGATGTTTATTACATACAGTTGAGAAAAATTGATTTTCAAGAAAAGAAATTTTTTCTTTTAGTTTAGGATTAGTTAATTGTTCATCTATATTAAGACTAACAATTTTCTATTTTAAAGAATTAAGATGAGCAGTTCTAGGTTTAATTAAATCTTCAATTTTATTAAAAATTCTGGAAAACAGTTCTGTTATAAACTGAAAATATAAATCTTTATCCTCAAAGGTACCTCTAAAACCTTTTAGGTCAACCATTTTTAAGGAAATATTTTCTTTAAAAAAGGTGTGCTGAGAATAATTTGGTTTGAAATATTTTTGACCAATAAAAAGCTTGTGGGAATGCAAGTTTTATTTTTGCAAATAAAAGCTTTTGACAACTTGTAACTAATATCAACTTTTTCGCCATTAGCAGAACAAAGAACTTGAGAAGTTTTTTCAAAATATCTAGCAGGTATAAAACCTTCTTGAATACAATTAAGGTCAGCACCACTATCAATTAAAGCAATTAACTCTTTTGAAAATTTATTATCAATCAAAAGATTTATTTTAACTAACTATTTTTGAGAAGTAACCATTTCAAATTTAGAAAGAAAATCATCACTTTGTAGATTATTAGGAAAACTATCAAGTAAATTATCTAGCCTAGGTATAACCTATTTTTCTTGAGCAATTTCTAATCTTTTCTTTCTATCTTCAAGAATTAAATTATTTCTTTTAATATCAACAATTTCTTTTTTTAAGTTTTCAACTTCTTGTTTTAGATCATTAATCGAAGTAGGATTACTATTTTTATTTCTATTATCTAGCATCTTATAAACATCAATCATAGAATAAGGTTCATTATCCTTATTATTAGGAATATTATAGATAAATTCTTCAATAGGTTTAGAAGAAGAAGGAGTATTTTCAAGTTAATCGATAATTTTAGATCTTAAAATTGGATCTTTAATAAGTTTAAGAAACTCAAGAGTATTGTTATTGTCAATAACATTTAATTCATTAAACTATGACGTAAGGTTATATAATCTTCATTATCAGATTTACTACTATTAGAATCACTATTAACACAAGACTCACCCTTTTCAGGAGGATCACACTCAGACTCAGAACTATTAAAACACTCATTTAAAGAATCACCATAATTAGAAGAGGTCTTGTCTTCACTATCAGAAGATTCAAGCATAAGCTTATAATGAACATCTTTAATATTATCATCAATGTCAAGATTATTAATCTTAGTTTTCATTTTACATTTATCAGCATAATGACCAATGTTTCCGCATTTATAACATGCACCATATTTTTTAAATTTCTTATAAAGTTTTTTATTAAATTTTCTTTTCTCTCTCTCTTTTTCTCTTTCTTTTTTATGAGATTTTTTCCTAAATTTTTTCTTTCTATAAGGAACATCTTTATCCTTTTGAATTTTATTATTATTAAGTGGTTTGGGATTTTCCATACCAAATTGACCACAAAAATGTCCTATTTGTTTTCTTTCAGTTATATTATTAAGCTTAATTTGATGGTTTAGTTTGATTTCATTACATAATGCTAAACCTTCCGAATACAAGTACCTATTAATTTACCATAGGTGAATTTATTATAATCAATATTGACATCATTTTGTTTAAAAGTCTTTCAACCCTTTCAGCAAATAATGAAGCCAATCCATCAACGAATTTAGATTTTCAATAAATACTATTAGACTCAGGGAATTCTATAACTCTAGAAAGAAAAGTATCTTTATACCACCTAAAATATGTAAGACTCAAACATTTTAAACCATTTAATAAGGTTCTAATATGTTTAGAATTATTAATCCACCTACCAGTAAAGTGTTATATTGTAATAACAATTAGTGTGTAAATAGCATTTTCAAAACCAGCATCTAATCCTTTAGTTTGCTGTTTAACAGTATTAAGAATTTGTTCTTTATTTTCAAAAGTAAGATAATTATCCCACCAACCTTTTAATTGACTAGTAAAACCGGCAATAATCATTTTTGCAATAGTTTTATTAGAATTATCATTATTTTTACAAATAGTACTATACATTAACATACAATGTACCAAATTATAAATATAGCGTTCAATAAAACCATCAAGATTCCATTCATATATATTTTTACCATAATAAGAATTATTAAGAATTAAATCTTGTTCTTCATGCAAAACATCTTGAGGAGTAGGATGAGGAAAATAATAAGTCCTCACAATGGGTCTATCAACATATTTTTGAACTTTATTCATTTCTTCATCAATAGCCTATTGATAAGATTTCTTATCAGAGTTATCATCAAGAGTAGAGATTCTGAACTCAGCAAATTTCTTAGTTATTAACTTTTTTAATTCAAAAATATCTCTAAGCCTAAAATTATCAATTTTCGGGGGAGGTTGGATACTAGGCATAGCAATTAATTCTGATGAAGAAGGAGAAATAAAAGTTTTATTTATATTTTCTTCTAAGTCATCTATAGATTTATTTATTTTATTAATATGAACTATTATAGTGGAAAGTTTTTGATCAAGAGTAAGTAGAGTTTCAACAAGAACATTTAAATATAAATTAGTATAATTTTTTTGTTTGACTAAATTATTAATTTCACGAGTAGTCACCGACACATGGTCACTAATTATTTTTTGAAAAGCAGTGAAATAAAAATTATTATTTCCTTCCACAAAAAAATTATCATGAGGAAAAATAGATTTTTGTTTTTTCCCTCCTTCAAAGGTATAAGTTCTTTCTAAAATAGAAAGATAAGGTTCAATATAAGTAACCATAAACCATGGAACAAAAGGAACTAATTGATCCTTTTCTGTCACAAATTTATAAAATTCATTTCGAAAATGAGTTTTTTGGAAAAATTATTAAAAAACCATTCACGAAACATTTTCCATCTATCTTTAGTAAATTAAGTTTCTATTCGAAGAGACTGGACTAAAATTGTATTTGTTTTTAATCATTAAAAAAACAAGTTAAATGTGAGTATTTCTCACAGAAAAATCCATCTCGGATTCAGTTGGTTCCATAGAATCATCACTATTATTATCATGCAAAGGAATACCATGAACAATATTAGAAGAAGAAATTTTTAATTTGTCAGATCTAGTTTCAAGATTATTATCTTTTCTTACTTCAGGAGTAAATTCTCTAATCCTAGAAGTAAAGGCTCTAGACATAATAGGACTTTCAACAGTATAATCTATTGGATCAAGAAAAGAAAAAGAAGATCTAGAAGATTTGGCAATTGATCTAGAAGATTTTAACAAATTATTAGTGTTAGGTTTAAATTGAATTGACACATCTCCATCAGGACTTTGGATGATCAGATTAACCTCAGTATATATTATAGGTTGAACTGGGACAACTTTTTTAATTTTCCAATTATCAGGAAATTTAACCTCATCCCATTTTATAGGTCTACGAGTTGTGATATGAGACTAACAAAAAATTATTTCTATTAAAATTATTTCATTATTATGTTTATTAATCATTTTACACATAGGATTTAAAGTGTAAAGCAGTTTATAATAAGTAGGATAACAAATACAAATTGTTTCTGTATTAGGCATATAATTATAATCATATAACTTAACATTTAATGTCAAAACATGTAAAATATTAACATCAGTTAGAAATAAGTGTAAATTTGGATAAACATCAAAATAAATAAGGACATGTGCCAAACTAGACTGTATAATTCCCATAATTGAATGCTTCCAATTAAGATTACAAGCATCACGTAAAATGGCAACAAAACTATCAAGTAGATTATCAAGGGTAAGGAGTTTAAAAGCAACTTGAATTAAACCAATATGAAGAAATCAAAATTCAGATCTATACTTATCAATATCATATCTATGCAATAATTGTAAAACATTATCATCTTTATCAAAAGGAATAGACTCCTCAGTTGTTTTAACAACCTGTTTTAAACTAATTTTTTCAAAAGTACCCAATTGATAAATCAATTTTGGGTCAACTTTAGGAATTGTCCATTTATTAAGCAAATCAATATTATTGGAAAGATCCATTTCTTCCACACAAGTATTTTTAATATTAGATTTTCCTTTTAAAAAATTTATTTTTAGGAAAAGTGTTAAACCAGAGATTAAATACAACCTATATAGCATGGCTTTGATACCATGAGAGGGCAGGATCATATGGAGGAGGAATTAGATCTTAAACAAGTTCGCGAAACCCAACATATAGTTAGAAAATAGGATATCATTAATAATAATAATAATAATAAATTATTATATTAATAATATTTATATATTATTAATACTATATATTATGAATATATAAATATTATAATTTTAATTATATTCATAATATATAGTATTAATAATATTCATAATATGTAGCATTAGTAATCTTATTATTCTTATGATTAATTATATTAATAATAATAATAAAATTAATTTAATATTTATTAGTATCATGTATTATTATTAGTAATATAATAATAATAAATTATTATATTAATAATATTTATATATTACTAATACTATATATTATGAATATAATTAAAATTATTATATTATAATCTTTATTATTATTAATATATCACTAATTTTAAAATTAATATTATTAATTATAAGAGTATCACAAATGATATTAATATATCAATAATATAATATTTAATGGTAATAATAATATATTAGTATCAATTATATATACATACATGTACATATATTTATAAAAGAAAAAGAAAAAATTAATATAGGGACTAAATTGGAACATAAAACCTTATATAAGGATTAAAGTGGAATATCAAACCTTATATAGGGATTAAAGTGGAACATAAAACTGTAAATTAACAATTTTGCCCTTGAAAATGTCAAACCTGATCAATTTTCCGATGAAAAGTTGCCAGAAAGTTGACTTAGGGACTAGATTGAAACAAAATCCAAACGTTAAGGACTAAAAAATGAAGTTTTAAAGTTTGAGAACTAAAGTGATTCTAAATTAAAACTTTAGGGGCCATTTGTGGTATTTGCCCTATTCTAAATAATACCCATCTCATGATTGCTTTTCATTTAGCTATCTTGATATTCAAAAGTTATCATATTTTGCATTTATATCTTCTAAAATCTTTCATCTTATAATATAATCTGTTATACTAATTTACAATTTTTGTGTCCATAAATAAATTTTGACTAACGGAATTTTTTTTCTCCACAATTTATTTTATTTAGATGAGACATGAATAAAATTTCATCATTCGCCATTTATGAAAAATGCAGGTAGGCTCTATTGCTAGAGAGTGTATTAAAGAAGTGCATATTTGATGTCGATATTTTTTTTCAAGTTTTAAGAAGATAGAGAATCAAAATGGTCTTTACATATTTATTGGCTTCCAATTCTACTTCAGAAAGGATTGGCACTATAATCTTTTAAATTCATGAAATCTTGTGCATATGCTTTTCGTAACTTATACTAATGGACTGTTTTAGCAATGAAATGATTTATTTTTAAATTTTATTAAGACAATCAAAAATAAACATATCATAATAACTTATTTTCCTTTTTCTCAAAACGTATACATATACGTTTACTAGATGCACTCTTTCTTTTGACAATTTAAATTCATAAATGCATTATTTTATAAAATAATTTGGCATGTTTCACCATGCATATTTTCTCGATTAAATACAAATGACTAATTTTGTTAGTTAGACATATTTTATTGAATTATTTTCAAGCTATTCAAAATAAAACTTGAATCACAAATTTTAAGAGCTGAGAAATTCTAATTAAATTGCAAATTTGTAGCTATGGTATTAATGTTTTTGGTTAAATTTATAGCAAGATCTATGTGTACATGGAATTTGCTACATCAAGCCATTAGTTGATTTAATAATATTGCGCCAATACATTTATGTGTGAAATTCGAAATATGCATGTATATACATATATATAAATTTTTTGACTTAATGATACTATCATATTACATTTACTTTAAATAAAGCCTATATTATTTTACTTCAAATGAAGACAAACTCGTGGTTCCATCTCTTTCTATATGTTCTAATCACTTAAAATAATCATGAAATGCAATTCTGCAATATGTAATTTTTCTTCATCTTAAGAATAGATAATATATCATTCACAATAACAACAAATAAACAATTTTATTTAACAATGAACTATTCATCATTTTCATTAATTGTGTTATCTTTTCATATTTAATTTTTTATTTAGAATGTTAAGTATGTAGAATTTTATGTTGGACTTAGGGATATTAAAATTAGATTAATTAGAAAAAAATTCCTAACCCTACTTCCAATTTAGTGTTCAGTCTCCATTTGAATTTTTATAAACTAAACTTCCCATTTTTTTATATAATTTAGGAATCACTCCTTATATCTTTTAGAAAGACCTATATACCCTTATATTTGGAAGAAAAAAAAAACAACAAAAATACCTTAGAAATGTGTTTCTCTCTTCAAGAAGAACGATTTCTTTTTTTTTCCCTACCTGAAATTGATTTCTTGAGGTGCCAAAAGAAAAGGATGTGAAACCATTCTTCCGCCATTGACATGAGAAGAAGAAATGAAAAGAAAAGGAAAGACACCAAAATTTCTACCATTTTTCTGCGACAATAGAAGGAAAAATAGCTGCAAAAAGAAGCCGAGTACAAAAAAAAGTGAGCAAAAGAAACACATGTATGTTTTTTGAATTTGCAGTTTCAAATGTCAGTGATTTTTCAATGTTTAGGGTTTTTATTCATTGTTTAGTCATTAAACACTTGAACCCATTTGATATACATATGATTTTTGTTATAAGATAGGAAGTTTTTGATTTGTAATTGAAGGGTATCAAAGTTGGACTTAACATTTTTTGGGGTTTATACTTCTTTTTACCTAAAATTATATGGTAAAATTATACGATAAAACTATTTGAAAGTGGTACTGTATTATTTGTAGAATAGAACATCCAAGCTTGTAGAACATATTAGGCAAAAGTTTAGTATATGATCTTGTAACTACAGTGCATTTTAGAAGCAAATGTAGTATAAAATATTTAAGCTTGCAGTACACATCAGAGAAAAGTCTAGTATATAACTTGCAACACATTTTAGAAGTAAATGTAGTACAAAATATTCAAGCTTACAATACACATTAAGCAAAATTATAGTAAATAATATGTGTAGCTACAGTACATTTTATAAACAAATATAGTACAAATATTCAAGATTGGAGTAAAAATTAGGCAAAAGTGTAATATATAATTAGTGTAACTGCAGTATATTTTAGGAGCATCTATAGTACAATAATATTCAATCTTGCAGTATACATTAAATAAAAGTGTAGTAAGTAATTTGTGTATCTGCAATATTTTTTAGAAGCAACTGTAGTATAAAACATTCAAGCCTGAAATATACACTAACTAAAATAATAGTATAATATATTATGTGTTTTTGAAGTATATTTTAGAAGCATCTACAGTACAAAACATTCAAGTTTTCAGTACACATTATCTAAAAGGGTTAGTTTTTATCTATTTATATGCTAATTTGTCTTTATCTGATCACAGCAAAGCCAAGACATTATGAGGTCTGCTCTCATAGCTCCCCCTAATTTTTTCGAAGTAAATTGGAGATTGTGAAGTCCAAGATGGGGTCAAAACATTTTGATGCATTGAAGAAGACATCTTTCTATATATACATAGATATGCCTAAGTTAAGTTCAAGCTTCATTCGACTTGAAGCTATACTTAGGAGGTTTGACCTAAAAAAGCTGTCATATCACTTTTTGGAGGGGATTGAGGTTCCTTTTTCTACAACTGAATTTACTATAGTTTTAGGGTTGCTATATATGGGGCAATCTATTGATATAACATTGAAATAAAGTCTTCAACCTTTAACAACCTTTTTTCTGGAAAGCTACATAATATAACTATATCTGAAATAGCAAAAAAGTTTGAGAAGTATGAATATAAGGATAGTGAGGAGGATTTGAATAATTTTCGTAGGTTGTACATACTTTTTGTTTTTAATTATTTTCTATTTCCAACATCTAATTATTGGACTCCATGATTTCTCCTACCATACTTGGACAATTTATTTAGAGTTGGTTTGTATGCATAGGGCATAGCTACATACAATTTTCTTGTCCAAGATATGAAGAACCATTTAGGAGTAGGTGGAGAAAGAATTAAGAAGTACATTAATGGGTGCACAATCAATTTGATGGTAACTATTTGCTTCATTTTTCTAATAACATTAATTATATTTATATTCAAGTGAGTATAATTTTTCAATTTATGAATGGCAAGCACGAGTTTATGTACACATCCTATCACTGGCTTCATTAGTGAGTTTGTTTAAGTTTTCATGCTTTTACCGGTGGAAGGATAGCAAACTCCTACATTATGTGGATGGGGCAGAGAATAAATTGAAACAAATTACAGTAGAAATGGTAATAATTTTAATAATTCATTATTAGTTTTTGGTATAAGAATTTGAATTTGATAATTATTTTCATTTTAATAGGTTGTAGTCCTCAACCTTGCTCCAAAGGAGTTAGAATTAGCAGTTTTGATCAAGAAATTAGAGGCAACCAGTACTACTATTAGTGAATTCCATGTTTGTAATCATACAATACATGAAGAAATTATTGCAGCTAAAGTTGAAAAAATTAAAACATTGAAAGAAAGAATTACTTCATTCAATATGATAGCAATGAAGGAGCAAGGTGAGGAGGAACATCTAGATGAGGACAAGACTGAGGGGAAGGAGCTTGAATAGAAATTTGGTGAGTTTGTGCATGATGGGGGACTTGATTTGGTAGATGATGCACAGAAAGAAGGGAATGAATCTGAAAACACAGTGGATGAAGAAAGTCAAACAAAACACCATCATGATCCTTCGAATTCCCCCAACCTTTGAAGACAAATGTTTATGTACCAATTCAAGCGGCTGAGTTCAAGGAATCTAAGATCGAAATGGCAAATGTCATGTTCTCGATTGTGATAAATGTGCGTAATCGAGAAGACAAAAAGCCAAAATAGAAATCTCCAAATTTTGTCAGCCTCTCAAGGACCACACTAGCCAAAAGAGCAAGACAAGTGACAAAGACCTATGGTCCTCTTCCTCTTCCTCATCCTCATGCGAAAAAAAATAAAGAACAAGAAGAGAATAAGGTGTTGTTAACTACTTAATATTTTAAGTTTTTTCTATTTGCATTTCATTTGTAAATTGTCTGTTTGTAATAAATGTAATGATATCTTGTTCTAGATTGGTTGATATTTGTACTTAATGTGATCATATCTTATACTTCATGTTGGTGATATTTGTACTTAATGTGCTATGTCTTTTGTACTCCAAGTTTGTAATATTTATACTTAATGTGCTATTCTTTTGTCTTTCATGTTGGCGATATTCAAACTTCATGTGCTGATCTTTTATACTCCATGTTGGGATATTTGTACTTTATGTGCTAATCTTTTGTACTTGAAGTTGATCCTTTATACCTAATGTGCTTGAGTTTTGTACCCCATGTAGGTATATTTTATACTACTTTAGACTTAATGTGCTAAGTGTTTAACCCGTGGTTATATTTCGCACTTCAATAGGAGATACTTCAATAGTTGATACTTTGCACTTAATGTGCTTGAGTTTTGTATTCTATGTTGTTATATTTTGTATTTCAATAGGGAATACTTAATAGTTGATACTTTGTCCTTAATGTGTTTGAGTTCTATACTCCATGTTGGTATATTTTTTACTTCAATAGGGGATACTTCAATAATTAATACTTTGCACTTAATGTGCTTGAGTTCTGTACTTCATGTTAGCTATATTTTGTACTTCAATAGGGGATACTTCAATAGTTGATACATTGCACTTAATATGCTTGAGTTCTGTACTCCATGTTGGTTATGTTTTGTACCTCAATAGGGGATATTTTAATAGTTGATACTTTGCACTTAATGTACTTCAGTTTTGTACTCAATGTTGGCTATATTTTGTACTTCAATAGGGGATACTTCAATAGTTGTTACTTTGCACTTAATGTGCTTGATTTTTGTACTACATGTTGGATATATTTTGTACTTCAATATGAGATACTTCAATAGTTAGTTATATTTTGTACTTCAGTAGATGATACTTTAATAGTTGATACTTTGTGAGCTCTTATTTGGAGGAGAATTTATTAATGACATAGTAGACTAGTACATGTTAATATTATGCAACCCATCTTTCAGAAACAAGTGTCCCACAGGGTGTGGTTTACGTCCGCAATAACGCAAGTATGTGGTGATTTTCTAACTTAATTTAGTTCACATTTTCAATAAGAATAACCATTTGCTTTATACTTCATAGGTTGATATATTAGACAGACTCAAGGGATGCAACTTGAAGGATATAACGGATGAAGAATTTGTGGAGATGATATATATCTACTTAACTCCTTCACCCATAAAGAATTGGAAGACCTCACATTAGATGTTGTAAACTAATGCTGTTACATAATCTTACTAATTTTTTGGCACCGTCACTGGCTTTTGATTGTCCTCAACACCTCAACTCATTTTTTCTAGTACATAAATTTAATAATGGCCGCCAAAAATAAACTAATAGCTATTGCCATTGTAAGTTTGCTTCTTTTCCTTGTGATTTCTTCATAAAGTAGGGAGTCAACAACTGATCAATATTTTTGTTGACTTCATTCTATTCTCGATACATGAAGCTTTCATTAGGGTGTCGCAGATGAATACATGAGGTAAAAAAAAACATGCAACAAAAGGGTACAATAAATTGCAATGTCTATATGTGCCTTTAGGTAGAATATTTTGCTAGAGACATCCTCAAGTTATAGAGGTCTGTTGGAACAATTGACATGGACAAATACCATGCGACAATGGCATATACAATAGTATGCCATGAAAATGTCAGAATTTGAATCACACTTTGTATATAAATACACATGTAAATTGAAGCATACTGTGTATATAATATTATTTTGTATGTAAATGTAGTTTTCCATCAAGCATTTATAATATTTTTGATATGGGGAAGCTCAACAGGCCCAAGCCCATTTAACATACACAGCCCAACGTCACTTCTGGACCCAGCTGGGCTAGACCGCTAAACCACTTGACCAAAATCGTCTGGTTGAGTGGACTATTCTCGACCGCATTCAATTAGAGGCTTCAAGCAACTTAGCCTATTCAACCATCTCTCTAGTCGACCGCCCCATCTGTTTGACCATTATCAACCAAATGATTCACTTCGACACTAGCTCACATCCTAGCCACATTTAATGTTCTGATAAGCAGCATGCCTCTACATTAATGGCACATGCCAGTCGGTACAATCTTTGCTACCAACTCTGCTACCAACCCTGCCACCAACTTTGGCAGGGAGGCATCTACCCAAAGTACTGTTTATCCTAAAAAGTAGGAGATGATGCCACTTGAAATAGTATCAGGATCGAAAATGATCAATAACTCCTAGACAAGGACAAAGGCCTTCTACACCTGATAGGGGCACCTTTGACATATTACACACCAGGAGAAAGCTATAAATACCTCATTACCAACCACACTCTAGGTAGTGCTAAATACAATATAAGTTCCTAATCTTCTGTTCGATTACCTTCTTTTGACTAGAACTAACTTAAGCGTAAGAGTGCTTTCGCTAGAGGCACCTTGACTAGTTTAATGTTTGCTATTATTGCAAATCTCAGACCTCAAGAAATATTGTTGTTGTATCATTCAACCTCCACGGTCGAAGTTGCCCAAATACCACCCTTTTCACTATAAATAATTTTCAACCTCATTATTTTGGCATCGTCTGTGGAAAATTATGAGATTGCAACAAAAAAATGATGAACACGCATAAAGCTGCATCTAAAAAGGAGAAGAACATGAGATCCGCATCTCCGTCTCCTTCTCTGACCCAGCAAGGTTCACACACTTCAAGCTACAGCAGCCCCCAAGAGCAAGTTGTGACATTGGCTATGCCCCAGTTGATGCAGTTAATAAGCAAGCAAATTTCTACTCAAAGTTCTACCCAGCTTTCAACCACATTAAACAGGCACACCACCATGCTAGCCACAGCTAGCAGTGCTACCCCGCAACCACCTCTACTGAAGAAAAGGTCCCCTAGGGACAACCATGGTTGCCAAGAGTCTAGGCAGCCACCAACTAAATATGAAGCTAGTCCTAGATGCCTCTAGGGAGAGAGAGGGCGATCAGAGCTAAAGGAGGAAATTTTTGACTCTGTTCATTATCACGTTCAACCTAATCGAGCCTCATAGTATGATAGGGTCGAACATTCCAAATGTGACCACCATAAGAAAATGGAAAAATCTATAGACCTCGTGGCCTAGCGCATTTAAGCCCCACAGCACAATAGGGCCAAGCATGTGAGACCTTATTTTGATTGAAACACTACCCAAGTTGATTAGGAGGAGTGGGAAAATATTTTTCACCAGTTCAAAAATTAAACAAATGCCTCAACGCGATCTCGAGGAAAAATACTAAAAGAGTGCCCAATCCTGAGGGACCTTAGAGGTCTCATCGAGAAAGAGGCTCTCCTTTGATCTAAGAGATTATCAATTAGTGCATTACTATCAAAGTAAAATTTTTGATCGAACTACCTAGATACAATGGCTCAACAAACCTTGATGAGCATTTGATGCAGTTTGAGCATATGATGCAGCAGCATGGGCATAATAAGTATATCCATGCCAAGATGCTAGTGACAATGTTTCAGGGCATTGTGCTTGATTAGTTTGTAAAGCTAGAGCCCTCGTCAATATACTTCTTTGATCAGCTTTATGATAAGTTTTTACAACAGTTCGCCAGCCGAAGAAAGGTGAAACTCCCCCACACCCACTTCTATATCGTCAAGCAAAGTAATGAGGAGTCCCTTCCAGACTTCTTCATGAGGTTCAATATAGAGGTTCTCAAAATAGATAACCCTATGATTGAGTTCTTGATCTATGTACTATTCCTGGGGCTCAGACATAAGGAATGCACCAATGCATTGGTGCATGAATGTCTCAGGTCAATGGAGAAACTGCTCGACCTGGCGAAGACATACATGACCCAAAGGAGAAGAACAAGCTAAAGTTTAGATCCTTTGCAATCGACAAAAAGAAAAAGAAGAGAGATGACCAAAAATATAGAGAAAGAGATTGATCTCCAATAAAATATTTCCACAACTACACACCATTGAATATTTTGAGAAAATGGGTCCTATATGCCATTCAACATGACAATCTCCTCAAAAATTAAGAAATCTGATGGAGACTAAAGTGATGAAAAAATTAAAAACGTACTGTCACTTCCACAAACAGAAAGGGCATGATACAGGCGAATGCTTCAACCTCCAGGATAAGATTGATAGGCTCATTAGATAAGACCATCTCAAGAAATATGTAGCCATGGATACATAGGTTAAAAGGGACAAAATTAATCGGACTCCCTATAGAAAAAGGTCAATTTACCCTAGGAGAAAGGACAAGGGAAAGAAACCCACCCACGAAGATCGCCCGCCCATTCAAAGAGTGATTGATATAATCATGAGAGGTCCCACAGAGAGGACTCAAAGTTAGCCTGAAGGTAAACTCAAAGAAGGCTAGAATTGACCAAAGCCTTGCCGTCGGAACAACATTCCACCTATTAATGAGTGCAGAGCCCATTTCATTCATTGATAGCGACTTGGCCCATCTTGAGGGAAAGAATATTATCCTATGGTAGTCTCTATTGAGATTGCTAACTTCAAAGTGTGGATGGTCATAATCGATAATGGCAGCTTGGCTAATATTATTTTCCTCTCCATTCTCAAAAGAATGAATATGAGTCAATTGAAGTTTGAGCTTGTGCATACCCCTCTAGTTAGATTTGGGAGGTCAAAAATCATCCCAGAGGGATCCATCAGCCTATCAACATCATTTGGAGAGGCACCCCAAATTAGGACTTTGATGGTTAACTATCTAGTGGTTAATGCCTCATTTGCTTACAATGTTATAATTGGTCACTCAATCCTCAATGATTTCCATGCCATTATGTTGACCTACCAAATAAAGATCAAATGTTTGACCCCAATGGGCACAAGGGAACTATTGTGCAACATTAAGGAGGCTTAAAGGTGTTATAGTTTCTCGATTAAGTCAAGCAAGCAGAAGACTCGACCATAATTAAAAACCTTAGGGGATGCCTCTATTGTGAAATCCAAGGAGATCCAAGTCAATAAGAAGAGAAAGTTGGAGACATCTAGGTAGAGCCTATTAAAGAATTTAAAACTATCGAGTTGGAGCGAAAAAAACCCAACAAGATACCTCACATCAAAACAAATATAAACCCCCATTTAGAGTGCTTTATGCTTGATTTCTTGAGAAAAAACATCAACTTCTTTATATGGAAAGTATCCGACCTCCAAGGAATTGACCCTAATGTGATCATACACCACCTTAACATCAACCCCTCATACAAGACAATCAAGCAGAAAATGAGAACGTTTAATGCCAAAAGGACTCAGATTATCAAGAAAGAGGTTAGGAAACTCCTAGACATAGGTTATATTATAGAAATTCAACATCTTCTTAACTTTGTAATATTGTACTCTTCCCAAAAAATGAGGAACAATGGCAATTGTGTAATAATTTTACAAACTTAAATAAAGCATACCCTAAAGATCCTTATCCTCTATCTCAAATAGATTTATTAGTTGACTCAACTGCTGATTGTGAGTTATTGAGCATGATGGATGTGTTTCAAGGCTACCATCAAATTTTCATAGCTCTCAAGGATAAGGATAAAACTTCTTTTATTATTCCTAATGGGATCTATTGCTTTTTGGTCATGCCTTTTGGACTAAAAAATACTGGCATAACTTACCAAAGGTTGGTCAATTTTATATTTTAAAATGAAATTGGCAAGTCGATAAAAGTGTATATCAACAATATGATTGTAAAGACAGAAAAGGCCTAGGATCACTTGCTCAACCTTAATCATACTTTTACAATTCTGAGAGCATTTAGTCTAAAGTTAAATCTAAACAAGTGTAAGTTTGGGGTCCACAGAGGTAAATTTCTAGGCTACATGATTAGTCAATGAGGTATTGAGGCCAACCTATAGAAATTCAAGCCGTTCTGGTCAAAAGGATTATTACCTTAGGTAGATTCATTGCAAGATTAACAGACAAAAGATTACCTTTCTTCAAAATTCTCAAAAATGCCAAGAAGTCAAGCTTCTAGTGGAGTGAACAATATGATCAAGCGCTGGTCTAGTTGAAGTAGTACTTGTCCTTGCCCCCTATGCTCACTAAACCTAAATTGGGAGAGATACTTCAGATATACTTGGTGGTCTCCAAAGCATCGATCAGCTTGATCTTAGTCTTAACCAGCGATGGCAGCCATCGATCAGTTTATTATTGCAATAAGTCACTTCAAGGATTGGAGCACAATTACTTGGAGATCAAGAAATTTGCCTTGGTACTGATCACTGTGGCTCAAAAGCTGTGTCAATACTCCCAGTCCCATGCCATTATAATACTGACCAACTAGCCACTGAAACAAGTGTTGTTGAAGCTCGACACATTCGAAAAGCTGACAAAATAGGCCATCAAGCTGGGAAAATTTAACATTTCTTTCTAGCCAAGAATAGCCATCAAAGCACAAGTTCTGGCCGAGTTCATCGCTAAGCAAGTGGACCAACCATAAAAGTATTATGAGCCTCTCTTGTTTAGACTTTACACGTCGATGAATCATCAACCATATCTAAAGGATGAGTAGGAGTGGCTCTTCATTCCCCTACAGCAAAGAAATACTATTTTGCAATAAAATTAGACTATGCAGTCATAAATAATAAGGTAGAATATGAGGCCCTTCTCGTTGGAATTAGAATAGCGCTCAACTGGTTGTAATTACTAACTCACAGTTGGTGGCCGAACAAGTTAATGGAAATTGTGAAGCTAAGGACTCAATAATAAGCCGATACCTAATGGAGGTTAGAAACTTACACTAGTTATTCAAAAGGTTCACCCTCAGCCGAGTACCTTGATCTAAGAACAAGTAGGTGAATGCCCTATCAAAATTTGCAAGCTCAACCAGGGGCACGAGAGATAGGAAAATAACATTTATGGTTGTTGGTAGGCCATCGATCAAATCATTCAAGGAGAATTTAGTAACAAGAATTGAAGAGACAGTTTCTTCTTGGCAGAACCCAATCAAACTCTACTTGAACTATAGCATAGTCCCTGAACACAAGAATGAGGCTCGACGCCTTTGAGGATAAGCTACTACGTTTGCACTTGGCAAGCATGGTCAATTATATAAGAGATCAATCTTTAAAACCCCCCTGAGGTACCTAGATCCCAACAGGGCTCTCAAAGTATTATAGGATATCTACGCAAGCTTATGTAGCAACCACTTCGGGAGAAGACCCCTAGCCCACAAAATAATTAGGTACAAATACTTTTGGCCAATATTATTGAAGGACTCAGTAGATTTGGCTCGAAAATGTACGTCATGCCAACTTTATTCAAATCTACTGCACCAACCCACCGCGCCCATGGTCAATGTCCAAATTTCTTGGCCATTAGACTAGTGGGGGATTAATATTTTAGGTTTACTACTGAAGTCCACTGGTTAGTGAAAATTCTTAATCGTGGTGGTCTAATATTTTACCAAATGGGTCAAGGCTGAGGCTGTTCTAAAGATAACAAATGCAGCCATCAAAAGTTTCATCTGGAAGAACATCATCTACCATTTTAGCCTACCTAAAGTCTTTATTTCAGACAATAAGACTTAGTTCCAGAGCAAGAGTACCATAAATTGGTGTAAAGCCTTGGGGATTACCCAGCACTTTACTTCAGTATGCAATCCTCAATTAAATGGCTAAACAAAGGTAACAAACAAAATAATTCTCGACCATTTGAAGGCCAAGATTTAAGATACTGGTTCGAGCTGGGCAAACAACTTCTTAGGAGTGCTATAGGTGTATAGGACAACTTCCCAAATAGCCACAAGTCATAGCCCTTATAGTCTCATTTACGAGTCTAAGGAAGTCTTCCCCTTTAAGCTCATTCAACATATAGCTTGAGTCATTCACTTTCATCCACTCAAAAACACATTAAAGAGAAAGCTTGACCTGGAGACTATCGATAAGTGTAGGCAAAAAATGTATAACACAATGCAGCGCTATAGGTCAAGGATGGTTGAGAACTATAACAAAGGGGTTAAGCCATACCAGTTTAAGGTTAGAGACCTTGTTCTCAAAAAGGTGGAAGTCTCCAAGAATGTTGGCAAGCTCGACCCAAAATGGAAATAACCTTATACTATTGTAAAAGCATCAAAAGATAATGCCGATAGACTTGTGAATATGGATGGGGATGAACTCCCCCGCCTATGGAATGCCATCAACTTGAGAAAGTTATACATATGAAATTATATTATAATCATCCTTATATTCTCCAATATAAATAAAGTTCCAGCAATATCGTTACCATTTGCAAGTATTATCATAATCATATCTAGCATGCACCATCCTAAGTCGATCCCGTAGTCAACGAGTAAGCAACTTCATGCTGCCACCAAGCTATTATTATAAATCTCAAACCTCAAGAAATATTGCTGTTGGATCATTCAACCTCCCTGGTCGAATTAGCCCAAACACCACCCTTTTCACTATAAACAACTTTCAATCTCATCAACTTTAAATTGAAATTAAACAGTGAGTTGAGTACTATTTAAGGAAAATGAACTATAAAAGTGGAAAAAAATAAAGTATAATCATTGCGCAGATGTATAACATGCCTTATTTCATCAAAATTGGGCAATGAATTTGAGTACAATATGAGAAAAATAAAGCACAAACCCAAAAAAATAAGGTATAAAACATATATCATTGAAGTACACTTCAATTCCATTGAACACAAAATAAAGTATAAAATGTGTTTCGCTAAAGTAAATTTCAGTTCAATTGAAAATGCCCAGTGGATTTGAGTACAATTCAAAAGAAATGAAGAGCAAATCTGAAAAAAACAAAGTATAAATTATTTTTTGTTGAAGTACACTTTGATTCTACTAAAACCGTGTAGCCAATTTGAGTTTAAGTTGAGGAAAATGAAGTACAAATCCAAAACAAACAAAGTATAAGATTTGTTTCTTTGAAGTTTACTTCAATTCAACTAAAACTGGACAATCAATTTGAGTAAATTGTAGTACAAACCCTAAACAAACAAAGTATAAATTGTGTTTCTTTGAAGTTTATTTCAATTCAACTAAAACTGGGCGGGGAATGTGAGTACAATTCGAAGGAAATAAAGTACAAACCCAGAACAAATAAAGTATAAAATAGTTTTGTTGAAGTACACTTCAATTTCAATGAAACTGGACTGCCAATTTGATTACAATTTTAGGACAGTGATGTACAAACCAAGAAAAACAAAGTATAAGGTGTGTTTCTTTGAAATTCACTTCAATTCAGTTGAAATTAGGCAGGGATTTTGAGTATAATTTGAAGAAAATGAAGTACAAACTCTAAACAAACAAAGTATAAAATATGTTTCTTTAAAGTTCATTTCAATTCAATTGAAACTTGGCAATGAATATGAGTATAATTTTGGCGTACTAAAGTATAAACATTGAACTAACAAAGTATAAAATATGTTCTTTTGAAGTACACTTATCGCAATTAAAAAATTATTCTCCAATAGTTAAAATGATTGCCCTGTACAATATTTTGTAATTATCATATCATGTGAAGTATGTATTTATACTGGTGATATTGTGGATATTATCGTCAAATTCTCATTTGTTGATATGTTTGAAAGCAAAAGAGTTTTTTCATTACTGCGATTGACAATATTCATCGATTGAACACTAGTGGTTAACAAATTAAAATTTTAATATAATTTTATTCATATGATAAAAATCACACACATTTTTATAATTTGGTTATTATTTACCAAGACTTAAAATTCAAACCATTGAACAAATGTCAATTCAACAATATTGGTTAAAATAATAAGGTAATAAATTCAAAATTGTCAAAATAAGGGAAAAATGTCAAGAAATATTACATTATTTGTACTTTATATGTAAATACATACATAAATTGAACCATACTTTATTTATAATATTATTTTCTATGTAAGTATAATTTTCCATCAGTATTTATAATATTGTCCTTTGAAATTTTGCAATGATTTTGAGTTAAATGAAGTACAAACATCGAACAAACAAAGTATAAAATATGTTTCCTTAAAGTACACTTAAATTAAATTAAAACTGAAAAGCGAATTTGAGTACAATTTGGAGACATTAATGTATGAACCCAGAAAAAGAAAAGTATAAAATATATTACAATGAAGTACAATACAGTTTCATTAAAACTGGGTGGCCAATTGGAGCACAATTTGAGGGAATTGATGTAAAAACTAACAAAAAATAAAGTATAATATGTGTTTCTATGAAGTTCATTTCAATTCAATTGATACTGGGCAGGAAATTTGAGTACAATTCGAAGGAAATGAAGTAAAAACCTAGAACAAACAAAGTATAAAATATGTTTTATTGAAATACACTTTAGTTTCACTAAAACTAGCAGCCAATTGGAGTACAATTTGATGGAAATGAAGTACAAACCAAGAAAAAAATAAAATATAAGATGTGTTTCTTTGAAATTCAATTCAATTCAATTGAAACTGGGCAGAAAATGTGAGTACAATTTGAAAACAAATGAAGTACAAATCCAGATCAAACAAAGTATAAAATGTGTTTAATTAAAGTACACTTTAGTTCCACTAAAACGGGCAGCCAATTAAAGTACAATTTGAGAGAATTGAAGTACGAACCAAGAAAAAATAAAGCATAAGATGTGCTTCTTTGAAGTTCACTTCAATTCAATTAAAACTGGGCATGGAATGTGAGTACAATTCAAAGAAAATAAAGTATAAACGCAGAACAAACAAGGTATAAAATGTGTTTTGTTGAAGTACACTTCAATACCACCGAAACTAGTAGCCAATTTGAGTAAAATTTGAAAACAAATGAAGTACAAACCAAGAAAAAACAAAGTATAAGATGTGTTTCTTTGAAGTTCACTTCAATACAATTGAAATTGGGCAGGGGATTTGATTTTAATTTGAAGGAAATGAAGTACAAACCCAGAACAAACAAAGTAAAAAAGCATTTTGCTGAAACACACATCAATTCCACTAAAACTAATAGCCATCAATTCCACTAAAACTAATAGCCAATTTGAGTAAATTGAAGTATAAATCTAAAAAAAAAAGTATAAGATGTGTTTCTTTGAAGTTTACTTCAATTCAATTGAAACTGGGTAGGGAATTTGAGTACAATTCGAAGCAAATGAAGTATAAACCCAGAACAAATAAAATATAAAATGTACTTTGTTGAATTACACCTCAGTTCCACTAAAACTGGTAGCCAATTTGAGCAAATTGAAGTACAAACCAAGAAAAAATAAAATATAAGATGTGTTTCTTTGAAGTTCACTTCAATTCAATTGAAACTAGGTAGGGAATGTGATTACAATTCGAAGGAAATAAAGTACAAACCTAGAAAAAACAAAGTATAAAATGTGTTTCTTTGAAGTTCACTTCAATTTAATTGAAACTAAGTAGGGAATTTGAGTACAATTCAGAGGAAATGAAGTACAAACCAAAAACAAACAAAATATAAAATATGTTTCGTTGAAGTACACTTCCATTCCACTGAAATTGGTAGCCAATTAGAGTACAATTTGAGGGAATAGAAGCACAAGCCAAGAAAAAACAAAGTGTGATATGTATCTCCTTAAAGTTCACTTCACTTCAATTGAAATTAGGCAGGGAATTTGGTACAATTTGAAGGAAATGAAGTACAAACCCAGAACAAACAAAGTATAAAATGTGTTT
>JACGDI010001136.1:64181-85572 GCA_014898725.1 Jacaranda copaia | reverse complement strand
TACAATTCGAAGAAAATGAAATACAAACCTAGAACAAATAAAGTATAAAATGTGTTTCATTAAATTATACGTCAGTTCATTTGGAACTGGTAGCTAATTGAATTACAATTTGAGGGAATTGGAGTACAAACCAAGAGAAATAAGGTATAAGATGTGTTTCTTAAAGTTTAATTCAATACAATTAAAATTGGACATGAAATTTGAGTCTAATTTGAAGAAAATGAAGTACAAACCTAGAACAAACAAAGTATAAAATGTATTTTGTTGAAGTACACTTCAGTTCCACTGAAACTGATTGCCAATTTGAGTAAGTTGAAGTGCAAACCAAGAAAAAATAAAGTATATGATGTGGTTCTTTATAATTCACCTCAATTCAATTGAAATTGGCCGTCAATTTGAGTAAAATTTGAGTAAATGAAGTACAAACCCTGAATAAATAAATTATAAAATATTTTTCAATGAAGTACAAAATTTAACTGATTTACTAATTCTTTACAGGTTCAATGATTATGCCATGTTCTACCACACATTTTACACCTAATTACATGTTTCTATGCCCAGACTGAGATTAGCAATCTAGTGCATTAATGAGGCCATCATTATCTTGAGAGAAAATATTCATATCAAATGTAGGAATAGGGTTTATCACTACTTGGTATGCTTATTGATACAGCTCAACACAATAGTATTGATTAGTGAAGTCATATGATGAAAGTAACCATGACTCGATACAAGCACAAGCATGTTTGCATGGTATTTGATCAATTTGTCATGCTCAACATGAACAAACCTTGCCATGTATATCTGCAGCATACGATTTATCTTGCTCAATGACCTTAAAGCTCCAACCACTAAACATGACAACTTTTAAGTTACGAGAACGCATATAATTAATTGCCAACTTTTTCTCTTGCTTGGGACATATTTGACCAACCATCTTATGAGATTCTTCTTGTTGATCATACATCATAACCATTATTTGCACACATATGAATTAGAGTTCATTTCACATAATTGTTTCACAAACAAAGATAAAGTACACTTACTTATTTCTTAAAGTTGTACACTAAGTGTCTCAAGCAATATGTATGGTGGCTACTGAGAAACATCATGGGGATGGCCTTAAGAAGACCTAGATGTCAATCAGAGAAGAAAGTGAACCTTGATAAGCTAGGTAGATATTAAGAATCTAAGATACTTCTTAGCTTGAAGTAGAACCACTCCCAATTAATATCATTTTC
Source organism: Jacaranda copaia (assembly GCA_014898725.1). Taxonomy (NCBI): domain Eukaryota; kingdom Viridiplantae; phylum Streptophyta; class Magnoliopsida; order Lamiales; family Bignoniaceae; genus Jacaranda; species Jacaranda copaia. The sequence continues at coordinate 84,331 of JACGDI010001136.1, read as the reverse complement.
AGAGTCAACAATTGCATATGCTAGCGTGAATAAGTCATCATTAGCATCCTTACTGATAGCACTGAGTAAGCATCCTTTGTATTTATTTTAATATGGGTGCCATCTAAAAATATCAATGGCCTACATCCCTTGAGAAAACCAAAAAGGCAGGCATTAAAATATATAAATATCCAATGAAATTTTTGACTAATTAGGTCAATCTCACAGTCTGCAATACTTCTAGAGTTTGTCCTCTTCACAACATTGCAGTACCACCTCAATATATCATAAGATCCCTTCTCAGCTCCATAGATATCATACATAGCTAATTCCTTACCCAGCCGTGCTTTAAGGTACCTAAGTTCCACACTGTATTCTTTGTGGACATCTTTCAATATGATAGAGGGCCGATAACATAGCTCTAATCTCAATTTATCCTTTACAATGTTAGCAACCTAAGAGGAATAAGCTTTAGGATGTCCCTTTGTTCGAAGATTAGCTTTACCACATGTGTGCTCTAGATTGCATTTTCGAATGCCAAATAATTTATCAGCCTCATGCCTTGATGCATAGATTCTCCATTTGCAATTTTCATCACGCAAATGGCTATGATTTTTTTGTTGTTATTTTTTTTTGTATTTAAATGACAGCAAAGTAGACACCACATAATTCTTAAACATAATTCTGAACTCCTGAACATCCTTGAATGTCTGACCATCCCCATATATGCAATTCCTCCATGCATCAATTGAGTTGCTAGTTAAAGCTAATTCATTATGCAATGTATTGGTCAAACTAATTTCCTCCTCGACTGCATCCGTTGAAGTTGGCAAATGACGTATAATTTTAGAAAAAAGAAGTACAATTTTAATAAATTGAAGTATAATTTTAGAACATTTGAAGTATAAAACCCTAACAACTGCAATACAACTTTTAATAATCCATTAGTAGAATACTTGAAGTATTAAACTTAAATAATACAGTACAATTTTATGTAAAATGAAATACAATTTCAGATAACTGGAGTATAAATTTGTATAAAATGAAGTATAATTTTGAATAGTTTAAGTATAAAACCCTAGCAACTGTAGCATAGTTTTGGATAATCAATAAATAAAACACTTGAAGTATAAAACTTCAATGAATAGAGTACAACTTTAGGAAAAATGAAGTGTAATTTTAGGGAAAAAAATACAATTTTAGATAAAGTGAAATATAATAGATTCAACTAATTGAAGTATAGGTTTAGATAAAGTGAAGTACAATTTTGGAATAATTAAAGTATAGTACTTCAATAAATAGATTACAAGCTTTGTAAATGAAGCAAGTATAATTTCAAAAAACAGAAGTATAATTTTACATATAGGAAAGTACAATTTCAGAGCAGGTGAAGTATAAAATCCCAACAAAAGAAGAATAATTTTGGATAATCAATAAATAGAACACTTGAAGTGTAGAAAATCAATGAATAGAGTATATGTTTAGTTAAAATGAAGTATAATTTTAGAAAAAAGAAGTACAATTTTAATAAAGTAAAGTATAATTTCCAAAAATTTGAAGTATAAAACCCTAGCAACTGTAATACAATTTTTAATAATTTATTATTAGAACACTTGAAGTATAAAACTTAAATTATAAAGTACAACTTTATGTGAAATGAAGTACAATTTTAGATCACTAGAGTACATATTTGTATAAAGTGAAGTAGTTTAAATATAAAACCCTAGCAACTGCAGTATAGTTTGAGATAATCATTAAATACAACACTTGAAATATAGAACTTCAATTAATAGAATACAGATTTAGGTAAAATAAAGTATAATTTCAGGAAAAAAAAATGACATACAATATTATATAAAGTGAAGTATAGTTTTCAAACATGTGAAGTATAAAACCTCAGCAACTGCAGTACAATTTTTTATAATCATTTAATTGAACACTTGAAGTATAAAATTTAAATAATGATGTACAATTTTGTCAAATAAAGTACAATTTTATTTGCAATGAAGTATAATGTGGAATGCTCTAAGTAGAGAAAGATTTTCAAATAAATAGAGTACAATTTCAGAACACATAATGTACAAAAATTTACAAATTGCAGTATAATTTAGATTCTGTGGAAGTATTACCTTAAAACATCATAACTCTTCTTGGCACTACTGCTTGATTTATCCTTTTAGTTTATCAGGATGTCAACAATGTTCATTTTCAATGTCAAATACAGTAAGACCATATTCAGGACATCTTCATCATCAATCAATATCACATAAAATTTTTGATGTGGAGCTATGTATCACAAACTAAAGAGCTCAGCATTGATTTCACTCCATTTTCTTGCGAGATTAATGTACATGTCCATTAAAGTTATACTATCCTTAATTGACATTATATGGAGCTTGTCTTTGTAGCGACAACTCCCCAACACTTGATTGAACACTCCATTTTCACTACTGGTTGACATTTTCAAAAAAATAGAAGAAACTCGGAAGCAACTGAGAAACGACTAAAAAGAAGAAGAAAACCAAAAATAATGAAAATGAAAAGAGAATAAGATAATGCAAATATCTGATTGGTGGTTGTTAGCTCCCACGATTATTCTCATTCCTGCTATGGAGCTTGTTGTGTTTTTTCTTTTCTATCTATTTCTATAAATGATACTACTATTGGTAGGGTTTACTGTTGCTTTTGTTTATGACAAAGAAGTGAAAAAAAATGAGTGAAAAATATTATACTTAAGGGCATTTTTGTCAAATCAAGTGAGTAGGAAGTGAACTCTAAAATTCTAACAAAACTAAGGAGTTTAGTCTAAATAAAATCAAGTGGGGACTAATCACAAAAATGAAAAGTGATTTTGGTACTTTTAAATAAGTCTCCCTATAAAATTCTATTTTGGATAAAAAAAATTATCAGCATTTTCTATTTAAAATATTACTTTAATTCTTGTTAGATTTCTATATTATTATAAAAAGAAATCTTAATTTGCATCTAAAATGAAAATTATTTTTGTTAATTTAACTTGATTGTCCTTAGATTCTCTCAAAAATTTAAAAAGGTAATGTAAATATAGAGGGTCAAATTGGAAAATATGCATATTTTAGGTAGTTATTATATCGATACTATTTCAAAATTGAGCAAGGTTCTTTTTGAAAAACAATAAAGTGTCGGTTTGTCTTCTAAAAAATGTGCGCAAAGATTTGCTCTTCTCAAGAGTTCTTCCACTCTGAGAAATTTTTCCAAATGATTTCTTTCTAAAACTTGGTATTTATAAATTTTAGTCTTGATAGGTTTAGACTCGTTATGATTTTTTTGCCCTCTTGATGGGGTTTGTCTTGTCCTTTGGGCTCTTTTGCCTATTTACTTAATTAATTAATTTTAGAATTGATTTATTATATTTAGTCAATTTACCATAATATCCATATGTATATTTTTAGTCACATTATTTGGCCCCATATTTTCAATGAAAAATTGTTAATTTTATGTCAAAAATATAATTTAAGTTTAATCTATTAAATTTATCTTAATTTATTTTAGCTTAGGAGTTTGCAAGTTTTGAATTTTTGTTCAAGTTGCGTTTGAGTAGGTTTCAAAGTCTTTGAGCCTTCTAAGAAATACTTCATAATGGTGGTTTTTGTTGGCATCTAAGGAGCTAGCAAAAAAGAAAGGAATTTTACTTTGACTAAGGAGGCGAAAAATAGGAGACAACTCTATTAGGAGTGCCAAGATGAGTCCTCAAGGTAGAATCTTCTTTTTACCTTGGACTCTTTGACTTATTTCTTTTCTTTTTTGGTTCATGCATTTGCAAAATCTATCAAAACATTTTTAGAGTTAGCAAGTACTTTAATATCCTTGGTTGAGTAAAAAATGTCTAAGTCTAACTCTCATTTGAGTTTAGAAAAAGTCTTCAATACATCAATCGAATGAAGGAAGTGGCGAAGCTAACGTGGTATCCATATGGCCGACTAGCCATCTGAGCCGGAGCTTGGCACTTAAAAGGGCAACTCATGTGGTGCCTAGCTAGGGCACTTGTCTTAAGATGCTTATGTGGTGCCAAGGGCTATCGCTCGCAGAATGCCTTGGGCAAGCTACCACAATGCTCATAGGTTAGTTCGTACTTGTAGGGTTTATCCTTTGAGTGGTGCCATAGCATATCCAGATTCTTTACTTCAGGTGCAGTTAGCCAAAGTCTTAAAAGAAATTGAGGAATTTCCAAGTGAGTGTAAGACTATGGAGTTATCGTCATTGTCAAATTCTAATTCCTAAGAGCGAGGTTCCTCTAATGGGGAGTTTAAGGGAATTCCTATTAGAGATGATAATTTTTGAAAAAGGGAAAGGATAAGGTGTTTACCTAAACTTGAGAAGTTAAACATTTTGAAATGTAAGATTTGTGTTTCCAATGAATTCAAGTTTGTCCTTCTTTCCTTTCAAGACAGTATGATGTCACCTCCAAAAGGCATTGGAAGTTATAGTTAAGTAAAGATCCAATCACCATATGAAATTTAAAAGGAAAATTAACTTGCAACCCTACATCCCAAAGATCAAATTTATCCTATAAAATTGAATTTAGGGAAAAGGAACAATTATCTTGATTGATTTTTCAAAAATCAAAGTATAGATACGTCAAAATACCAGTCAGATGAACATCTACTTCTTCCCTTCCTTTGGAGCTTTCTTCCTCACCCCTTGGCCTCAAAAAACCACTCAACTAAAGATCTATTTCTTCCCTCATGATGAGCATGAGCCTTGACAAAGTGATGCATTTAGAGCCATAAGTGCACCACTTAATTGATTTAGGTAGGTAAATTAAATTAATTAATCATATTTATTACATGAGTACATCCCATGCGTTCGTGGGCCTTCAAGCCTCCTTGACCTTTCTGGCCTCCTTTACCTCATCACAACAATTACAAGAAAAGAAAACCCTCACAACCTAAATGTTCTACTCTTATTAAATAACATGCAAGGCATTACATGGTGAAATAGAGAGTCATGCACGCCCCATTTAATTACAACCATTTCAATCAACATCAAATTTATTTAAATCAATTTAAAAGCCCATTTTCATCCCTATCCATTCCTAATATCATTCATTCAATAATTAAATGAACAATAACAAGATTTGACATTCAAATCAACTATTAAATGCTTATTACATGAACAATTAAAAATAGGCAAAATTAGCATAACCCTTATGCACCATAATCTTGCACAAACTTGAATGACATCTCAATTTTTATTTTAAAAACATGGAAAAATATCCGACATTAATTTTAGGAGTTGTGTAATATTTGTGCATCATAATTGAATGAAAAAAGTAAAGTTTAATAAGAAGCAAAAACGCACCAAAACAGCAAGACAATGCCCCATTAGCAACTCTTGAGCAGGCGCTGCTAGTCACCAGGCACAATGCACCTACTGCCGTGCTAAGTGCTAGGCTGCTAGCCAGCAAGTGATAGCCCTGCCGATAGCTCCAATGGGCATCGTTGTGCCTTTTTTATGTATTTTTTCATCCTTAAACTCTTGGACACTTCCAAAATATTATTTCATCCATATTTTAAGAAATTTTTAGATTTTAAACATTTTAAAAAACTAAAAATTAAAGTCCTCAACATGTTTCAAAAATCAAATCATTTCAAAAATCAAATCAAAGGAAGAATCACTATTCTCCGAACTACTTCAAGAAAATCTAATCTAATTGAATTGAAAAATTGCCAAAATAACTTTTGCAATTATCAACAAGCTAAATAACAATTCAATTATCTCTAGCCAAATCAACATCTGGCATATGAAATAAATCTCATACCAACATAACTAAATCACTATCTAACACATATTGACATAATTCAATTCATCACATCAAGATATACAAGCAAAAATTCCAAAATCTTAAATCCATGAATTGAATCAAGAAATTGGAGTTATGAATTAATCCACCACATGAATCAATTCAAGAAAATCCAAGATTAGGCATAAAATTTGGCTCCAATGCCACTTGTAGCTTTGTAAGTAGTGGTAAAGATCCAATCACCTTAGGAAATTTAAAACAGAAAATTAACTTGCAAAACTACATCCCAATGATCAAAATGTATGGGGCAAATACCACAAATGGTCCCTAAAGTTTTAATTTAGAATCACTTTAGTTCTCAATCTTTAAAACTTTATTTTTTGGTCCTTAACGTTTGGATTTTGTTTCAATCTAGTCCCTAAGTCAACTTTCCGGCAACTTTTCACCAGAAAATTGACTAGGTTTGACATTTTCAAGGGCAAAATTATCAATTTACAATTTTATGTTCCACTTCAATCCCTATATAAGGTTTAATGTTCCACTTTAATCCTTATATAAGGTTTTATGTTCCAATTTAGTCCCTATATTACTTTTTTTTTCTTTTTTTATAAATATATGTACATGTGTGTATATATAATTGATACTAATATATTATTATTACCATTAAATATTATATTATTGATATATTAATATCATTTGTGATACTCTTATAATTAATAATATTAATTGTAAGATTAGTGATATATTAATAATAATAAAGATTATATTATAATAATTTTAATTATATTCATAATATATAGTATTAATAATATATAAATATTATTAATATGATAATTTATTATTATATGCCTAATAATAATTTTACATGCTTTAACATTAAATGTTAAATTAAATGATTATAATTATATGCCTAATACGGAAACTATTTGTATCTATTATCATATTTATTATAAACCTCTTTATACTCTTAATCCTATGTGTAAAATGATGAATAAAAATAATAATGAAACTATTTTAATTGAAATAATTTTTTGTCAATCTCACATTACTACTCGTAGACTTATAAAATGGGATAAGGTTAAGTTTCCTAATAATTGGTTAATTGAAAAAGCTGTCCCGGTTCAACCTGTTATACAAATAGAGGTTAATCAAATAATTCAAACTCCAGATGAAAATGTTTCTATTCAATTTAGATCTAATAACAATAACGTATTAAAATCCTCTAGATCTACTAGATCTTCTTTGTCTTTTTTTGATCTGCTTGATTATACTATTGAGAGTCCTAGTATGTCTAGAGCTTCAACTTCTAGGATTAGGGAATTTACTCCTAAGGTAAGAAAAGATAATAATCTGGAAACGAAATTTGATAAGTTAAAAATTTCACCTTCAAATATAGTTCATGGGGTTAATGATAATAATAGTGATGATTCTGTAGAACCAACTGATTCTAACATGGACTTTTTTGTGAAAAATATTCGCATTTAATTTGTTGTCGTTAATGATTAAAAAAAAATGGATTTTAGTCCTAGTTTTTATAATAGAAATTTGATAAAAACTGAGTTTAATAAAGAACAATGGACAACGTTTCATGATTGGTTTTATAGTAACTTTACCAAAGAACAACAATCTAATTTTCAAAATGAATTTTATAAATTTGTGACTGAAAAAAATGAATTAGTTCCTTTTGTTCCTTGGTTTATGGTTACTTATATTGAACAATACCTTTCGATTTTGGAACAAACTTATATTGTTGAAAGTGATCATAAACAGAAATCTATTTTTCCTCCTCAAGAGACTTTTTATGTGGAAGGGAATAAAAATTTCTATTTTTCTACATTTAATTAATTGGTGGTTAGTGATCATATGCCTGTCACTTCAAGAGAAATTAATCTTTTAATACAACAACAAAGTTATGCTAATTTGTATTTAAATATTTTAGGTGAAAGCCTAGTTACTTTAGATCAAAGACTTTCTACTATTGTTAATAATATTCATAAAATTAATAAATTTATGGGCAATTTAGAAGATAAAATTAATAAAACTTTTATTTCTTCTGATCCACATGATTTAATTGCCATGCCTAGTATTCAACCTCCTCTAGAAATTGATAATTTTAGGGTAAGAGATATGTCTAAGTTAGAAAAGTTAATAACTAAAAAGCTTGCTAAGTTTAGAATCTCTACTCTTAGTAATAGATCTGATGATGAATCTTATCAATATTCTATTAATGATGAATTAATAAACTTTAGAAATATGTTGATCGTCCTACTATGCGTACTTGTTATTATCCTCGCCCCTCACCTCAAAATTTTTGCATGAGGAACAGGATTTGATACTTAATAATTCCCACTCTGGTAAACATATTTATGGGTGGAATCTTGATGGGTTTACTAAGTGTCATATTTATAATTTGGTGCACAGAATGTTAATGTATAGTACAATTTGTAAAAATAATGGTAATAGTGATAAAACTGTGGCAAAAATGATAGTTGCTAGTATTACAAGCCAACTTAAAGATTGGTAGAATAATTATCTTACTCTTGATAATAAGGAAGAAATTTTTAATACTATTAAACATAAGAATGAAAGTACTAGTACTGGTACTGGTGTTGAAAATGTTGTTTATACTTTGATTGTTATTATCATAAAATATTTTACTGGTAGATGAACTAATAATTCTGAACATATTAGAACTTTATTGAATGGTCTAAATGTCAGAGTCTTATAACATTTAGGTGGTATAAAGATACCTTTCTTTCTAGAGTAATGAAACTCCCTAAGTATAATAGTACTCACTAGAAGTCAAAATTTATTGATAGTTTGTCTTCGTTGTTTGCTGAAAGAGTTAGAAAGACACTTAGGCATAATGATGTTAATATTGATTATAATAAGTTTACTTATGGTAAGTTAATAGGAACTTTCATTCAAGAAGGTTTAAACTTATGCAATGAGATAAAATTAAACCAACAAATAAAACGTAATAATATAACTAAGAAAAAATAATTAGGTCAATTTTGTGGTCAGTTTGGTATGGAAATTCCTAAACCAATTAATAATAACAAATTTCAAAAAGATAACGATGTTCCTTATAGGAAGAAAGAGTATAGAAAAAAATCTCATAAAAAAGAAAGAGAAAAAGAGAGAGAAAAGAGAAAATCTAATAAAAAACTTTATAAAAGGTTTAAAAAATATGGTGTGTGCTATAAATGTGGTAAAGTTGGTCATTATGCTAATAAGTGTAAAATGAAGTCTAGAATTAATAATCTTGACATTGATGATAATTTTAAAGATGTTCTTTATAAACTTATGCTTTAATCGTCTTATAGTGATTTTGATAATAATAGTTCTTCTGATAATGTTGATTCTTTGAATGAATATTTTGATAATTCAAAATCTATGTGTGAACCTTGTAAAAAAGGTGAATCTTGTGCTAATTCTGACACTAATTGTAATAAATCTGATAGTGATGATTTATATTAATTAATGTCACAATTTAATAATTTAAATGTTATTACTAATGGTAGTACACTTGAGTTATTAAAATTAATAAAAGATCCAATTTTAAGATCTAAAATTATTGATCAACTTGATAATATTGCATCCTCTTCTTCTTTAAAACCTGATGAATTTTCTAATAATTTAAATAGCAAGAATAATGAACCTTATTCAATGGCTGAAGTTTATAAAATGCTTGAAAATAGGAATAAAAATAGTAGTCCAACTTCTGTTAATAATTTAAAATAGGAAGTTAATAACTTAAAAAATGAAATTTTAGAAATTAAAAAGAATAATATGTTTCTTGAAGAAAGAATGCGAAAACTTGAGATCTCATAAGGAAAACAGGTTATACCTAGGTTAGATAATATGTTTGATAATTTTTCTGATTTATCGGCTAATTTTCAAAGTGATTACTTCCTTTCAAATTAGAAATGGTTACTTCACAAAAATGATTAGTTAAAATTAATCTTTAAATTGATAATAAATTTTCAAAAAAATTGACTACTTTAATAGATAGTGGTGCTGACCTTAATTGTATCCAAGAAGGTCTTATACCTACTAGGTATTTTGAGAAAACTTCTCATGTTCTTCGTACTGCTAATAGTGAAAAACTTGACATTAGTTTTAAACTTTCTAAAGCTTATGTTTGTAAAGATAAATCTTGCATGCCTTTGAACTTTTTATTAATTAAAAATATTTCAAATCAAATTATTCTTGGTACCCCTTTTTTAAAGAAAATATTTCCTTTAAAAATGGTTGGCCAAAAGGGTTTTATAGGTACTTTTGAAGGAAAAGATTTACATTTTCAGTTTATAACTGAACCGTTTTCTAGAATCCTTAATAAACTTGAAGATTTAATTAAAGCAAAGACTAATCATAGTAACTCTCTAAAAGAAGAAATTATTTGTATTTATATTGATGAGGAATTAACTAATTCTAAATTAAAAGAAAAAATTTCTTTTCTTGAAAATCAATTTTCTTTAACTATTTGTAATGGACATCCTAATACTTTTTAGAATAGGAAAAAGCATATAGTTGATCTTCCTTATGAGGATAACTTTGATGGGAATATACCAACAAAGGCTCAACCTTGCCAGATGAATTCTGAGTATCTAGTTTACTGCAAAAATGAAATTGAATTCTTATTGCAGAAAGGTCTCATTAGTCCTTCTAAGTCTCTTTGGTCTTAGACTGCCTTTTATGTTAATAAACATAATGAACAAGAGCTTGGTGCACCTCAATTGGTTATTAATTATAAACCCCTTAATAAAGTTTTGAATTGGATTAAATGTCTTATCCCTAATAAAAAAGATTTGCTTGATAGACTTTTTTATGCTAATATATTTTCTAAATTTGATTTAAAATCTGATTGTTGGCAAATTCAGATTGCTAATAAAGAGAAGTTTAAAACTAGTTTTAATGTTCCTTTTGGATAGTATAATTGGAATGTTATGCCATTCGGTCTGAAGAATGCCTCTTCAGAATTTCTAAAAATTATTAATGATATTTTTAATCCTTATAGTGATTTTATTATTGTTTCTATTGATGATATTTTAGTTTTCTCTAATACTATAGAAAACCATTTCAAACATCTTCATGTTTATAGACAAGTTATTATAAATAGTGGTTTTGTAATTTCAAAACCTAAAATGATTCTTTTCCAGACAAAAATTAAATTTTTGAGTCATTTAATAGAAAAAGGTAAAATAATACCTATTAAGAGGAGTATTGAATCAGCTAATAAATTTCCTAATAAAACTCAACTTTAGAGACTTTTAGGAAGTTTAAATTATATTTCTCCTCATTAGAAAAATCTTGCTGATGATACTACTATTTTATATGATAGATTAAAGAAAAATCCTAAGCCATGGAGTGATAATCACACCCATGCAATAATAAAAATTAAAGATAAATGCAAACAATTACCTTGTTTAATGCTTTCTAATCCTAATTGGGATAAAATAATAGAAACTAATGCCTCTGACATAGGTTATGGAGGTATTTTAAAACAAGTTAATCCTAATAGCAAACAAGAAATTCTTGTTAGGTTTTGTTCAGGAAAGTGGAATAATAGTCAGAAAAATGATGCTACTATTGCTAAAGAAATCTTTGCAATTGTTAAATGTATTTTACAATTTCAAGATGATTTATACAATCAGTTCTTTATAATTAAAATTGATTGCCAGGCTACTCAATTTATGTTTAATAAAGATTTTAAACATAATTTTTCTAAACAAATGTTTGCACGGTGGCAAGCTTATTTAGCCCCCCATTTGAATTTAAAATTATTTATAAAAAAGGAATTGATAATAGTCTTCCTAATTTTCTTACCCGAGAATTTTTGTAGGGTACATGATTCCTCACAATAATCAAGGAAAAGGTTCTAATCCCTTCTCTAATAGGGGAGGACAAGGTTCAAATGCAAGTATTATGAGGCCATTAATTCAACATGGCAAATGGAAGCTTATAGCTTCACCGATTTCTCAGTGCTCATATGCTTCTCAAAGCTCCAACCCTACTTATAAGGTTGATCTACTGTTTGTAGAATTCCTGCAATTCAAACAATTTAAGGAAAGTTCTAATAGGACTTCCGATTCTAGCCAATCAACCCCTTGTCAGCCTGAAGGATGTAATAAACTTACAAACCTTTCTTCAATTGATGTTGCCACTAATAAAACTACCCTTGTTGATGAGGATTCTCTCACAACCTTTGAGCAAAAAGATTATAAGTATTTAATAATGATCCTTGAATATAACGATCTTAAATGGAAAGATGATCCATGGATAATAATCCAAAGGTATCTTGATTCAGCATCATATGCAGCTAATTCTTATAAACCACGTTCTTATTTTGAAAATATTCTTCTTACCAGTGGTTCTTGTGAGATCAACCATTTCTTTCCCAGCTCACAAGATAAATCTATTTTCAATTTTTCAAAAATTATTATAAAAAAACTCATATCAATTGAGGAATGGAAAATTTCTTCTCTTAAAGAGAAATAGGTTTTTATTAAGGATAATAGATTTATTTTTATATTCAACTATTGGGATTATATCTAGGCTTTTACAAATGTTTTCCTTTATGAAAATCCCAAAAAAAAACATACTTGGTTTATAAAAGGATGTCCTTAAGTTTTTAAAAATTCTTCGCCAAATTGGTTTTTAAAATGGTGGAAATCATATGGCCCAAGTCATAAAATTTTGCCAGAGCAATTTCAAGGAGCATTTGATTAGTGGAATAAATAATTTCATAAACTTATTGAAGCTGAAACTTCTGACCAGATGGTGGAAAGTAAAGCTGCTATGTTCTTTTTTATGGAATTTTCCATTCCATGGATTTGGAAGTAGGTTCCTGAAGTTGGTATCACTGAGGATATTATCCTATTTCTTTATCGTATCTTCTTTATCAAATTTTGGAACAAGATGTTGTAGATGGATAATGATAAAGGCCAAATGGAAGGTCAAGAAACTTTGAATAATATTATTCAAACCACTCAACATTATAAAGAGAAATTAAAGAATGATAAAAAAAAAAAACAAGAAGCTTCATCAATTCTTGGAAAGGATTTTGAAAAAATAAAAATGAGGAAGAGCAAATTATCAAAAGCCAATCTTATTAAAGAAGTCCTTAATATGGTCCAAGAAGAGCTAAAGGATCAATTCATTGATGAAGATGAAGATATTGAAATTTCCAGTGATACCGGAGATACTATGTCAATGGCAACCTCATCTAAATCAAAAATGGATGAGAACCAATATGGATGTTTAGCTGGAGAATCACAGAAACGGAGGATGATTTCCCTTCATACTCTGAAGAAGCTCTAGCTAAAATGCTAGAGTCCCTCAGAAAGGAAAATGAATCATGATTTAATGATGTATGCAATGAGATCGTGGTGTGAGTGGAGAAAGCCACCGTGGTCCTTTCAAAATTGTTGTTGTAATAAGTTAAGAACAGTAATCTGAATGACACTGTTTATTTGCTTTCTACTGTATCGGATTCAAAAATTTTGAAATTCGCATAGTATTTTACTTTTTACTATTCAGACTTCAAAATTATATTTTGAAATCCGAAATAGTTTCTTTTGTTTTCTTTATATAGATCCAACAATTGTATAGTTAGCCATAGTTGGAATTAAGAGTTGAGAATTTTATTTTCAGTGTTAAAAATTTTGCCTTTGTAAACAATCTTTGTAATTTTATTTTGTAATAAAATAAATTCTCGGAGTTGATTAAAGCCTACTCCCTCTGGTGTCCTTGGTGTACTCATTTAGGTAAATTCTTCTTTTCTTTTATTTATATATCTATTTATTCCTAGCCTAATGACAGGCTAAGGAATTCTGTGTTAAACAACTATAAGTTAGATACTTCCTATATTATTATGGTGAATTTTTTAATAGGCTTATGTTGAAGGATTTAGATCTATAGTTGAGTTATCTGATTAGGTTTTGAGGTTTTATGGGCACTCTATGTATGTTTGATTCTAGGTTATACCCCTTGATTGCCTTTGTTAGCCAGGTTGGCATTTGTGGGCATTTGGGTATTGAATCATATTCATATGATGGGCTGGCAAATACAAGTAAATGATATCCTGATTTTTGACTATTGGTTGGGTTTCATGAACTCACTTTAGATCTATCTTCTCCTTCATAAGATCCTGCCCCCTTATGGTATTAGAGCCATGGTATATAGGTTGTATGTTTCTCTGGTTGTTTAACACTTTTCCTAGAAATGAATTTTTTAAAGGGAAAGACTAATATTAAAAAATCTTGTGTGGAAGAAATTGATCTTCCTAATAATATTGATTTACTTAATAAGTGGACCATTCCTAAAGTAGATCCAAAAATTATTTATCAATTGGGGACTTTTGAGAAAATTGATTTAAAATAAATTGTTAAAACCACTATGGAGTCTGTCTCTCTTGACAAAGATGACATTTCTATTCAATTATTGCACATATCTGATATTAATTAGTATAGATTTGAGTTTCACTTTCTTCATATTGGTTTAATACAAGTTTCTTTTAAGCCTCTTGCCCTTGATAATTTGCCTGATAGTTTTGTTGCTATTTTACGTGAACTCGCTTTAGATCTATCTTCTCCTTCATAAGATCCAGCCCCCTTATGAACAAGACTTGAAACTTAATAATTCCTATCTTGGTAAACATATTTATGAGTGAAATCTCGATAGGTTTACAGTTAGGTCAATTTTGTAGTCAGTTTGGTATGAAAATTCCTAAACCAATTAATAATAATAAAATTCAAAAAGATATTCCTAAAAATCTTTGAAGTTGAAAATTTTTCACATAAGCAAAAATTCTTAAATTCAACATATTTCGATGTACTACATCAGCATTTGCAGTCATTTTATGAGATTCTGGTAACTTTCGTACTAAATGTGGAACATAAAATCTTATATAGGGACTAAAGTGGAACATAAAATTGTAAATTGACAATTTTGCCTTGAAAATATCAAACCTAGTCAATTTTCCAATGAAATGTTGCCGGAAAGTTGACTTAGGGACTAGATTGAAACAAAACCCAAATGTTAGGGACTAAAAAATGAAGTTTTAAAGTTTGAGGACTAAAGTAATTCTAAATTAAAACTTTAGGGACCATTTGTGGTATTTGCCCAAATTTATGCCATAAAATTGAATTTAGGGAGAAGGAACAATTAATTACCTTGATTGATTTTCCAAAAATCAAAGTATAGATGCTTCAAAAGACCACTCAAGTGAAAAACTACTTCTTCCTTTTCCTTCGAAAATTTCTTCCTCACCTCTTGGCCTCAAGGGACAAAAACTTTTGACCTCCAAGACACCTTCAAACCGTGCTATGAAGGTAGCAAAAAAAACCTTGAACCTCCTCTTGATTCCCTAAAAAACACTTCTCCAATGAATCTTTGCTTATTCATCAACAAGTAATACCCCAAGTATGGTATCTATAAAGGTATCCACACACCTCAGGGCACTCCAAATCTCCATTCAAATGCTAGAGAAGAATGGGAAAATGAGAGATTTAGAAGGGAAAGTAAGGAAAATTTTTGAAAAGATGGAGAGTTGGTGAGAATCTAGGAGAGTAGTTTATTTGTTCACAAGAAATTGAGATATTTTGAGGGAAAAAATTGAGAGAGTGGCTAGCCAACATGTGAAGAAGAAAGTATTTATCAAGTGTGATGGATGACTTTAAATACATTCTTCACACCTTCCTCACATGTTGCCCACTTGCATGCCAACTCGGAGTTCAGTTTCTTCTAATTAAATTCTCATTTTAACTAGGAAATTAAAATACCACCAAATTTTAAATGGAGTCTTCCATTTTAGTTTTTCCTTGAAAATAATACACCCCAATTAATTAAATTAACCCCTTAATTTAATTAAATCAACTTAACTCTTTAAGTTTGTTAGACTAATTAAATTGTCACATGGCTCCAATTAAATTAACATATTAATTTAATTAATTTAATTAATTTAATTTAACTCCTTAAATTATTTAATTAATTTAATACTTTAAATTAATCAAGTCATTGTGACTAACTCTTAATTAGTCAATTTGGTTTCTACCAAACTTGACCAATCCAATTATCTTACTCCTCAAATGACTTCTCCAATCCCAATTAAAATGGCTTAGACTTTTGTGTGTAACTCTTTAGGTTCACCAATTAATTAGACATGGACTAACAACTCTTTGTTTATTAGATATCAAATATTCCTTTTAGTCTAAAGTCTCTTAGACTAACCATTATGCCAATTAATCTCTATTAATTAAAGAGTAGCCAATCTCCAAGTCTATTTCTAGCAAAAGCCTATGAAGCCCAACCAATTAGATGAATTAATTTGTGTGAACCTTTTTTGCTTACAATTGCTATGCAAATGCAGTCCTTCCATTTCTTATCTCCTAAAAGTGGTCAAGGAAAAAAATATTTGCCAGTTCTCAATAGCCTCGATAACTATGCATTCTTGATATGTGACTCATTTATATGACCTCAACTTTGGAAAACTCCTTTTTCCAAATTGTCATATAACCTTGCACAAGAATTTCTTGGAGTCATTCACCATAGAATACATAGGAGATCAACTCATTCTTCACAATGAGCGAAACGAATCCTATCTTGGAGTCAAGGATGAGTCAAAGCATGAGGACATGACATAAGGTTACCATAGACCCTCAGGTCAGAGAACTAATAATATGCATTAGCATAAGTAAGAGAATTAACCACTACCAACTTGCCACTTCGGCTATCTAGTGAATTTTCTAGTAGTTCTTCAGTGACTTGTTCTCTAACAAGCACCCACTAACATGCACCTGTTTCTCATATAGTTTCTCATGGAATGGAGTAATCTCCAACTCTTGAATTTATGCATAATTAGTGCAAGTTTACCCTAATCTTAGATGCCCCATCTCATAAGATCCTATGACTTAGAGTTTTAAGATCACGACCATGTGAAACTTATACCATGGTCACCAAACTAAGTCCTGCAGTCTAAGGTGATCTAAGGGCTTCATACAAATGCAAATGAAATATAATAAAGCATATATAAAGAATATCATTCAATCAAGATTGCTTTACAAGATAATAGTTTGTAAAAGGCCAATCTCATCGGCTTATAGGGCATTATCACAACAATCTCCCACTTGCCCTAAAGCCAATGTCCCATGGCCTTAAGACCCATCTTCTCAAGATGTCCTTCAAAGACCTTTTGTAGTAGGGGTTTCGTTAGTAGATCTACTATGTTCTCTTTTGAGGCAACTCTTTTCACTCAAATGTTGCCTCTATTAATGATCTCCCATATCAAATGATTTCACCTCAACATATGCTTAAATCGCTAATGAGATCTTGGCTCCTTAGCTTGCGCTACCACTCGTTGTTGTCACAAAAGACAACAATTGGCTCAGTAATGCTAGGCACTAAATTCAACTCTTGAATGAAGTTTTTCATCTAAACAACTTCCTTCGCAGCTTCAGAAGCCCTAATATACTCTCCGTCCATGGTAGAGTCAGTCGTGGTGTCTTGTTTGGAACTTTTCCAACTTTCTGCACCACCACTAAGACAAAATATGAATCCAAAAGTAGATTTGAGGTCATCTACATTGAATTGGAAACTGTAATCTGAAATCCCTTCAAGTTTCAATTCTTCATTGCCATACACTAAAAATAAGTCCTTAGTTCTTCTCAAGTACTTAAGGATTATTTTTACGCTCATCCAGTGACTCTTACCGGGGTTGGATTAAAACCTACTCATAATACTTTATGAGTGTGCCACATCTGGTTTAGTACATTGAACCACATACATTGTGCTCTCCATTGCCGAGGCATAAAGTATAAGAGATATTCTTCATTTCTCCTCCTCAATCTTGGGGGCCACAGACTTGGAGAGACAAATCTTATGTCCCATGGGAAGAAACGCCCTCTTAGATTCTTCCATACTAAATCTCTTTAGTATCTTGTCAATGTATGGAGTTTGGGAAAGCCTCAGCATCCTCCTTGATCTCTCTATAGATACGTGTTCCCAATACACAGGATGCTTCTCCTAAATCCTTCATGAAGAATTGTGTAGATAACCATGCTTTAGTGCACTCTAACATTCCTACCTTATTTCCAATGAGAATGATATCATCGACATAAGGCACAATAAATTATATTGAACTCCCACTCGCCTTCTTGTACACACATAGCTCATGCACATTTTTGACAAAGCCAAATGATTTGACTATTTTGTCAAAACATATGTTCCAACTTCGAGATGCTTGTTTGAGTCCATAGATGAACCTTTGGAGTTTGCAAACCTTTTGCTTACTCCCTATAAATGTAAAACCTTGTAGTTGCTCCATGAAAATTTCTTTTTCAATGTCACCATTGAGGAAAGCAGTTTTCACATCCATTTCCATATCTCATAGTCATAATATACAGCTATAGCTAGTAAGATTTGAATGGACTTAGGCATAGCGATCAGTGAAAAGATTTTCTCAAAATCAATACTAGGTCTTTGAGTGTAACCTTTTACCACTAGTTATGATTTAAAGGTCACTACTTCTCCATCTACCCCAAGCTTTTGCTTATGAATCTATTTGCAACCAACAAAAACTATTCCTTTTGGTGGATCTACGAAAGTTCATACTTTGTTTGAGTACATGTAGTCCATTTCGAATCTCATGGCATAAGCCAATGTCCTGAATCTATGCCATGCATAGCTTCCTTATAGGTCTTCAGATCCTTATCCGATTAACCCATCTCATGAAGGAATTTGAACTTTTGAATTGCTTCTTGATCTAATCTAACCTTCTTAGAGGTTGTGTACTAGGTTTTTGCAACGTATTATTTCCTCCACTCATAGGATTTCTTGATCGTCTTGAACTTCATCAAGCGCAATGACACTGCTTTTTCTATCCAATAGAAATTCCTTTTCCAAAACGTGGGTGTTCCTAGATACAAACACCTTTTATTCTAAGGGATTATAGAAGTAATAGCCCAAGACACTCTTAGGTATCCCACAAACTTACACAAAGTAGATCTACTATCCAATTTATCCCCCATTATATATCTCACATAGGTGGGAGATCCCCAAACCTTTAGATAGTAGTAAGAGGGTGTTTTGTGGTTTTTGGTACTAACTTTGAAGGTACTACATTTAGCAACCTCGTATTTGTTTCTAAGACATATCCCTTAAAGGATATGGGTACATTAGAAAAACTCATCATGGAACGTACCATGTCTAAAAAGGTATAATTTTTCCTCTTGGCTACTCCATTAAGTTGGGGTGTGCCAAGTGGAGTCCATTAAGAGAGAATCCCATTCTCTTTAAGATAATCTAAAAACTTGGCACTTAAGTATTCTCTCCCTCGATTCGATCGAAGGACTTTAATACTAAGTCCTTTCTGCTTTTCTACTTCATTCTTATACTCTCTGAACTTTTCATAGACCTTAGAATTATACTTCATAAGATACACATGTCCGTACCAACTATGGTCATTGGTGAAAGTGATAAAGTAAGAATAGCCACCTCTCACACTAACTCTTAGTGGTCCACAAACATTTGTATGGATCGAATCCAAAAGACTTGTGGATCATTTCATTTGTCCTGCAAATGGAGCCTTGGTCATTTTTCCCTTTAAACAAGATTCGCTAGTGGGAAGGTCCTCAATTCCATTAACTTTTAGTGCTTTGAGAGCTTCCAACTGGCTCATCCTATTATTAAAATATGGTCAAGTTTTGCATGCCACAGAATAGCATTTTATTGGATATCAAGCTTTCTTTTATTTTTTTAAGCATGCATTAGAAGAGTGGGAAAATTAAGCATGCATAATCCATTAAGTAATATACCTTATGCAATTAAGGAACCATTCCTCAATGCTTTCAACTTCTCATTTGACATTGAAAAACTAAATCTTTTATTATCCAAAACATGAATTGAAATAATGTTCTTAACAAGATTAGGTACATAGTAAATCAGATCAAGAACAATACAATAATTTCCTAAGTCTAGTGTTACTATGCCTTGAACCTTGGCCACAACTCTTAATCCATTTCCAAGGTGAAGGATCATATTTCATTTACATAGACTTCTTTTTCTTTCCATCCCCTGTAAGGAGTTACAGAGATGAGAACCACGTATGGTATCAAATACCCATGAGGAAGAATTAATTGTCAAATGCACCTCAAAGAAAAACATACCCTTCTTGAGAGTAGCTAAGTAAGCTTTGCAGTTTCTATTCAAATGACCCTTTTCAACATAATGGAAATAATTTGCATTAGTTTTAACCTTCTTTGTAACTCTCCCAGAACTCTTCTCGGGTTGCTTCCCTTTTGAGGAAGAACTTATTTTCCTCTTACCTCTCTTCTAAGGCCCGCAGTACCCTTCGACTTGGAAAAGAATTCCATCATAAGAGGTTTTTCTT
>JACGDI010001136.1:20214-62863 GCA_014898725.1 Jacaranda copaia | reverse complement strand
AAAAAGTGAGAATCAAATTCTTCAAGTAATCTCCAACATAATTTCTATCAAACTGGATCCAAAATATACCAAAACTCTTTCAATCATAAGCCAACATGCTATATCAACATATAACATCAATTAATGCCAAAACACATTTCAACATTAATCACTATGAATTACAACATACAAACTGCATGAATTAACACTTAAATTACATAATAGCATGCTTTTAATTCATCAATCAAGGAGCCACATAAAAATCACCCAAATTCCTAAATCTATCAATTGAATCGAGAATATGATGATATAGATAAATCCATCACACAAACCAATCAACCAAGTAAAATCCAAATCTAAGCATGATTAAGGCTCCGATACCACTTGAAAGCAAGGTAGGCACTAGGATGTATAATCAAAACTTTAAAACAGGAAATAACTAGTGCCTACAAGCATTACAAGGATCTAATCATGCCTTGGATTCAGATTTAGATAGCGAATTACCTTGATAAGCAAATCTGGAATGAATCAAGTGAACTCTTTCATGGATTCCAGATTCTATCTGCTCGCAGCATAGTGGAAATACTACAACAATCGCCCTACCAAATCGACTCAAAAAATTCCAAAAATATTACTCAAGATGTCCAACACATTGGAGAATCTTAAATAAAAAATTCAGCTCAATTGGATATTTGGATCGTCCTAGATAAATTCTCAAATTCGAACCTCACGCAGAGAGCTCTCCAAAAATAAAGCAAGCCACACGTTTTGCCTCTATTGTGATAGTCCACACACTAATAAAACTTCCTTAATTCTTCACACCTTTTGCACACTATGTTCTCTATCTGTCCATCTCTCATGCTATATCTATATATAGATGTAGATTTGTGTGATGCCAAGGTGGCATCACATATTCCATGAAGGGGGGCAACCAAGATGCTTAGGTGGCAAAAGAATCCAAATTTCATTTGAATTTCATTAGCATCTTAATTATATTTGGAATATCATTTCAAATTAATTAAGATGCCATCTCAAATCTCATTTGTGTCTTCCCTCCAAAAATGCATTCCTCCTAATTAATCAAATTAAACTCTTTCATTTAATTAATTATTCTTTGACTTAACTTTTTAAGTCAAACTAGCTTAACTCTTTAAGATTAATTGTTAGCTTAACTCTTTAAGTTAACTTGACCAACTAATGATTATGTTGGCACCAAATAATTAACTCTTTAATTATTGGTCTAATTTAACTCCTTAAATTAGTTAATCAATTTAACACTTAAATTAATCAAGTCAAAATTAACTTTCAAATTTGGCACCAAAATTTGGTCCACTAGGATAGAGTGATCTCTTTTCTAACTCCTTAGAAAATTCTCTCCACTAATTAGGAAGGTAATTGAATTTTGTGTGTGACCCAATAGGTTCTACCATTCATTGGACATAGGCTCACAATGCCTTGTGACTTTTGAATATCTTATATTCATTCTAGTTTAAAACTCCTTTTAAACTAGTTGACTCAATTTAATTAATCTCATTAATTGAAAAATAACCAATCTCCATGGTCGATATCCAACCTCAAACCCATGTAGCCCAATTAATTTGCCAAAATGAATATTCTAGAGAACCATCATCACTCTCGTGTGCAATACAAATACGGTCCCTTCATCTCCTATATCTTGAAAAAGGCCTAAGGCAAGATATTTGTCAGCTTCCCATTAACCTTGATACTATGACTCTATTCTCAATGTTTGAATCCATTTATGTGACCTTACCTTTGAAAAGCTCCTTTTCTAAATTGTCACACCACCTTACACAAGGATTTCTTGGAATCGATCATTATAGAACACATAGGCGATGTACTCGCTCTTCACAACAGCGAGGAGTCAGATTCCATCTTGGATCTCACAAACCTTCATGTTAAGTAGCTCATGCCCAATCTCAACCTAAAAGACCTACTAAGTGGTCAAGGATGAGTCAAAGCATAAAGACTAGACACAAGGTTACAATGGATCCTCAGGTCAAAGGACTAATAATATGCACTAGCATAAGAAGGAGAATTAGCCACTACTGACTTACCACTTTGGCTATCTAGTAGATTCTTCGGTGGGTCTTCAGTGCCTTGTTCTCTAACAAGCACCCACTAATATGCACCCGTATCTGATATAGTTGCTCATAGAATTGAGTAATCTCCAACTCTTGAATTTATGCATCATTTGTGCAAGTCTATCCGAATCTTAGATGCCCCGTCTCAAAAGATCTTATGACTTG
Organism: Jacaranda copaia; assembly: GCA_014898725.1. NCBI lineage: Eukaryota > Viridiplantae > Streptophyta > Magnoliopsida > Lamiales > Bignoniaceae > Jacaranda > Jacaranda copaia. The sequence continues at coordinate 60,617 of JACGDI010001136.1, read as the reverse complement.
AAAGTTTTAAAATCAAGATCGTGTAAAACTTATTCCATGGTTACCAAACTAAGTCCTACAATCTAAGGAGATCTAAGGGCTTCATCCAAATGCAAGTGAAGTACAATAAAGCATAAGATGAAGGTGGCTATATAAAGAATATCATTCAATCAAGATTGCTTTATAAGGTAATAGTTTGTACAAGGCCAATCTCATTAGCTTTCAAGATACTATTCCAATAATATATTAACTCCACCTAATCAGAGCTAAGATTTGGGATTGTTGATGTGTTTGAATATTATTTGGAAGACTTATGGCATGTATATATAGCACCCTCATGCTGTTATATTAAGTTGGAGCGTGTTGCTATCTTTTGCAATATTTTGAAATTTTTAGCCTCTCACAACTATCTTTTATACTATGGTTTAAGTTTGAGTTTAAATTGGTGGCATCTTAGCTTAGGGATTATCCTGAGTAGAGCACCACAGAGTCGATAGTAGACTTTTTTAGAGAGTGTCACATACTCCTAAATAAGCCGATAAAGGACTTTTTCAAGATGCCCCTTATTCTCAAATAAAGTCGATAGAGAATTTTTTTTCATTATGCTCTAGGGTGCCGATAGAGGACTTTTTCAGGATATCCAAATATTCCTTAGTTTCTATGAAATTCAAAGTTACAAAAGCAGAGTAATATGTAAAAAAGATTTACATTAATAAGAAGAATATCGATAAAGAACTAATTTCATCTCCAAGTGGCTAAGCTTTATTAAAAAAAACTAGTAAAGAAAACTGAAATAAAGAAGCAAATCAAACTACTTTTCATGATGGAGTGTTGTGTACAACGTGCTTCAAATGCTATGGTGAGGCATACATGTTTCTCCAAGGTTTGCATTCAACAATACTCTTTTGCCTTTGTCTTACTTCTTTAGGGAGTCTTGTGCATGATCGGCATGAGAGGTAAGTGACTTCATGCTCTTCAAGATATTGGCGCAACATTCTCTTACTGCTCTTAGGTCGCCCACCACTTTGCCACCTCCATTTGGCATGCGAAACTTCATCTTCAAATAGTGTGTAGAGATTGTAATTTGGAATAAGTTTAAAGTAGTCCCTCCTAAGATCACATTGTATAAGGAGAGAGTCTGCACCACCAAGAACCTCACAATTCTTATTGCTCTTTTTAGATATGTACCTAAAGAAAGAGGCAGTGATATTTCTTTGAGTACTTCCATGGTGTCTCCCATGAACCCCACGAGAAGGGTGTTAATCTTTTATAGTTGAGCATTATCCACCCCAAGTTGGAAGAATGTATCGTGAAATAGAATATATGAAAAGTTACCATTATCTACTAATATATTTTTGACCTAAAAATTAGTAAGTAAAGCCAAGATCACTAAAGCATCGTTATATCCTCTCCTAGAGGAATGCATCGTGAAATAAAATGCCTATGGAGCTGCCACTATTTACCAGTATCTTAACCCAAAAGTCAACAAGTAACACTAAGATCATTAAGGCATCATTATGTCCTCCTCTTACAAGTTTCATGTCTTTCTCTCTGAAGTTCATATGAGGTGTTGGTAGGCGTTCTTCAAATACATCGAGGATGAGGTCAATGACATAGGCTTATGCTTGCTTGGCCACTCATGCTAGCAATTTCCTTTCATTGTAGGAATCTCTTATAAATGACCCTCCAGATATTAGTGAGATGACTCCTACTATAGACAGATTATTGGGGTCACTCTAATGCTAAGGCTCCTTGCGAACTGGGTGGTCACGCAACCTCTTTTTTTAGTTCTTGCTTTCTTCTCTAGGTGAATTCTTGTTTGGACTAGACATAATTTGAGCTACATACTTCTTCAAGTATCCTATTTGGATTAACTTCTCAATTTCATCCTTTAGATGGTGGCACTCCTCTATAGTATGTTTGCCCCACAATAATATTGGTACCATTTTATTTAGGTTGGGCTTCTTAAGATTGGACAGGATATTTTACAGATGTTATTAATCAATAACACACTATATCACAATAGTTAGGATTTTCAACTAGGCTATGATGAGGAGCATATGCATAGCATGAGTGTAGGGAAAGTTATGCATCCAGTCTCCTTACCTCTTAAAGTCATTACTCCCTTATGCTATACGGATGTATTTCTCAACACATATAAAAAGCTCTTTTAGCATGGCAAGTAGCATTCTGGAGATTGACTCCCAAAACTTGATATGCTTTATATTTTGCTAGATGATACTGGGAATAAGCTCCTAACTAATAAGTGGGATCTTGTGAACAACTTGTATAAAGTGGCTGAGGTAAGACATCACAGACTTTCCATCTTGGTGCTTGATGGTGAATAGATAGATTGTTGTCTTAGAATACTTGTGATAGAGAAGTTTTAGAGGAAAGTTGTGCTAGCACTTCCTATCTAATGATGGAACCTATTGGCATATGATTGAACCACATCAAAGCTTGCTTTGTGAGGGTAGTGTGGAAGAGCTTGCAGTATGTTAGGTTATCGTCATCCATGGGAGATTACTTTTACTAGTATTACCAAAAAGAAAGGACTATATTTTAGGAGTACAACGGCTAATGAATGGTACTAGCTTCTTATTCCTCTAGATGGCTATGGCACAAAGGAATGCATTGGAACTCCCGTAAGCTCGATAGTGCGCATAGGGTCCACCCAAAATAAAAAGAGTGAGTGTCTCCTTAATGCAGTAGGGAAGAGTGAATGACATTACATCTTAAGTCGATTCTTCACTCAAATCTTTCCAAGGAGGATGAAACCTCCTTTTCCTAAAGGAGAATTGTTGCTACTCTTGGAGGCAACATTCCTCAACATATTAGGCAATTATCTTTATTGCAGCTTGAGCAATGACGTTCTCTAACATAGTTGTCCATGCTTCCTACAAGACAAACAAGACTAGTTCTTCAAGAGAAGGCATCTGTTGCAACCAAGTACAACACTGGGTATCGACTGTGAGTATGAGCTGACATTAGACCAGGTGGTGCTTCTTGTTGGTGACTCTCTATATTCTCCAATGCGAGGGTCACTTGATTGCTGGGTTCACAAGCTCTTGTCCTTATTTGTGTATATCCTCAAAGTCCTGTCTTTTTTCTTTAGGTTTGCCATAGATGGTGCCAAAATAATGCTACTCAAAAATGGAGCGAGATCCTTTTCAAAAAACAACAAAGTATCGATTTGTCTTCTTAGGAACATTTGCAGAGAGATTTGTTCTTCTCAAAAGTTCTTTCACTTTGAGAAATTTTGCCACATGATTTCTTATGTTCTATTTGTTTTTTTCTAGGACTTAGTATTTATATATTTTAGTCTGATAAGCTTAGGTCATTAGGGTTTTTTCGCCCTCTTGATAGATTTAGCTTGTCTTTTGGGCTTTTTCGCCAATTTACTTAGTTAACTAATTTTAGAATTGATTTATATATTTAGTCAATTTACTAAAATATCTTTATGTTCATTTTTAGTCACATCAGATACCAAATTTTATATTTCAAACAACTACATTATAACACACTACTTAATAAGGTCTTAACTGTAAGTATCTGAAATATTACCAAAAAATTATTATAAAATATTATTTTTCTGTTACCTCCATGTTTCTAATATTTCCACAAAAAATGATATCTATGATAATTTGTTTTGGTATTTTACAAGCAATGTTTGCATTTGGTCATTGTTTTAATTTAAATTTGAAAAATATTTATTAAGAAAAATAACTATTAAAAATTTATTTGCATGTCTATTTAGTAATTTATTTTTTCATTGCTTTTAATTAATATATTTTACCACGTTATTATTTTGATCATTACAATCTATAGATTCTTTTATAAGATTTTTTGGTTGTCTTCATTGTTTTTTCCTTGAGCCAGTCTCTTTTTTATGATTTGATAGTGGACTAAAATTTTCCTATTATGAAATTTTTATTTTTTCATTTTTTGTGTGTGTAAAAAAAGTTATGCATACGGAAATCGCATGGACAGTTGCTAGCCACTTATTTATATAAATTGTAATAATACCCTTAACCCAATTGATTATTTTATTGAATGAAGTCTCCAAATTAAAAAACATATAAGTCTCTTTCTTGTTTTCTTTTAAACATTTCAATCTTGTTTCTACCTCAAAATGCTAATTATTACTAGTCAATTTCCCACTAATAGAAATACTAGAAATTAATTTTAGGAAAAAAAAAAAGAATAAGTGAGAAAAAAAGAATAGTAGAATTTGTGTCTTTTATCATTGACAAGATATCTATCTATATTACATCAATACTAATGTATATCTTGTATTATACACCAAAAACAAATAAAAAAATGATGGATAAATTTTCAAAATTATACCTCCAATCCAAATGCATTTAGAAATAGATATCAAATTTAAAAAACCTCAATCCTAAAACAAAATAGATGGATTAACAACTGACCAAATGAAATAGATAAAAACTCTCAGACTATTGGTAAAATATATATAACCTCTAAGGCTATTGGTAAAAAAACAAAACCTAATAAAAGCCTCAATAGACTAAATCAATTAATAAAATAAAAGGGTCAAAAATCCTAAAAAAAATTAAGCCCACCAAAAAGGACAACAAAACCTTAATAGGCCTAAGATTGTCAAGAAAAAAATTATAAATTCGAAATCTTGAAGAGAACTTGGGTATAAGAAATCATCTCAAAGAACTACAAAACTTTAAGAACCTTCAAAAGCTAAAAATCTCTCTACATGCATTCCAAAGAAAATAAACTGGCATATGATGTCTTTCAGAAAAGACCTCGCTCCACCTTTATACATCCTCATTTTGATACCGTATGTGGGAACTCTAAACTATGAAAAAGGAATGTTGAAGATGCAGACAAGATAAAAAGTTTGTGACTCAACAATTAGGTGGTTCAATGTCAAAGAACATAGAGAATTACCAACCCTAAGCTCCATTGCACCCAATGATGGAGCCAACTTTGAATGCAAAACTTGCACCAAAAGAGGCACCCGTACAACAGGCACCATCGTTTGGAGATCCTATGCTACTTATAACTTGTAGAGAGTTAGAGATACATTGGAAATTGCCATGGTTAGAGCAGCTGCCTAATATGCTGAGAATAGTGCTGTGCTGAGGAGTTGCAATAATCCTTCTACTAAAATTGTGGGGCTTTTTTCTCCTTGGAGAGAACCTAATGAAGAGCCAACTTTAAACATGATGCCACTCCTTCCTCTTTACCTCAATAGGTGGACACGCACGTCTCACTCTGAATGAATTCCATCTAGCACATACTTGGTGATACTAGAGTTCAAAGGCATTCGATGGTGCCACACCCATTAGAAGGATCAAGGAGCCAGTATTACCTTCAAACTATCACTCTCCTAAGATGCAACCATTTTTCCCAAACTATTTTGGCAAAAGCACTCCCAATTATAAGGTAGCCCACTTACAAGAGTTTAATTAAGGATTATCAAGAGCACTTGAACAATTTTCTTGCGAGGATGGAGCTCTGCAAGCTTTTTGTCACCACACTCATAAAGTATACCTTGGTGTGGTTCAATTAGAGTCCAACTGGGTCCATTACTAGATGGAAAATTTAGCATAGTGATTTTTCCAAATCTTCTCCATCACCAACAAATACTCTAAGATAGTGGCATACTTGTTTACCAAAAAACAAAAGAATAAAGAGTCCCTAAAGACTTACTTTAACTATTTCATCTAAGCGGTGCATAAGATTCCCCATATAAACCACGAGTTCTTCCTTAGCATCATTCAATAGACCATGATACACTTGGAATTTTAGGAGTAGATTGTTGGAAAACCTCCTGTTACTTTAGAAGAGCTCTGGACATGTGCAGGAAAATGCATTAGAATTGAAGAAGTTATGATTACCAAGGAGCCTAATAAGCACAAAGTGAGTGACGAAGAGAGCAACAACAACAAAAAGCAAGGATATTGCAAGTGCGATCCCCCAAAGCACTCACTACCTATATGCCACTTATTGCTCCCAAGAAAGAGATTTGGATTATGGTATTATAATGTGGTCTCATCCAACGACCTCCTCAAAAACAACAAAGGATATAAAAAAGTAAAAATAGAACAAATTGTACCAAATTCCATCATAATGTCGGGCACACCACTAAAGAGTGCAAGCATTTAAGGGATTATATCAAAAAGGTAATCCAGAGAGGACACCTTGAGGAGTACATGGGGCAAAGGTCACCCAACCCTAAGAAAAAGGCCTACTAACTAAAAGAAGTAATGATCTTCGGCTACAACATCATGAATGTTCAGACCTTAAAAACTCATAATATCAACTATGAGCTTATATGCTATTAACATGTACTCTTAGGAAAGCTAAAGAATAGGTTAGAGGTGTGACCACTTAGCTCCAAGGAGGATTTATGATAGGTGTATGAATGTGTGGTAGCCGAATAGTGGGTTTCCACCTAAGTAATTTAGATCAAGGTGATACAAATTACCTTAATAGAGGATTTATGACAAGCTTATGTGTGGCTACCATGTCGAAGAGCCTTGTAGGGTTTACACTAAAAATATAAATCAGAGCTGCCACTTAACTTCGAGAAGAATTTATAGTGGCCTTATGCACAGTAACCACATACTCTCCAAGGAGCTTTATATTTTCTAAGGGCCTTCATTGCCATGGCATTGTTCAGGCTAATTCATAATTCAAGTCAAGAGTGAAATGAAATAAAATTCATTAAAATCATCAAAGAAGAAATAGAAAGTGTTGTCCTCACCATGGTTGACTTTATTCAACTTTATCCTAAATAACATATAATTAAACAAAAATAAATACTTTGAAGTTGGAAAAAAATCTTAACTATTTATCATAAATCAATTGAGGAAAAAAAGAAAGCAGACGGCTTTTTTGGTAGTGTACTCAACAGTATTATAGTGACTTCTAAAGTAAGTATGACATGATGTTGACATCATAGACTATGCCTTTACCGTTATCACCTCTCTTGCTATCTTTCCACTCATTTGCCTAATTAGTTCTGGTGGCAAGAGTTTTGATATTCTTCAAGATACTGGCATAGCACTCCCTAGCGGATGTTGATTGCCAACAACTTTATATATTCCACTCAGTATAGGAAACTTTAGCTTCATGTTTGTACGTTAATACTGCTGCTTAAAATAAATTCAAGGTAAGTCTCCCTAGAGTGATGTAATTGGCTCACGGGTCTAGAACACTAAAACCTTCACCATCTTTGTGACCTACTGAGGGTAAGTGCCCAAAGATAGAGGTAAAAGGACTTCTCCCAGTATTTCCATGGCTTCACTAGTAAACTCCACTAGAGGAGTGTTAATCTTCTGTAGCTTAGCACTACTTACTCGAACTTAGAGGAATACATTATGAAAAAGTATGCTAGCTGAGCTGCCATTGTGCATCAGTATCTTTTTGTCTCAAAAGTTGACGAGAAGCAAAGATCACTAATGCATCATTATGTTCTTTAGTCTAGGATCCATGTCCTCTTTTCCAAAGGTGATGCTTGGCATTAGGGGACGCACCTCATAAATTCTAAGTATAGGATCTACTAATGGGGCCTATGTTTATCTTGCTAATTGTATTAACGCCTTCTTTACATTTTAGGAATCTTCTCCAGCTAGTATTCCTAAAATTATCTAGATGACACTGATATTAAGCATGTTCTCCAAGTTGCATTGAGGTTATTGGTCCTTAGGCTGTGGATAATTGTTAAGTTATTGGCAATATTTCTCACTTTCTCTAGCTCTTGGATCTCTTTTGGGATTATTCTACCTCTATGCCATATACACCTTAAGGTATCCTTTCTGGATCAACATCTTAATTTCATCATTCAAATGTCTACACTTTTTAGTGGTCTATCTGATGATGGAATTGGCACCACTTGTTAGATTTTGCTTCTTTAGGTCCTCTATTGGCTTATGGGAAGAGTGCTAGAGGAGGCCTCATTGCAATGCCACAACTAAGATCTCCATTTTGCAAGCTATGAGTAGAGTATAAGCAGTGGAAACTAGAAGAGAATTACACCAATGATCTCCTGGCTTCTTATTATTGTTGTTTTTCTCTTCATCCTACATTTTGCATTTATCAACATCTTAAGAAATCACAACTTCCTTGATCCTGATGTAGTTCTTTATGGGCACAGGGAACTCCTACAAAGTAGTAGGGGGTTTTTGTCGATAAACTTCCAAAACTTCTTATGCTTCGAGTTTTGTTGGATGATGTTAGAAAGAAGCTCTTAGTTGATAAGAGGAATTCCATGTACAACCTGAACAAAATGGTTGAGACGATCTCTCAATAATTCTCCATCCTTCTACTTAATGGTGAACAAGTGCACTTTCATCTTTAGATACCTACAGTTAATGGAGAAATTATGAAAAAAGTGCTACATCATTTGTTCTCAGCTTGTGATAGGTCTAGCTGGTATCTAGCTAAACTATGACGGATCATATTTATTGAGCATGATATGGAACACCTTACAGTATGTGGCCTTACCTAATCGTAAAGCTTCATTCTCTCCAAGAAGTTATTCAGATGTATTTGTAAGTTTGTTATGCCATCAAACTTTGGAAAATTGGCTATCCTTGGTTAAAGAGGAAATGTCTTCACCGAGATAACTAGATAAAAGGAACTACATCTTAGAAGAGTAAGTTAAATGAAGATACTAGATCCCCATTCCTCCTAAGGGTTATGGCACAAATAAATAAGTTTGGAGGTTGGTAATAGCAAGTAGTTGCTGGGAGGAATATGGATGATTACATATATAGCTAAAGAGGTAAAGAATAAGGAACAGTATCTCACTTTAAGTTAGTCCTCTATTCTATGCTTTTCATGGATGATGAATGCCCCTAGCTTCGATAAGAGGATTGCTGCTACTCTCGAAAGTGTTATTCCTCAGCATAATAGGCAACCACTTTGCGCAGCTTGAGGAGAGGCACTCTCTAGCAATATCTCTTAGGTCATCTATAGAATTGGTTCTCTAGGAGCTGGTTCTTGCTATGCTGATGTCTTTGTCACTATTAGTTGCACCTTCAAGCAACACCAAATCTGACTGCACATTAGGTTAGTGGTACTCCATGTTTTAAGACCTTAGGACCACCTAGTTGTTAGAATATTAAGCTCTAGATCTTGCTTGCATTCTCAATGTTCCTTTTTCTTCAATAAGATTTTCCATAGATGATGCCAAAACATTGCTGCTTGAAAATGGAGCTAGAATCATTTTTGGAAGTTTGTAATTTTTAGAGCTCTTTTTCTTTAGAACATAGTGTAGTAAGTTCTCAGTTCTCAATTTTTTGCAGATGATTTTTGTATCTAATTTGATTTTGAGATTTAGTATTTATGATTTTTTTTCTTTTAGTGGGCTTCAGCTTTCTAAAATTTAGATGTCCTTTTTGGTGGGTTTAATGAATTGAGCTCTCTGACTTTGTTATTTATTTACTTATTTTATTAATTGCCCTTTTTAGTCATTTTTAATTTTTTATATTAAAGACTTAATTACTGATTTCACTTTTGCAATAGATTCGTAGTAGTTTCAGTCAACCAAATTGGGCAAAGTGTATTTTGCTAAATTGATTACATGGTGTAATAAATGATTGTAATGATGCAACCTCAAATCACCAACTCAATGAAAGTGTATTTGTTGTTCAAATTAACCTAACATATTCTTTAGTTGTTTTTTATGCATCGATTTGGAATCAGCTTTTCATCACGTATTTTAATTTGTTAATTGCATATAACGTTCATCAAAATTTATGATGAAAACAATATTATACTTTTACAATCGAAGTAATCTCCCAAAGGAAAATTTGAAGTTATCTTAAATATTATCATAGCAACATAATTATAATTTGCAGCTTGAGTAACTTTGCTTAGTTCTAGTGATAAATTTTCTTAGTTGTCTTTCTAATTATTTATTGATATTTTTGACACATAAAACCACATTATTTTAATGAGTTACTCATGGCCCTTAGGTATGGTAGTTATAAAATATTTCTCATTATAAATCTAAATTATCTTAATCAAGTTCAAGTTGTACATAGGTGATCATAGGTCCAACTTATAATGAGCACAACTAGGCACTATGTTTGATAAGATGGCCAAATTAATTTTTATTTATTAGATTTTATAGAGATAATAATAATGATCTCATTCTTATTCCACCACATACAAATGCAATTTGATCTCATCATCTGCTTAACTTCCTTCATCATACCAATTGAGGACCTTTGATAATTGAATTGTTGATTAGTTTCAAACAACATTAAATTCCAAAATATAGCATTATTATGGATGCTACATCATGATTTTCTCTATTTTTATGTTTAGTGTCTTATAGAACAATATTTATAAATAATTGTACTCCACTAAATAAGACTTAGCATTTGTTGCATATTGAGAGGGGATGTTTGTCGTGGACTTGGTCTCTCTTCAAGTACAACAAGAAACATAGCTCCTCCAATTACCTCTTGCTTTTTAATCAAGTCAACCTCTATTAAGTATTTACTTATGGAGAAATTATAATAAAGTGGTAAGTAATCTTAACTAAAGAAAGAAACTATACAAGAATGAATTTATGGAGGAAAGGCCTTTAGTCACAATTTTGAGTATTCAAACATGGTAGTCTACAAATGAACTCCTACCTGCTATTTATACCTTCACCACTTCAAATAGAGAAAGAAGATTATTTCTATGCAATGGTAGAGCAATCTTTTTAAACTCCCTAAAGAACATTCATAAATATTCTCCTGTACATAAGAAAGATTCTTAAATCTTTCTACCTACAAGATTTTTGTTTTCTCTCGTCCATTTTTTTTTTTTATTGGAGGGGGGGAAGCGGGTGTTAACTACATTTACTTCTCCCTCAAATACTAAATTATGAATTCTTTTTCTCTCCTTTTGATAGTTGTAAAATTCTCCCTCTTAATTTACCATATATACACAATTTTTTCTACCATGAGGGCTTTGGATAAAAAATTCTTACTCATGACCCAATTATCATATATTTGCTTAGCAAAATACTCTTAATAAGATTTGAAATTGAACGGGTTTATATATACATTAAATGTGTACATAAAGAAGAGGAATGCATTAGAACTATGTTATAGCTACTAAATGGAAAAGTTCAATAATTTCACAGGAAAAACATATTTCCAAAACGATTAGACTTGTCCCCTTCCATGTGCATGACATTAAATATCATAATAAATTTAAACATAGGAAAATGAAAAAATTGAAATGAAAAGGACTCTTGAAGAATCACACAATTCATTGATCACCTCAATCAATTTATACACGTGCAAATTAAAAGGAGATGAGAGGATATTTACTCAAAAATATATAATTAATAAAGACATCCCTCTATAAAAGTTTGCAAATACAACAACAAATACATAAATAAATAAAACCAAGACATTATTAGTTAAAATTATTATTTAATAAATTGAGTAGGTTGATCTCTTTAATATGTTAAATTGAGGGTAAAATTATAAATTCATAATTTTCATCTATATTCTTTAAGGAGGTAGAATAGAGATGATTTTTTTTCTTTTAAATTATGAAAAAGAGGGAGAAGAGTAGAAAATTTTTAACTTTTTTAATGGATAGTAATTTTTGTTGAACTTCTTTTTCTATTTCTCTTTTGGTCCATTTATCTTATTTGTAGGGTTTGTCATAATGTGTATGTGCTCTATGCTCCATGGTAATAGCAATACCCTTCAATGAGATGTGTTGCACCTAGAAGATAAAGGCTGACCCAACCCCACAAGCCTGCCATTAAATTTGACTCTACCTCTCGACCTCATAGACTTGTCAACTCAAAAAGCACCGACCACTACCTCAAGCTGGTTGGGGTTATGTGGAGATGAGGATGAAGGTCAAAAATATAGCGTTAAATCTACTGAAGGACTGATGTAATCTGCAATTTACTGCATTAAATGTTGTCCCCTAAGAATGCCTTCCATATTAAAAGCAGAGTCACACGCAGTGCCACCCTTTACCACCTCTTAGTGCTATTCACCAGAGATAAATCACCCTAGTTGAACATTTTGAAAGACCAAGCTTGCCCTCTAATTAGGGACAAAATTTTCATTAAGGAAAAGGGTAAAAAGAAAAAATTAGCCTTTAACCTAACAACTATCAAGTCCCAAATTAGAACCTAGACTCAGTTATGTAATTTTACGTCCTTTACTTTATATTTCCTATCAATTTTCTCTCATCGTTTCAGTACTAACTTAAGCTTCAGAGGACTTTGGCTGGAGGTACTTTAGGTGAGGCTACTATTTGCTAAGTGTTGAAGGTCATTCCATTTCCAATAGAAATGTCCAACCCAAATCCTCGCAATTTCCCAACCTCACAAAGATTTGCATCATCAGTTAAGTATTATATATTCTGGGTGTGGTCATTTTCACCTCTTCTCTCCTAAAATTCTCTCTACTCTCTCTGCTCCATGTTGATTTTTTAGCCTTAAGGTCAAATCTCAAGCGTCGTTATCTCTAGAGCATGCTATTTTCTAGGTAATCTCAACTCTTTAATTTCTCTTTTCATTCGACCTCTTTTCTCTTTTTCTTTTTTCTATTCAATAAGCTCCAAGAAAAATAGAAAGGTCAAGAGGTGAATGGGGATAGAAAATCAGATATATGAGTACTTTAGTAGCAAGATAGAGAGTTTTGATAGCTCTGACCCTAACTAAATAAGTAATATAAATGTTGATATCGATGGTGGTTGGGCCTGGTTTGCAGAGGCCCTAGCAGATGAGTGCAATAAAGGTAAAAGGAATTTGATGGGTGAGGGTAAGCTGAAGGTTTATGGTGGTAAGGCCCCCATGGATCAATCAAAGGTCAATCCTCCTAGGTTCATGGAGGAGTTAATGAGTTTAGGCAAGATAGCCTCTTTGGTCATTTAAGAGATGGGGTCTTCAAACCCTACAAAAATGTAGACTTCATGTAAGACCCAACTTTCCTATACATACACTAAATCTTCCATCACAAAGGCCAAACTTACATATGCCCAAACTCAATTTCGTACTCCATCTAACTTTAAACTTATTTGACCCAAAGAGATCAACCATATGCACTAGGCCCTAAAACTACCATGTTGTGCATCTTGCCATTATATAATGCGACCTTAAGTTCTATATTGCCCCAAAAGTTAGGGCTATTCTTAATAATATAAGCACTTGCCCAACCTAGTTAATTCCAAACTCATTTTCTTTGACATACTCCTTTATTGTCCTTATGAGATGTTACTAATAGCAACCATCATTTACTAATTTCACCTTTCTTTTTCACATGCCTTTGTCGAGAAAATCGAACACAATCTCAGAGGTGAGTTTTTACTATATCTTAGACCTAGACAAAAGTCCTTAACCCTAACTCATCTTCATATAGAAAAATCTAGAAGAGTAAGTGGTTTTGTGTGAGGGCTCTTGAGTGTAAGAGCGTGAGAGTCCTAAGGTAATAGGTTTTGGGGAAAATTAACTTAAGGAAGCAATCTTAACTTCTTGGCAAAACTATTTTATGCAGTATCTAGTCAAGGATAGTCTCATCAACGCCTTCAAGATTGTGGTTGAATCAGTATTAGCACTAGCTAAGGTTTCCCCTGCTCGGTTGACTCTTATTCTAAGTTGGTAGCTTAGTAGATAATTTTTTTTCCTTTTTTACTTTAACTAATTTAATTAGACATTTGCTCCTTGCCATCTTTCTTTTTTGCAAGCCAATCACTAGCTATGTCTATTAGGGATAAAAAAATTACTACTATCTACTTTGGTCGATTCATCACTACCATTTGACCTACTAAGCTGAGACCTGGTTAGTTGTTGTTCCCTTAGCTCTTTCTATTAGCTGCGCCCACCAAATGCCCCATTGGCCATGGGGTTTATAGGTTCAAAAGGGCCTCTTGAAGGTACAAGGTTGGTGCGCCCACCGTCAAAGAAGCTTATTGCCCAGGACAACGGGAAATGCATCGTATGTATAGAGAAGAAGCAGTCCTCTCATGGTAAGTGTGTGGCTTTATCTCAGAATTCTTATGATCAAGCTCAAAGCCCACTTTTCCTCAATCCTGCACTAGCTCTCAAGATCCTGAAGAGCCTTCTTGCTAATTTGTTCGTGCTCTCAACCTTCAAGGAACCTGGCTTTATGTTCCACAATAATAGAGTCAGCAATGATGCTTCAATCATCGACAACGGGCTCCTAAGCATGACCGTCTAGGCCCTCATGTAAACAGGCATCTTTGAGGTCAATCAAAGAGAAGATTTTAGCCACTGCTACATGAAAAGTTCTAAAGCAGATTAGCTACAATGCTAATATGGTAACTCGTGATCTCTCTTTGTTTGGTATTGAATTTATATCATGCCAGTTTGCTAACTTTTCAACTTCATACTTTGCCATATAAACCAGCTAGACTAGAACCTGTACCATAGGTACAAGTACACCATGTTGGATCATAGTCTTTAGAAGAAGCGATTCAAAAATACCCAGAGAGATATCATCGAGATGCTGAGGGAAAGCATAAAAAACTTACAATCTCTCAAGACCCTAGTTAAGGAGTAAAAGCATGAGATAGAGTAGTTGAAAGCCGATGCAGACCAAATGATGACAGCCCTCACTATCCAAAATAGTAAGCTTAGTGAAAAGTGTTCAAGCTTCGAAGAAAGCACTTTGATATCTAGGATAAAAGCTACCATAAGTGCTTTCAAGATGGAAGGATAGCTTCAGATGATGACTTGATAAATGCTCTTCCTTTCTTCGTCAAAGAAATTTTGGAAAATTTCATTTGGAGTTTGGTTTTCGACAACTATTGCTGCATTTTAGGGGCTAATGACTAGAAGTTAGGTTTCAATTGTGCTATTACCTAGATAAAGATCCAAATGGTCAATTTTAATGAATCCATGTTAAGCCTAAGCCTTGATGACAACCTACAACCCTTTACTTCCAAGGAAGGTGGGGTCGAGCCCCCTTAGAACAAATATGAGCAGCAGTTCAAGTTCTTGTTCCCTATCATTTAGGAGATTGTCAATACTGCTTTAGGGGTACCATTCCTCTTTTGATTGATGTGCTTTCTTCTTCTGAAGTCGGGCCTTGGACCTCAACCCCTCTATTTCTAGGTTTGGCGACTGTTCCTACTAATGTCTTTTGAATGTCTATTATGCTTTTGAAGCCTCTACCTTTTTCTAACTGACCTTATAAGATCGATCATTTCATGATGTACTTTTTAATTTTTATTTTTTTGAATGGGATGTATTATGAACATGATGCAATATTCACCTTAGTTAATGCAATTTTCTTTGTTAATGTGATTCGACCTTTATTTATTGTTGATCTCCTGCTTCATTTATTATCTTATTGACTTGAGAACTTTAATCTCTAGCCTATATAATTTGATTTTTGTTATCTTGAGGTGATCCACTCTCCCTATTAACTTGCTCATAGGCACAATGTATTAGCACATTAAAGGAGCAATATTTAGTGTCACATTTTATTAGATACGTTTGCTTAGCCAATTATCATTAATGCTAGTGGCTTAGATCAATCATTTTTTTATTGATTGCAATTGCATAATACTTGCAAAAATTCCCGCTCGAAAGTGATTGAGTTGAAATATTTCACAAATTATGGTTAAGCAAATAAATAAATATCGCTACATGGGCAATCATTGTTTGAACATAATCATGAAATTTAGAACTCAAAACATTTTCATTGCTTGCTATAGTAGCAGTTTTGTAGTTAATAAAGACCTTGATTACATTAGTTGCCACTTAGGCAATATGTGGTCGATATAGACTTTAATTTCATGTATCACTATAGAGGTAACCTATGATCAGAATTGATTTCAAATGTAAGCATTTTTAAGATTTATGGTATTTCATATTCTCAAGAGCTTGACTCCATGCCCATCCGCTCACCAGTAGGCATTGTCCTTGGCCACTTTAATAGTCTTGAATGGTTATTCCCAATTAGGGTCAAACTAAATCACCGACCTGAAAGGTTCAAGGACTTATTTTCTTGTTCCAAGTCTTTGCCATTTTCCCTTTGTAATATTGGATCTTTACTTATAACTATTGCTTTTCTCTTCAAGCTCCAAATCCCTTAGTTTATCATTTGCCTCAGTTGTAACTTAGTAATATCCTCACAATCGCTTCAACTATCTCAATGAGGAGCATGGAATTGGATCCATAAACCAAGCTACATAACATTTCTCTTATTACCACTCTAAGAGTGGTGTAGTATGCAGTACTTTAGGGAGATCGTCCACTCATTTCCTTTTAACTCCTAACAGTCTTTTCTTGATGTGATCGATGATGTTCCTACTCGTTACTTCAGTTTGCCCCTTACTCTGTGGATATCCCACTAAGATAAAGTGTTGTCAGATTCCTAAGTTTTGGTACCATTCCTCAATTCTTTTACTTTGGAACAGGGTGCCATTGTCAGATACAGGCAACTTAGGAAGTCCAAACCTGCAAATATTGTTCTTCTAGATAAAAGCTCAAACTATTGTGTATCTTATCTATTACTTTAGCTTCTATCTATTTTGTGAATTATTCGACCACAATGATAAGATATATAAGTTGTCCAGTCATCAGGGGAAATTTTCCCATGATGTTGATGCCCCATTGATCGAATGGCTAGGACAAATTGATATCATTAGTTGGTGACAAGTGTTGGCATGAAACTGATAAGACTCAAACCTTTAACAAAAATCTATAGCATCTTTGGTTAGTATTAGCCAAAAATATCACTACTTTTAACACCTTATAGGTTAGCGTTCAGCCTCCTAAGTAGTTTCCACATATACCTTCATGAATTTCACTTAGTACTTTCTTCACCTATGTTGGCTTCAAGCACGTAAGTGGACTCCCAAAGAAGGATTTATTGATGAGTCTGCCCTAGTCACAAGCGTGTACCTTGTAGATTGAAGATGAATCCAGTGGGCTTCTTCTTTATTCAAGGGTAGCTTACTGTGTTAAAGATATTCTATGATATCATCTTGCCAACTTAGGGTCGAATCCTCAAATGTGCAGACTCTGCTAAGTCAAATTTAACATCAAATGTGGCAAAGTTGCTTTCGACCAGATATTATCATTCTCTATTATGTACCTTAAGCTGAGCTTGCAAGTTTGGAGAGTACATCAGCCCTTTCTGTATCTGAGCTAGGAATTTGGCTAAGGGAAAAGGTTTGTAATTTTTGCTGTAATTCTCAAACTATAGTCGAATACTTTTTCATCTACACTTCCATAGCTTCATAAGTACCCTAGAACTAGTTAGTAATGAGTTGAGAGTTTATTAGGGCCATTAATTTCTAAATCTTTTGGTAGAGAGCCATCCTCATTCTTGCAATGAGAGCTTCACATTTGGCCTCATTATTGGTGGCTAAGAAATTTAGTTTTATGGAAAATTGGACCTTTATCCCATTAGGTATGCCAAATAGGACCCCCGCTCCTCCTCAAAATGTTGTTGCTCTTCCATCGACATGCATTATCTAAGGGAAAAATGCCTTCTATTTCTCCTCGGTTGAACTAATTTACAAAGTTTGCCAATATTTGTACTTTGATAGTTGTGATGGGCTTATACATAACTTTGAACTCCCCAAGTTCTACCACCCACTTTGTAAGTCAATCCGACAAGTCCAGTTTAGATAACACATTCTTAAGTAGTTAGTTCCTTAGTATAGTAATACTGTGTGATTGGAAGTATGATCTTAATTGCTGAGCTGTTGTGACTATAGATAGCACGAATTTCTCAATCTGTAATTAATTTCATTTGATATCTTACAAAATTTTGCTTAAATAGTAAATAGGTCAATAGAGTGCCCCATCAATTGATGTTACAACTAAACTAACCACGCTAGGGGATATTACATGGTAAAGATACAGTATTTCTCTGAAAGTTGATGTAGCCAACAACAGCAGCTCCTACAAGTATTTCTTTAGGTTGTATATAGCTCAATTATATTCCTCGATCTACTTAAAGTTCAAAAATTTGTGAGTACTTTGGAAAAAGAAAGCTCATGTTTGCCATCTTGGGTCTAAATCTGCTTAAGACTACTATTCAGCTTATAAGTCTTTGTACCTCTTTCACTGACTTTGATGATAGGATATCCTATATGGCTTATATATTCTAAAGGTTTCTTCGATCCCCCTCTGACTGACCAAGTACCCTAAAAACTTTCCTCTTCAAACTACAAATGTGTATTTAGCTAGGTTGAGCTTGAGGTCATATTTCCTTAAGATTGAGAAGGTACGTGCTAAGTTTTCAAAGTAGTTTTGCTCCTAAATGCTTTTAACTATCATATCATCGATACAAACCTCCATTAACCTACCGATCTCATCCTTGAACATCATATTCATTAGTTAATGATATATCGGTCTAGCATTTTTCAAGTCAAATAGCATGACCACGAAGCAATACAACCCTAAGTGAACAGCCAATGCTATTTTATCTCTATCTTTAAGTACCATAAAGATTTAACAATACCCTTGAAAAGAATCCATCATGTTTAATAAGGCGCATCCTATAGTTGAATCAATGAGAAGGTCGATGTAAGGTAAAGGTAAAGGTCATTTGGGTAAGCTTTATTGAGGTCAATGAAATCATAGCACATTTTCCACTTACCTTCAATCTTAGGTACTAGTACGACATTACATAGCTGCTATGGAAATTAGATCTCAACTACATAGCCAACCCATAGAAGCTTATTGACCTCTTTGTTTATGATTTTATTTCTCTATTTCTTAAATACTCTTACCTTTTGCTTGATTGGTCTTGTGGCATGGTTGACGTTTAAGCATTGAACAATAACGACAGGGTTGATACCTTACAAATTGAAGGTCGACCAAGTGAAGACATCTATATTTTTGCAAAAGAAGTCAATAAGTATGCATTCGGTGTTTGGTGTCAACTATTTCCCAATCTCAGTGTACATGTCTAGGTTGCCAGGTTCGAGCTCAATTTTCTTATACTCCTTTGGAGGTTCAACCTTGGAACCTTTTTCTTTATCTTTTCATGAGTTATTCTCGCGGTTAGGGATTAGCAAATTGAGTACTTAGTTTAGTTTCAATAGTATTGCCTTTGGTGTTCTAATGTTGACTGAGATAGCATAGCATCTAAGCTTCACTAGTACCACATAATGCTTCCCTCATTCCAATTGGGGTTAAGAACTTGACTTTTAGGTGGTAAGTAGAGACTATAGCTCAAATTTCATTGAGCATTCACCTGCCTAGGATGACATTATAAGCAAAGGAAACATTCATTACCAAGTATCTAATCATCATTATTTATCTTTTGGGTGCTATTTCAAGAGAGGTCATGAGCTTGATGGAGTTTATGGGCATAATCTATGAACCCCTAAATCCGACCAAAGGAGTGTTTATTAGGTAGAACATAAGCTTTCCTAAATTCATTTTTCTCTAGGTTGGTAGAAAATGACATTAGCTGAGCTCTTATTATTGACGAGCACCTTCTTGACCACCATAGTTTGCTATCTCAGTAGTTATTACTATGGGAAAATTAGGTTTTTTCTCGATGTTGGGTATCAAAATGTGTTTCAAGTCTTCCTTCTAAAAAGTGATGGTCTCCATGCTCATCAATAAATGAAAAATCATCTTTACTTTATAGAAGGTCTCAAAGGTAGGTTCCACTTTCATAAATACCTCATCTCCACATGCTACCCCTTCGATGATGGTGTCGATTACTCTTCGAAAAGGCAATGCATCCTATGGGGGATGTTTCCTAGTGTTTGATTGATAATCAACTCTTTGAACTCTCTCTTTTTGGAGGCCAATCATCATAGGCCTTCACTCAGTAACATGTTTTTTCAAATATCCCTAGCAGATCAATCACTTGATCTCATCGTGTAATTAAGAGCAATTATTCTTCTATTGCATCTCTTGCTTATAGAAGTAACAATATTCCTTGGAATCTTTCATCCCAAATCTCTCAAGTAATTTTCTAGGTTTTTTGAAGGAATCATCATGTAGATGGCTATTAGGATCTCTTTCCATGACATGTTCAATGAGGTGTAATGGGTCATGTGCCAGATGGGGGATCGGCACCTATCTCAATTAGTATTATCTTTCTTTTGATCACTTTTGTCCTTATGTCTTTTATTCAAATTCAATTATCTATACTTGAGGCAATTCAAGTCTTTTTGTACCATGTAATAGTCTACCAAGTCGAGTAGAGACTCTATTGTGTAAGGTCTCTCTCGAACTAAGGCATTAGCATATTTCTTATGGCACAAGCCTAGGAATAAGACATCGATGAGGAAATTGATACTAAGATTATAGATCTTAAGGACTTCATTGTTAAACTTCGTAAAGAAGTCCCTTAGAGTTTTCTCCTCATTCTGCTTAATTGTGTAGAGATATGTATACAAGAGCTTGCTTTTGCTTTTGCTAGTAAACTAGTGATAAAACTTGTCATATAGGAGGTGGTACAAGTCAATTGAATGGTGCCTGAGTTTCATGAACCAGTCTAGCACCACCTCTTAGAACGTGGTCACCAACAACTTAGCATGAATGTGTTCATTATATCTATGTAGTAGCATAATATGCTCGAACTAGAGAGCCACTCATTAGGGTTGGTCATCACCTTATGCCTTGGTAGTCTGATGGGAACCTTCGCATCAATCACCACTCTCTTATCTATAATTTCCTAGATAAAAAAGTAATTTTCTTTTTCATCGATGGAGTTGTGTGGTCTCGAACCCTCACTGTGTGTGGTCTGAGTAGCATCAAGAAAGGTCTTTTATTTGGTGGTTGAGCTATTATACCTGATGGGACACCTTCTATTCCCCTTTCCCCTACTTAAGCCTCCTTGAATGCTGTGGGTTTGCCTAGGGCCAGTCGAGCCTATCATTATGAGGTCTATGAGGTTGTACATCAACCACTTCCTCAATTAGTTGGTGATTGGCTCGGGAAATTTCATTTCTCAAGGTAGTTGTTGGGTTAGCGCCTCTTAAGGTGCCAAGTTCGGAAGCTAAAGCTCTGGGTCATGCATTGCACTTATCTTTGGGGTTGGCAACTATTCTCTATGCAATTGGTGGACTCATTCAACTGGGCATCCAATGAGTTCATTTAGCTATTCCATGAAGATGGCAATCACTTGTTGTGGGTGCTCAATCTTTGAAGGTCTTAATGTCAAAGTGGCGGTGGGGCTGGTGAAGAGATTTACTCCAGAATTAAGTTTAGAGTTCTCTTGCATACTTTTCTCTCTGATTGAGCTATTCAATTATTAACCATTCTTGTGTCACTACGTCGAGGTTTTCTATAGACGATGGCAACTGATGATGAAATATTGTGAGGCTCAAAAATTGTGAGCATCTGGGTCCCACGTTCCTGATAGAAATGGGTCAACCTACAACACTTAGCAAACATTAGGCTCACCTAAAGTACCTCCAATGAAGGCCCTCTAAAGCTTAAGTCAATACTAAGCTTATAAGAGAAAATGGGTAGGAAATATGAAGTAAAGGGCCTAAAATTGCATACCCAAGTCTAGGTTCTGATCCAAATCTTCATAGTCATCGGGTTAGGTGCCAATTGTCCCTATTTATCTTTTTTCTTAGCGAAACTTCCATCCCTAATTAAAGGGCAAACATAATCTTTTAACATGTCCGATCAAGGTGACCTAGCTCTATGAATAGTACTCAAAGGTGGTAGAGCGTGGTGATGTGCATAAACCCATATTTAATGTGGAGAGTGCTCTTAGGGGACAGCATTTAATGTGGAAAATTGTGGACTACGTTAGTCCTTTAGTGGATTTGATGTTTAGTCTCTAACTATAACACCCCAAAATTTTATGATTTATAGAAATTAAATTTAATTATTTTCAAATTTGTGAAATTGAAATATTCCTTATATTATTATTTTATTTAAATTTATTGGGGCTAATTCATAATTTTTGAAACTTAATTGAACTAAAGTTTAAAATTTTAAGGCTTGCATAGAAGACCTTAAATCAACTAAGGTTTCAACCCCATTTCTTTCAAAACTTTGGACTCAATTGCATAACTTAAATACCTGAGGGACTGAATTGCAAAAATAAAATTTTGAATTTAAAAACTTGGCAGTTGGCAGCAGCATGTCATATTCGTTTTCACCATCTTTCTTTTTTCCATTTTCTTCTTTCTTCTCCTTTCTCCTCTCACCCACGAATGACCATCTCCAGCACCACCATTGACAACCATTATTTTTCACAACCAACATTATAGTTGTACTCTCCTCACCTTCAGCTCTCCAGTGACACCAACATGCATAGCTAACGATTACCGAAGGACCACCATGAGAGGAGGCCAAAAATGAGTTCACGGCAGAGCAACTAGGTTTTGAGTTTTTTAGCAACTAACATTCATTCTGAATGGTGGTATAGGTGGCACTCAATGAGGGGAACACAGCAGAAGCATTACATGGTAGTGAAATGCAGCAGCGGAGAGGAAAATCAACAGTAGAGCTTTTAAATTATTAAGACTTTAGGGCAATTTTTGAAAGGTTTTTAGGTGGCCATTGTTGGAACCAAGGGTACCATTGGAAAGCTCTTGGCAAGAGGAGTTTTTGGGTGGTGGCGTTGAACTTTCTGGTGGCGCGACAGCAGCAGAGAGGCAATTTCTTCTCCTTGATGCGATGATAGTAGTGGTGTTCTTGGTTCATGAATTCAAGATTTTATTGATCAAATCATGGGTAAAACTTTGATTAATTGATTCTTAATTTAATCTGAGTAAATTGTTAGACTAACCTATGATGTAAAAACTAATTAATTAAACTAAAATTTTGATTTAGGACCAAGAACTAAGACATGCAAGATATATATGTAAGCATAATGGACTCAAACATGTTGTGCTAGATGCCAAATTTGGATTTAACTAGGATAATAATGATTATGTAATGAAGACAAAGTAGCACTTGCATAAAATTAATTACGTAGGGAATTAGATTATATTGTTTGAATTAGGATGATGAAATGATATGATCATGACTTTGTAAATAAAAACGAGATATCATGCTATTTTGGGACCGATATAGACCATCGTGCCTAATTCTAGAATAATTGATTTAATTAAAACTTTGAGTAGATAATACCTATTGGGTCGGTCTTTATTGTCATGAAAATCAATAGGTTAGTGATTTTGAAATAGTAACATAAATTGTAGTAGACTATTAGAGTTGAATATGAATTTTGATTGTGAATATATTATTTTGGTTAGGTAACGACAAAATAGGTCATAACGATCAATAGATTATAAGCTTTGATTGTTTTGCTGAAACTACGAGTGGTAAGGGTCTGCCAATCTGGTACCTTTTCTATCTAGTGTTATTTGTGATACACCCCTATGTGGGTTTTCTATTTTTGTACTATACTTTGTCCCTTGAAATCTATAATGTGTTTGAAAATTCAAATTTTTATTTGATATCTAATTTTAACACCCCCTATGAGGGTTATTCTTTGACATCAAATTCATTTTTTATTGTTCTGATGCCTAAAACTCTCTTCATGTTGTCAAATTTCTATCCCTTATACCCCAACCTTGTCAGCTCACCCTTTGATCTTGATAATTGTGTTAATAGTTCTCCTAATTGTTCACATATCTTATTATTAAAATAGGCCCTACCGACTATTGCTAAATATCGTTCTTGTTATTGCTTGAAAGTGAATTTGTTATCTGTTAACCATGCCTCTGCTAGGCAGTGTGTGGAATGGCCGAGAGCGGACCTTTTTGGATATATAATCCAAGTCGAGAGATAAGGGAAAGTTTTTATGTTCAAATTTCATGCTGTTGATTGTTATCTTGTATTGATCGAGGAGCAATAACGAAGGATGTCAACAGGTCTGCTAAATGTGTATGTGTTTCGTGTTCTTTTGAGATTAAAAACTGATTCTTGTTAATCATGACTTGATCATCTGAATTGTTACCCAAAAGGTCTTGTTATTTATTGTTGCAGTTCATTTTTCTCTCTCACTTCTATTATATATTTCCTTCACTGAGTCATTAAGGCTCACTCTCCTCATTATCCTTTATTTTTCCCAAATAGGTCGAGGTGAAAAGAAGAAGATCATGTTTTGGTTGAGGTTATTTTGTAATAGATTGGGTGTATGGTTGTGCATATAGTCTCCACTTAATCAAGACTTCAGTTAAGAAATGTTATGTAATTTTGTGTGAACTTAAGACACTTGGGTTGTATATACCATGCTTTATGGGTGACTTGTTTTACTTTGGAATGATTGGATTTCAGATTTCCTAGTTATCATTTGAATATGTTTCAAGTTTAAATTGGTGGTGCCATCATTTAGGATGATACCCCGAGTGGGGGGTGCCATACTAACATTCAACCTCATCTCCACATAACCCTGACCAGCTAACGAGTCCATGAGGTGGAAAGGTTGGGTCAAATTTCATGCTAGACTCGTGAGGTCAGGTCAGACTCCATCTTCTAGGTACGCCAAGCTGATTCATCTCTAAAAGTTCATTAAAAATCTCAAAATAAATTTTTGTACAATTTTTTTTTTTCAGAAATAAGAAGAACATAAACCAAATGAAAAATATATGATTAAGGAGAATTATTCTTTTCCATAATATTTTTTGGGATTATTACCTATAATAGAAGATTTGGCTCATTTTCAAAGACTCACGACTATGATGAAATTACAAGTATCTTCAAAATTTGACTCCATCTTATATTTTTCAAAAATCATTAATTTACATAAACAAAATTGATGATGTCAATAAAAAAATACCACTTGACTAATTTGTAATATTTTTTATACTATAGGGATGTAATTTTAACAATATTTAAATTATGAATATTAAATTTAAACATATTCCACATTAATAAAATTTTATGGATATGGAATATTTTTTCAATTTAATTAAAAATAAAAAATTTAAAACAAATATATCTAAAATAATTTAATTAAATTTAATTGAATTTATTTATTAATTAAGAAATACAATAAGTAAACTATTAAGATAAAAAAAATAAAAATAAAAATATACTATCTTAGATAATATAATTTAATGATTTTGAATTGCAAATCCTATAATTTCACAATAATAAGCATATCTAAAGTAAAGTAATTAAATTTTATTTGAATTTATTTATTAATTAAAATAAAAACTATAAAATGAAAGTAAAATTTAAATATATCATCCTAATAATATAGTTTTAATAATTTTAATCACTATGCTCAATAATGTTAAAATAAAATATTTAAAATAATTTAATTAAATTTTTTTTAATAACTTAAAAAACAAAGTAGTAAAAAATTAATCAATTTGAATAATATAATTTTAAATACGTACTTAATAATAATAAAATAACAAATATATTTTTAAAATAATTAAATAAAATTTATATTTTAATTAAAATTAATAAATAAAAAATTAAAGCAAGAAAAAAGAAAAGGAAAAAGAAAAGAAAAGAAAAGAAAAGTTACCATCTTCTTCCACAAAACCTTGCGTGGCCTCCCCACGCCAGCTATAACCGGGCTGACCATGAACAGCGGTTGCCAAATTTAGGTGGGGTGGGGTTGTTATATTATATATGTATGTATAATATACATGTATAAATATGTCTACATATATGTAAATATATAATATTTTGAATACATTTTTACAGAGGGCTTCGGTGACATGTAATTTTTAATTTTTTACTTTTTTTTTTTTTTTGTAAGAATTTTTTCAGTGAAGATTCAAATGGACATTTCGCGTTTCCCATTAATTTTTACAACAGTCCATTACTGTCATAGGTTAATTGAAATTTTTCAAAATTCAGGGATTTTTAGTAAATAAATCAAACCTAAGGGAGTTATAGGTAAAGCTCCATTTCCAAGTTTAATTAGTTGAGGGATATGTCACCCAAGTTTATGCCCAAGATATGTTGTTGTAGATGGAAGTGCCTCACAAGCATGTTTGATTTTCCACAAAAATAATTATTTATTTTTGTGTAAAATGTTTAAAATTGGTGCTAAAGTTTCCTATCTCGTCATTTATTTTTGTGGAAAATGTTTAAAATTGGTGCTAAAGTTTCCTATCTCGTCATAATCTCTCATATAGGTTCGACACTTTTACTCCTTGGGAAGGATTATGATTATGTTAAGATGGCGCTATATATATATATACATATACACACCAAACGGACGGACGGACGGACGGACTGCACTTTAGTCTTTAGGGCACAATTGGACGGAACAAGTGATTGTGTAGGACAACTTGGCTAGCTTTGCGCGGATTGCCACCACTCTGTTTAACTTTAACTTTAACTTGTACTTAATTTAAGCAGCTCATCCAACTTGCTTCCTTTGTGCCTCCTTTTGCAATATTATTGTTTTCTTCTCATATGTCTGTTCAACTATCTCGAAAATTAATAATGTCGATTTGGATGGTAGAACGAACGCAGAGGTTTATTTCTTGATCGGTTGAGGGCAAACTCCATGATCTTCCCGTCCTTGGTGCGGTGCAGCTCGCACCAATACATCTTCGAAACACTTGCAAATTTTCTTGATTCTTGATGCTTCTAGTTACAGGGATACATCACGCATGTCGTTTGATGGCCTCAATGCATCAGCTGAATTGATCTTTAAAGTTTGTGATCCCATATATATTCTAAATTAACATGCATTTGGTGCGATGTATCAAAAATGATTATATGATTGAATAATTTATTTATATTTATTTTACTTCATGTATGAAATTAAAATATAAACTGTAATTATTTTTATCATTTAATGCGAGAAAATCTATTAAAAATATTTCAATTAAAAATATTATATTTGAAGATAATTTATACTTAAATAAGTTGGAGAATTTCAAGAATTGCTCGCTCTAAGTTTATAAATTATACAAAAACTTATAAAATGATAAAATTTAAAATAAATAAACAAGAAAATAAAAATAGCGCACAATATTTTGCTAAATATGCTTTTTAAATTATATATATTTATACATACATATTTTGATATGACATATAAGCAAATATTTTGTTTTACAATATAAAGCTTTTTCTTGTATGATTTCTTAATAATGTGGCAGTATTTGAAATTTTAAATGTTAAATATTTATTGTTAAGTGTAAATATATAATATCTTTGTGCTTTATCTATGAAAATAGCTTACATTAGGTTATTAATTATTTGATAACTAATTCAATAAATAGTTTGTAACATACAATTTTTATAAGCTAAAACATCTCTTAATATTCCATATAACTTTGAAATTTATTTATTTTTATTTATATATGTAGTTATTCTATTATTTTTAAAATTATCAATTAACATATATTATGCACATGAATAAAATAATAAATAAATTTTTAGTATTCAATTTAAAATAAAAATATCAATCTCTCATAATTTTCTTTCATAATTAGAATATAAAAATTATAAATAATTAAATGGATACATATTTTCAATCAAATATTTTCGATCTCACATCATTAATCCATGTAAAATTATTTTTATGAATTCTTACAAGCAAAAATATTAAAATAAATATATGCGATATAATTATAAAATAGTGTAATTAAATATATCAAAAATATAAAAATTGATATCATTTGCTATTTAAGTGGTCATTTATTAAAATTTTAAAAATTTTCAACTATGTTAACTATATATGCATCACATATAAAAGAATTTATTTCAAATAATTGAAAATGAGTTCTCCACTTTTATATTGCTAATTAGAAAATTACGGTGATTTAAATTTAATAATATAAAAATAAAGTCTAGAGTTAATAGTTGTTGTAGAAAGTAACTATTTATATTTGTAACAAACGCTTCAATGGAATTATTTGTTCTATTCTATATACATACTTTCATCTAAAAATATTGTTGTAAAAATAATTAAATTTTAAAAATTTTGATAAATTGAGGACTTGCATATCAGTTAATTTATAATGATTCATTTCTCAAACTTTTAACTCTTTAATAAAAAAGTGATTGATACGATATTTTACATAAATATTTGTTTATCTCTTTCATTAGCAACCAATAAGTTGAAAATTTTTTTAAGTAAGTCACGATGTAATTAAGAAATAATTATGGTTGTTAAGTATTTTAAGTTTACTTTTGAAGTCGTCTAGAAAATAATTGTTTAATTAATAAATAAAAATAATTTATTTGGTTAAATAATTGATTATTAATTTTTTATTAGAAATAATTTAATATTGTATTGTTTCAACTAAAAATAATATGATTATATCTATATAAATATGAAAACAAATTATTAAATATGAAAAATTGATTGTTGTTTTGAAATAACTTAGTTGTCAACTACTTTTCTAGGATGAATTTTAAGATTCTTTGGATAAAAATGTATAATTATATTAAAAAGAAAAACATTTCACTCTTTAAATGAAAAAATAAGTTAATATTTATTAGAGAATTTCATTACTTCATATATTCATTTAATTTTTTATAGTTAATATTATCAAAGTGAGTATAAATTACTGAATATGAAATATATCAATTATGCAAAAGTATTTACTTAGCAATAAAATTTTGATTTTTAGCTATATATACATAATTTATTTGTTGAAGAGAAATAAAATAATTTTCTTATAAAAAATTATTATAAATAAGTAAAGATTCAACCAATCCAAATAAACTTATCAAAGCACATGATATTATATACAAAAAATTAATGAAAAAAATTTTTTCTTACATGCACATAATTAGAAATGGGTAAATCAAGTGCTAATAAATTTAATGAATATTTTCTATAAAAAAAATGTATAGTATTTTTTTCATTCATTTGATAAGAAAATTGGAATAATTTCAACAACTTAATAAAATTAAAATATTTTCTATGAAAATTTAAATTAATTAAAAAAAAGAAACATCATTATATATTGCTGATTAGGGAATGAAGTCCTACAATTAAAAATATAAAATTGTACTATAGATAATGTAGAAATAAAATGTAAAAGGAATAATTGTAGAATAATAAAATTTATATAGAAATTAAATAAAATATTTATCTATTAATCTTATGGTAAATTAAATTTATAAGAAAATATTTGATGATAAGAGTACTAAACATGATGCTTATAAAATATTTTTTAAATTATAAACTTATTTAGTAAGATAAAAATATGATTATTTTTAATTATCTTATGAAACAAAAATCTATATTGTAATTTTGGATAAATACAACGTCATATTTTGGTTATAATACATAAGTTGATCGTTTTAAAATGAAATACAAAAGTAAATAAATAATTAATGAAAATTTTTCAACTAAATTAAAATACTCAAAATTCTAAGAATTTGATGTTTAGCCAAAATTGTACAATTAGAATTAAAATTATATAATTGTGGGTTCCACACCATTGTATTATATATAATACCAACATGTGCTTAGTGCGATGAACCAAAATAATTATATGAATGAATAATTTATTTATATTTATTTACTTCATGTGATTAAAATATGAATTATAATTATTTTAGCATTTAGTGTAAGAAAATCTATTAATATATATAATTTTTTATAAATAATTTATTTATTGAAGAGAAAAAATAGAATTTTGTTATAAAAATAATTAAAAATAATTAAAGATCCAACCAATTGAAATAAACTTATCAAAGCAAATGATATTATATAGAAAAAAAATTCTTTCTTATATACATATAATTAGAAATGGGTAAATCAAGTGCTATCAAATTTAATGAATATTTTCTAAAGAAAAAATATATAGTATTTCTTCATTCATTTGATAAGAAAATTGGAATAATTTCAACAACTTAATAAATTATGATCTTTTTAAATATTTCATAACATCACATTATTCGAGGTACATTTTTCAAATATGAAGTATATATATTTTTTTATTTAGATAAATTGAGAGAGTTACAACTAAAATAATAGTAAAATAAAAATTCAATATCAAAGATATATTCTTATATAAACATACACAAATATTTAAAAATAATATTAAAAACAAATATATAAAATATAATTAATTGAAATAAAAAGTACAGCATGCTAATACTTTTAAGTAATATAAAAATTACAATACTAAGTTGGCCATAAAAATTTTAATTTTAATTAAATATTGATGAAATAATAAAGTAATAATATTGATAAAATATTTAAATATATTAGAAAAGAATGTAATTATTTTAGAATAAAAACAAAACAAAAACAATACAAAGATATGTTTCAAAAAATAATAAAAAATTTCTACAAATGAACTTTAAATTAAGTAAAAAGAAAAAAAAATAATGCTAATTGGGGAAAGAAGTCCAAGGATATTCAAAAAAAAATCAAAATCGAACAAAAATCGAACCGAACCGAACCTAACCTAATTCGGTTCGGTTTTTGGTTTTTCAGTTCAAAAAAATTCAATTTTTGATTTTTTTATTCGGTTAACCGAAACTTAACCGAAAAATTGAAAAAATCGTTTCGGTTCAATTAACTGAAATTATTTTTTATTTTTTTTATATATAAAATTTTATTATTCAATCACTACTAGTTTTAGTTTTATTTCATATTTTTTACTAAATTTTTTAAATATAAGATAAATAAATATAAATTTTCAAATAATGTAAATGTTAATGTATTTTTAAATTTTTGGGATAAATAAAAGAAAATTTTTGATAAGGTGAAATAATTGAGAAGAAAAGCAGTAAATAATATATTAAAATGATTATTAAAAACCCTATGCTTTATAAATAATATATATTAATATATGACATATAAAAACATGATTAGTTATGATACAAAGAGGGAAAAAAATGATATTTTTTCTAAATTCAAACGGAACAATTGCATAATTTTTTTATTATATAAACTAATACACATTACATATAAAAAATAGATGACTATGATTTAAATGGTAAAAAATGTTATATTAAATGAAAATTAAAATTTCTTTTAATTAATTAATTGAATTTATATATTATAGGGTATATTGATGAGTAAAATTAAAATTTGAACTTAAATTGCAAACTAAAGGATAAAGGATTGAATCCTATTTGGCTATTCCTATGGTAATACTAGTAGTATATTGCATCTTGTGACTAATAAAAATTTTATTTATATTATTATAAAAATAAAGACCATTTTATGTCTAAAATAGAAGTTATTTTGTTCATTTACATAATTTGTCCTTTTAATTATTTCAACAACAAAAATTGACAATATAGTTTGAAAGATAAATTGAAGAATTTAAAATAAAAAAGATAGTTTGAATACAAATTTTATCAATATTTCAAAATTATTCTTTAAAAATGATGATTTAATAAGATTATAATTGTATTTTTCACAAAATTTTGAATATGCAGTTAACATTGAGTTTAAGATTAAATTCGCTATTCGACCTTACCAGTTAAAATTTGAATATGCAAAAATCGCATAAATATGCCTTGGTGATTATGAGTTAGCAATTTTAGTACACTTAATATTGGATAATCCAGTAGGTCCAACATCAAGCTTGATCCAGAACGTCCATCAATAATTATCTGGTCGACCTTATTCGGCAGGGGTCCACGATCGACCTGCATTGACCTCAGGACCACTTCAATAATCTAATGGCCCCAACATCAAGTCTGAGATCTATGATCAACCAGTGAGGTCTAGTCAACATGTATCGACTTTAAGACCTACTTTTGCGTTGACTCAAATCTCTGCCGCATTTATTAGTCTGATAGGCAGCATGCCTCTGCATTAATAGCACGTGACAACCGATACAGTCGCTGCCACCAACTCTGCCAACCCTGCCACCACCTTTGGCAGGGAAGCGCCTCCAAAGATACTATTCATCCTGAAAAGCAAGAGATTCAGCCACCTGAAACAGTACCGGGATTTGAATATAGAATGACCATCAACCTCCTAACGAAGACAAAAGTCAGTACACCTGATAAAGGCACCATGGTCAAATCACGCCTAGAGAAAGTTATAAATACTTCATATTCAACCACACTCAAGATAATGCCAAATATACTATAAACCTTTTATACTCTCAGTATTCTGTTCATTTACTACATCTCGATTAGAACTAACTTGAGCGTCGGAGTGCCTTAACCTGGGGCATCTCGACCAGTCTAATGTGTGTTGTAGTTGCAGATCTCAGATCTCGAGAGAAATACAGCTTTGAATATTCAACCGCCCTAGTCGAATTCATCCCAAACACTACCTTTTTCACTATAAGCGACTTTCAGCCACATCAACACTCAATGTGTGTACTAAAATTTTTATAATATAAAATAATTAAAATATTTATTTATCTTCTTAAATTTATAATATTTTAAATGTATTTGTTTAAAATAGATAAATTATAATTTTATCAAAACCAATATGTTCAATATAGAAAAACAAAACAAAGGTATTCAAAATCAATATTTTCACCTAAAAATAAATATTTTTATTAATATACTTTTATCAAATAAAGTTTTTGGTACTAAAAGAATAAGTAACCCAATTCAAACTTTTAATTAAACAAACTTACTTTTATCAAACAAACTTTTATAACACTTTTTTTTACAAAAAAATAAGTTTTTTTTTTAACCAAAACCCAAAAAACCAGTTTGGTTAGTTTTAATCAAATGAACAACCCTAAAGAAGTCCTACAATTAAAAATATAGAAATAAAATATAAAAAAAATAATTATAGAATAATTAAATGTATATATAAAATATTTATCTATCAATCTTGTGATAAACTAAATTTATAAGATAACTTAACGTGATGCTTATAAAATATTTTTTAAATTATACACTTATTTAATGATTAAAATATGATTATAGATATTTTTTGAATTATCTTATAAGATAGAAATCTATATTGTTATTTTGGATAAACATAACATATTATTTTAGTTATAATAGATAACTTGATCATATTAAAATAAAATATAAAAGTAAATAAATAATCAATAAAAAAAATTTAATTAAATTAAAATACTCAAAATTTTAAGAATTTAATATTTGATCAAATTTATATGATTAAAATTAAAATTGCATAATTATAGATCTTAAATTGTTGTTCTATATATATAATAGCACATATTATATATTATAAATATCAATATTGATTGTGTTTTCACATAGCCCCGAAATAATAGTGCAGTTCCTCAATTGAATGTGTAAGCCAACAAAAAGAACTTCACTAAATTGAAGACAAATATTTCTATTGTTTTATTTCAGCAGATTATATAATGTGAACAAAAAATTAGGGAATTATAATATAGGGGATGACAAAACAGATATTATTTCTTGTAATAGAGTCAGATCCTTAAGCTGATTTTTCACATACCTATTTGTTATGTTTATTTTTGTTTTTATTCTATAAACATTAATAATTATTAAATTCTTATGGGCCGATAGTGGTATATAATAATTTTTTCAAAAATATCCAAGCTATGTTTGATTATGTTTCCCCGAAACAACATTATTATGGAGAAATGTAATCAAATATATCTTCATTTTTCTTTTAAAATGTACATTCTCTAATATATACACACATGTATAATATATATGCATCATATATATTTTCTTATTATTCTAACATTAAAATAATCATTCAATTCTATTTTCACCCCAAAAATCGAACAAAAAAATATTGATTTAACTGTTACAATAACAAATATCTTCTTCAAAACATATCAACAAAATAATTTTTATATTCTTTAATAATTTATTCTTCCAAAATATATAATAAATATATAATAAAATTAAACAAAATACATGACGAACCATAACCCCAACTACTCTATAAAATTTTCTTAATTGAGTTAAAACTACTTTAGTGAGATGGATTGTCAGAGCAATTCTATAGTTCGTAACATAAAATACTACTGAAACCTACGCAACCGCCACACATACATATTTAAGTGCTCTCCTACCCCGACCAACAGGGAAAACCGCCGGACATCCACCGTCTCCGGCTACATCTTCAACGGCAGTATAGAGCTGCGCGTAAGTCGGACACTTTTTAATGGCGTGAACAGGGTGCACTGCAGGATATGGCTGTCTATTCAGAGTTGAGCAGTTTCTGCGGTAATCTATTGTCCGTCGTTATACTTCCAAGTTCTACCACTGTTATCTCTGATCTTTACGTAGATTTTGGTTGTTTTCTGTCAATATGTTGCATATGAGTTTCTCTATATGGTGTTTCATCTGCTCTGTTTCTGCATTTGCGCACCATGTGTTTGTATTTAGGGCCGGTCGCTCAAATATGAAGAAGAATACTTATTTATGCATGCGTGTTTACGTGAGACTAGTTCAATTTCTAGCACATGCTGCTTTTTGTTTTTTTGTTTTTTTTTTTTGGTTTAAACTTTTTCGACGCTAAAGTTTGATCCTTTTGGGTTCAGTTTTTACCGATTGGTAGGCCAATAATATTTCCAATTACTGAATGAGAAAATTGAAATTGAATATTAAACTAACCAGAAAGAGGTCGAGTCTCAAGAGGTTAACAATAAACTTTTACGTATTAGATTTCATTTGTTTTCGTTTATTGAAATATTTTCTTCCAATACTACTTTTCGACTGTATCAGAAATCCTAGGGCTAATGTTTCTTAAATGTGGTTTTGTCTATTGCATATGTTTCTGCTTCATTATTAGTGAATAAGGAAGATCAAATATTCATGCAGGTCAATTTCAATCCACAAGTAAACTTCTCACGCACAGCTACTTAATTAGCTGAAGGCAGTAGCGGTGTATACTCGGCTGCATAATTTTCTAGACAAAAAGGGGAAGCTTGCATCTAGGAAGATCTAGTCCTCTATGCTGCTCCATTCCCTTTAGGGAGGCATTGGATTATTTCATCATATGCGTTTCCCAACCCTTCTGTCAGGTACCAATCTTCGCAATTTGTATCATAAAATCAATCAGTCATCAGCAAGTGGCAGATGGACAGAGGTGCTTTCCCACTACAGAGCGATAAAAGAAATGGGAGTTCAACTAATAGACCACACAATTTTCTGTCACATTCTCAAAGCTTGCTTAGCTCTGTCATTTAGGCTTGGAAAGTCTGTCCATGCATCCCTGATTAAGCAGGGATTTGATTCATTCAGTTTAGTGGGAAATTCTCTACTGGACTTTTATGCAAAATCTGGAGAATTGGCTTCTACACTGGGTGTTTTCAATTGCATGAAGATAAAAGATTCAGTTTCGTGGAATATAATTCTTAGAGGGTATCTTTATCAAGGTGCTTTCGAGAAAGGATTGAAATTGTTTATTCAAGCTAAAGCTGTTGGATTTGAGCCCAATACCTCTACTTTGGTGCTCACGATTCAAGCATTTCACAGTGTTAGAGCTTTTAGTGAGGGCCAGATATTTCATGCTTACTTGATTAAAACTGGGCTGTGGAGCCTAACTTCAGTACAAAATTCTCTTCTGGGCATGTATACAGACATTAGGATGGATCACGCAGAAAAACTTTTTGAGGAAATGTATGAGAAAGATGTGATTTCATGGAGTGTAATGATCAGAGGTTATGTGCATAGTGATGAAACTATCTTTGCTTTAGAGTCATTTAAACAGATGATATCAGAGTTTGGGGTCAAAGCGGATGGACAAACCATGGTAACTGTAATCAAAGGCTGCGCTAATTTAGGGGACATTAGTTTAGGAAAATCAATTCATGGTTTTGTAGTCTTAAGAGGTTTAAATTATGATTTGTTTGTAGGGAACACTCTGGTTGATTTCTATTGCAAGTGCGGAGATGTCGATTCTGCCATTATAGCGTTTAGGGAGATGCCTATGCGGAACATTGTATCATGGAATTCACTGCTATCTGGATTTGTTCATAATGAGAATCATGCAGACACATTTACATTATTTGCTTCAATGGGAAAGTCAGGAATTGATGCTGATGTGGTGACTCTAACGAACCTACTTTTAGCATACAAAGCCTTAGGAGATCTGCGTCAATGCAAGTTGGTTCATTCTAGAGCAATTCAGAGAGGTTACTTATGGAATGATTTGGCAATGAATTCGTTGATTGATGCATATGCTAAATGCAATCAGATCAAACTTTCATGGCGACTTTTCTGCCAAATAAAAAGACCAGATTCTGTTACTTGGAGTACAATGATCTCAGGTTTCACTCACTGTGGCATGCCTGATGAAGCAATTTCTCTTTACCAGGAGATGCGACTTTCACTAGAAATCCCAACTCTGGTTACCCTGTTAAACCTTCTTGAGGCTTGTGCACTTTCCGCTGAAATTGGAAAATCCAAATGGGCCCATGGCATTGCTACTCGGATGGGCTTGGCATCAGATGTACTAGTTGGCACTGCGATACTTGACATGTACTCAAGATGTGGGGCGATACATGCATCAAGAAGGGCCTTTGACCAAATTTCAAGGAAAAACGTTGTTTCATGGAGTGCAATTATTGCAGGATATGGCCTAAATGGATTCCCACGTGATGCTTTAGCTTTGCTATCTGAAATGGAAGTTCATGGTTTTAAGCCCAATCCAGTAACGATCCTCTCCGTGTTATCTGCATGTTGCCACGGGGGATTAGTTGAGGAGGGACTCTCCATCTTCAAAGAACTGGCAAACAAGCACGGCATTGAGCTCAAGTTAGAACATTACTCGTGCCTTGTGGATTTGCTAGCTAGAGCTGGAAACCTTGGTGATGCATTGGAACTGATTAAGTCTATTCCTGTTGGCATGAAGCCCGCTGCTAGTGCATGGGGTGCACTTTTGAGTGCATGTAGGAACTATGAGAATCGAGTATTCACTGCAGGTGCTCTTTCTCAGATTCTTGAATTGGAGCCATCAAATTCTGCCGGTTATTTACTTGCATCAAACATGTATGCTACTGGAGGTTCTTGGATGGATGCTTCTAAAATAAGATATTTAATGAAGGAAAGAGGTGTAAAGGTGATGACTGCTTACAGTTTGGTTCATGTAAATAACAAAGCATATACTTTTACTGCAGGAGATAAGTATCATCTGTTGTCTCCTATGTTCTTGCCAGTCATTGAGCAATTGCACTCATGTATGAGGATGGATATGGGGGGAGCAAGACCACTGCTAACCTAGGAGCAGATTCCTTCAAGTTACAGTGATGCAGGGTTTAAAAATATTTCTAGTCTTGGAAATCCTAATTCTAATATTTTTTATCTTTTCTGTAGTAGAAGGTTCTCACGCTGCGTTTGTTGCTCTTCCAGTTAATGCCACATAACCTTAGTCTCGATATATTCTCTATGTGTACGTAGCTTGCAGAAAAATTCATTCATTTAGTTTGATTAACAGAAGAAACTTTCTGAGTATATGTGATTTTTGATGAAGTTCCCTTCTTGTGATAAATCTGAGATGATTAAGTATTCATGGATGCAATCATCTATTCTGAGCCAATGTCCCACTTAAAAAGATACATATATGTATCCATACATATTCGTTTCCTTTTTTCCAGAGAGAGATAGAGGGAAGGTCGGATAGAGTGGCAAGGGTAAGGGAGAGGTTCATTATGTAATAATTTTGCCTTTTCTGCACAGATCAACCTGATATAAAATGTCACTTGGCTTCAATGTTTAATATCTTGGACAAAATTCGTTGGAAGTGTGGGAGGAGTCTAACTAGAATTTAGGAGTGCCATGCTTTGTTTGAGTGACAAATATGTGGCAAACCCATGAGTGTACTCTACCAATTTTTCTTTCTCTTCCCAGATGTTACCATTATGTAGAACTGTCTTTATCTTTTTCAATTGGGAGCAACTTCTTATCTCAATTGCTGGTTTGCATACGGTGACCTC
Source organism: Jacaranda copaia (assembly GCA_014898725.1). Taxonomy (NCBI): domain Eukaryota; kingdom Viridiplantae; phylum Streptophyta; class Magnoliopsida; order Lamiales; family Bignoniaceae; genus Jacaranda; species Jacaranda copaia. Next base: position 22,955 of record JACGDI010001136.1, on the reverse strand, counting down.
TGTTATTACCTTAGTTTGGTTAAAGACTTCTTGACAAAACTCTAATCAGAATATGGAGCAGCTAAAGGCAGTTCTTCCAGGAACTCTTTTCGTTGGAACACTCAAATTCCAATACCAAGTGGAAGGAAGAATGGAACATTATGGGAATTTCTTCTCCAAGTGACTTTCATTTTCTGAGGCTTGGATCAAGTCAGGTACTGGAGAAGCATGATCATCTGTCTTCCGGTTCTTTTGACATCCTGCTTTGCCTCTTGAACTCTCTTGTTCCTGTAGGAAATTGTTACAGTGGTTGCTACTTGAAAATGATGCCAAAAGGGAAATAGAGTCTTTCTGGCTTCCTGAGCCTTTTTTTGGCCCCCTGTTTTCTGAGATACAGACAGATCGACCCATCTGATTTTGCATGGTGATATTGCCACTCTGTCTGGCAGTACTTCACAGCTAAATTTAGAGTAGGAAACTTCAGCAAGTCACCTCCAATTTGTGTGCTGGCCATGGAGATTCTCTAGAAATTATCTCAAGAGACCAGGTAGAGATTATAATCAGTCACTCATTTTCTGTTGCAGCTGGCGTTGGCTGAATGACATTAAGTGTAGGAATGTGAAGATGAATTTACAGCGGATTATTTGGAGGCTGACCAATATAGTATTGAACAGTGTACTCAGCAATCCTTCTTAAACCAAATCAGTTGCGAGGACATTTCACTGCAGCTAAATGTTTCCATGCTTCTGGTGAATCAACTTACAAAAATCCATGCCTCATTTTTATTGTCAGAACGGGAAGTTTGGATGTGAAGTTAAAACTAGATGGTTGTTTAAAGCTGTCTAGGTGAGCCAATGGATGGAGGCCTACTGAGAGACTGAGACAGTAATTCCATACCCACCTTTGTTGCTCTTTTTTATTTTATTTCATTTTATTCATTTATTTATTTATTTTTATCAGCTCTTGCTGTACCTTTTAGAGGTTTGATTTCTTGATAATTATTTTTGCAAGTCTAATAAATTGAATGGGTCAACATCAAACCCCCACATAGTCCCAAGTGGAAAAAGAGAAAAGACCGGGAGTTGAAAGACCCATGTCAACGGGGCTGGTGAATTTTCAGCATATAAAAATCTACTTTATTTCCATATTTGTTATCAATGACCAGTGATTCTTGTTTGTTTTTCTTATACTCATTGATTATGATACATGATTAACGTTCATCAGTGACCAGGCTGTCTGCTGATTCATGCAGACCAAAGATGCTGCAGCCATCTCATGCAAGAATATGCCACCAATGGGTTAAATCGCCCAGGGAACTTGGATCATTGACTTCCAGCTATTAGGGGCAGGCTGCCAGCTGAGTCGTTTGGGCAAATCTGATGCAAGAAAATGCTACTGATAAGTTAAAGAACCCGAGACTACCCCCAAGGATTATCTCTGAAATCCTCTGCTATTTCGACATTTCTGTTTAGAAAACTTGGTCTGAATAGCTCCGTTAATAATTGCAAAATCTAGGGTTAGTTAGGGCCCATTTGGTTTCATTTTTATTTTTTATTTTTCTTTTCTATTATTTTGAAAGGGTGAAAAAATAGTAAGTGAAAATTGATTGAAAATCAGTTTGTATTTAGATAAGTTGTTGGAAAACTAATGATTATGTTGGATTTAGTAGATTGAAAGTTGAGAGAGATAGTCGTAAAGTTGTGACCTGTGTGAAGATGTTCTGCAACTGTCCATTTGCCAACTCAGCATTGTAGTTAGATAGTTGTTATTTAGTTACCTAATCATCCAGATTAGTTAGTTAGTTCTGCTTTACTTCTTTGTTAATGCTAATGTTGATCTTAGCAATAAATAGACGTACTAAAGCATTGTACATTAAACTTTTTCTAGAGAAATAAAGTACCTTTCTTCCTTTCCTGAAAACAAGGTGAAACCCATTTTCTTCCACAAAATGAACACTCATGAAACCTTAAGAAATTTTCACGGTATCGAAGCAATTCCAATCCGATAGAAGTAAATTGGAACTCAATCACTCCTCGTTCAGAGTTGTTCACTCGGTAGAAGAAAAGGATTCATACCAATGGAGGATATGTGGAGGAAGGGAATGGGAGGAGTGAGGAATCTACCTATGAATAGAATTGGAAATGGTGGTGGAAATCCACTTCATCTTCAATCATCAGATCATCCAAGTATATTCCTTGTATCTACACCGTTAAACGGAAACAACTACTTGGCGTGGAGTCGAGCTATGAGAATTGCATTAGGTGCAAAGGTCAAACTTGGCTTCATCAATGGGAAGCATGTGATGCCAGACGGAGAATCAGAGGATTTTGAGCAAGAGTAGGGTTGACTGTATGGTACAATCATGGATTTTGCATTCGGTCTCCAAGGAGATTGTCAATGCATGCCTCTTCACACAACTGCAAGAGAATTATGGAAGGAGCTGGAGGAGGTATTTGGAGAGTGTAATGGTCTGCTACTATATCAATTACAATACAAAGAAAAATCAGGTCAATTTCTCAAGTCAGCATTTGATTGCATATATTAGACCCTACACCCTTTGCTAATGTGACTTAATCACCCGTTTGATATGCAATATTCAAATTTCAAGCTGGCAGTGTTATTAACTTAGGCCCACCATTGTTGAGTCGATTAATTGCTATTCAAATAGCATCTCTGAGGCTGCAGTTGAACAATCACGAGTAATGTTTGACTGAAAGATGCAGCCAAAATCCTGAATTTGTCCTCACTAGACAGATTTTTCT
>JACGDI010001136.1:8412-19998 GCA_014898725.1 Jacaranda copaia | reverse complement strand
TTTATATTTTGAAAATTCATAATTTATATATTGAAAATCAAAATTTATACTTTGAGAATTTATAATTTATATATTGAAAATTGAAAATTTACACTAAGTTTGAAAATTGAAATTTTTAGGTTACACACACACACATATATATTTAAATGCTATGTATATATATTTTTTTCAAGGGCAAAATAGTCATATAAAATATAGTAGGCTCAATCAAACATTTGATATTATATTATTAGAGATTTCAATAGTTCTTAATCTATATCACAATCTCTCCTATCAAACAGAATAATAAATAATTCAATATCACATAATCCCCCACTATTTCAATAGTCACTACTGTCCAAATTCCATATCAAATGGGGCCAAAAGGAAATTAGTCTATTGCTCCGTATGATAGCAAATTGAAGAAGTTTTGGGATGAATTGCAGTGTCTTCGTCCCAGTCCTCAGTGCAATTGCAAGGCAACAAAGCACGTGGCCGATTACAACTCTTCTAGCAGGTTAGTTCAATTTCTTTTAGGGTTGAATGATGGTTATGATCACATTGGAAACCAAATACTTGTGATGGAACTGCTTCCAACAGTTAATAAGGCATATTCAATGATATTGAGGGTTTAAAACAAAGAGAGATTCAAAATGAGATAAGTGATAGAATAGACAATGCAGCTATGTTGGCTAGAAACCAACAACCAAAGAAGGTTAGCAATGAAGTTCAAGGATTTAAGAAAGGGAAGCCGAGGTATAAGGAGACAGATAAATCAAGCCTACCTTGTAGACACTGCAACTACAGTAGGCATACAAAAGATATTCATTTCAAACTTTATGGTATGCCTGATTGGTATAAAGATCTTTTGGAGGAAAAAGCCAAGCTAGTTTGAAGCAGGTGGCCAACTTAGTAGATGTAACACCTAGAACTGAACTAAGCAAATAGAGAGAAGACCACCTGTTGAATGGAATGGCAAGATTTAAGGTCTCATATAGAATGAAGTAAGTAGAATTATGGAGGGGAAGAGCATTGTAGAAAGAGCATAAGCAAACATGGCTCAATTCCATGATTTTGCAAGTATAAATCTTCACTATCTTATTTTTAGTACACTATGATTGCTAGAGCCTACCAGCTAGATCATAGTCACATGGGCTTCAAATCATATGTGCTGCAATTTAAAACTCCTAAAGCAACCCAAACCTATTAACACCCTAATTCTCGTATATCTACCTGATGGATCAACTAAGGTGGTTCTACGGATGGGAGATGTGTTGAAATAGTGCCTCACAAGCCAATTAGATTGGCCTTGTAAACTATTTTCTTGTAAGACAATTTTGATTGCATGATATTCATTATATGTCCATCTTCATCTTATGCTCTTAATTTCTTTACTAGGGTTTGGTTGAAGCTTTTAGATCACACAAGACTATGAGACTTGGTCACACACTGCGTGGTGCATCATGGAATAAGTCTTACATAGTCATGATTTTAAATCTTTTAAGTCATAGGATCTTATAAGATAAAGCACTAAGATCCAGATAAATTTGCACTAACAATGCATAAATCTAAAGGTTGGATGTTGATCTGTTCCATGAGCAATCTCATATAAGATATAGATGCATGTTAGTGGGTGCTTGTTAGAAAATAAGGTACTGAAAATCCGCCTAGAGAACCACTAGATAGCCATAGTGGCAAGTCGGTAGTAGCAAGTTCTTCAGCTTACACTAGTACATATAATTAGTTCTTTGACTTGAGCATTCAAGATAATCTTGTGCTTAAGTCCTCATGCTTTGACTCCTTCTTGGTCACCTAGTAAGCTGTTCGAGTAGAGATATGGCATGAGTTGCTCAGACATGGAGGTGTGTGAAATCCAAGATGAAATCTAACTCCTTGTCATTGTGAAGGGCGAATGCATTTCATATACATTCTATAATAATCGATTTCAAGAAATCCTTATTCAAGGTAGTATAATAATTTGGAAAAAGAGTTTTCCAAAGATGAGGTCATAAAGAAGAATCAAACATTAGAAATAGAAATATAGTATTGAGGCTATTAGAAAACCAGCAAATATCTTGCCCAGGCCTCTTTCAGGAAATAGCAAATTGAAGGACTGTATTTGCATGAAATGCATAGAGCCATAATGGTTCTCCAAAAGCATTAATTTCAGCCAATTAGTTGGGCTCTATGGGCTTGAGGTTAGATATCAACCATAGAAATTAGATGTTGTTCAATTAATAGAGATTAATTGAATTGAATTGATTAGTTTAAAAGAATTTAAACTAAAATAAATATTCAATATTCAAAAGTCACAATGAGTTGTGAACTCATGTCAAATGAATAGTATAACTTAATGAGTCACACACAAAAGCTAATTACATTTACTAATTGATGAATGAATTTTTCTAAGTGTTAGAAAAATACTCTTAGTCGACTGATTTGACGTTGGTGAAAATTTAGGTTATTTTTGGCTTGATTAATTCAATTGTTAAATTGATCAATTAATTTAAGAAGTTAAATTATATCATAATTAAGGAGTTAAATATTTGGTGCAATATGACAATCAAATGATCAAATTAACTTAAAGAGTTAAGTTAAATATGACAAACTAAAAGAGTTAAATTAATTGACTTAAGAATTAAATCAAAGCATAATTAATTAAATTAAAGTGCTTAATTTAATTTATGATAGGAATCAATTGGAGGAAATAAGGCAAGTGACTATGTATTACTTTGGCATAATAGATTGGGACATGCCTCTTCTATAGTTATGTCTCACACGAACTTTGTGAATAAAAATGATACGATTTTTCCTTTCCTTGTGACAGTTACCAACTTGCTAAGCAACAAAGATTTCCCTTTCCAAATAGCCAAATCAAAACGTCAAAACCCTTTCAATTGTCACATGTGGACCTTTGGGGAGCATACCATCAAACCTCATTAACTGGGCTCATTATTTTATCCCAATAGTAGATGATTTTAGTAGATTAACTTGGACATACCTTTCATCTCATAAGTCTCAAATAGTTGAAACCTTGAACCACTTCTTCTGTCTTGTAGAAACTCAATTCGATACCAAAGGCAATGCCATCAGAACCAATAATGGCAATGAGTTTACCAGCCACAAATGTCAATCTTTGTTTTTAAAAAGGGGAATCCTACACTAAGGTGGTGATTTGTATACATGAATGAAATTAGGTGGAAATGGAATGACATTAGAAATGAAATAAAGTTAGAAAATGAATGATACTGGTATAGTTTATCCTATAATTGGTATGTACAAGGAATGAGAAAAGAATGAAATCGCCATTCCCTTTTTGATTCTATTCTAATGATTGGTAAATAGAAATGGCCAATAAGAATGAAATGCTTTTTTCAAATAATCAAATTACCCATTTGTAAAAAATTATTAAAATAAAAATATTTATTAGTAAAATATTTTTCATATATTACCGTAGATATTTTTTTTGAGTAAATTTATAATTATGCAGTTTTAATATTACTTTTAATATTATTCAAATTATAAAAGTAAATATATGCATTTTATATATTGTCAACAAGTTAATGTTTACGCAAAAAAATATAAACACAATTCATTTAAAATTATTATTTTTAAAATTATAATTTAGAAAGCTCTTTTGAACTTTTTGATAAAATATAATTAAAAAAATTATAAAATACTTTATAACTAGAGTGCTTAACTTTTTTGCGACAATAAAATGATTATTGTTCATTTTTATAAGTTTAATTTGAAGAGTTGTTGATAGGATGGAAAACTCTTCATTTATTAGATTTTTATATTTTTTTTAATCATTCAAAAATATTCAGATATAAATAATATTTTAAACTATATATATTTCATTAGCATGAACCAAGTCGATGATACTTCTGCTTTTTAATATTATTTTTATGATTTATTATTTATGTTTTTATAATAATTTATAATAATTTAATAATTTTTATAATATTACTAAAAAGTATATGAATAAAATATATAATTAAAAAAATACATAGCAATTAAATAAGTTGGAATATAATATCAAATGGTTACAAAGTGAAGATTTTTTTTCCTTAAATATAAAAGTATTTTGTTAAATTGTTTAGTGATATAAATTAATTCCCGATGGATTAGTAATAGCTAAATCCATGGGAGAGGGAGGGAATAATTAAATCCATCCTTTCGGGAATTGGGATTCCGGTGGGAGTAGGCATTCCTATTTTTAAATTATATCAATCATGAGTTTAGGAATGGACTTAGAAATGCCCATTTCATTCCTAACTCATTTCTACGTACCAATCATACCAAAAAGGTCATATTCATACACTCCACAACAAATTGGAATAGTTAAAAGGAAACAAAAACACTTGCTTCAGGTTAGGTGGCTAGAACTCTAATGTTTCAAGCTAATCTACCAAAGAAATTTTGGGGAGAAGCTATCCTAACAGCCACTCACATCATTAACAAACTTCCTACCCCCTTACTGGATTGGAAAACCCCTTATGAGCTTCTTTTTGGCCATAAACCTACATATGAATCCCTCAAGGTCTTTGGATGTTTATGTTATGCTACCAATACTTTCCCACATAAAGATAAGTTTGATCCAAGGGCCATAAAATACATTTTCCTTGGCTACTATCCGAGATAGAAAGCCTTTAAAACCTATGATTTGAAGTCATACAAATTGCTAATGTCAAGAAATATAATCTTTCATGAGAACATATTTCCTTTCCAGTCAAGTCCTGACATTGCATAGATACCTTTGCTTACTGTTTCGGCAGATGATAACTCTCTCTCAACTGATACTTCCTTATCTACTCACTCAAGTGAGACCTCTTTTGATCCACCACCTGAAATTACCCCTTCTCATACATCTTTTGTACCAAATCCTCATCTAGTAGTCATTAGAAATGGCACTAGAATCGGGCAGAAGCCAGCGTGGTTAAATAATTATGTATCTAGTACTATCTAGTAGCCCCCATCTACTAAAACCCATAACCAAATTGCCGCTGGAACCTCAGAGAAAATATATCCTCTTCAAACATACCCACACTACATCTCACCTAATCTAAATAAGCAGTATGTAGAGTTTCTAGCCAATGTGTCTAATGAATCAGAGCCAAGTTCTTACAAACAGGCCAATACTAACCCCAGGTGGATGAAAGCTATAGCATGTGAATTAGAGGTCCTTGAGAGAAACCATACTTGGGAATTGACTGAATTACCAAATGGGAATAAGGTAATAGGGTTAAGGTGGGTTTATAAGATCAAGTATAAGCCAGATGATGCAGTGAATAAGTTCAAAGCCAGGTTAGTGGCAAAGGGGTACAGTCAAGTAGCTGGGGTAGACTACTTCAACTTCTTTTCTCCAACGGCAAAGCTAGTCACAGTATGAGTTTTCTTGGCATTGGCAAGTGCAAAATGATGGCTTATTCAACAATTAGACATCAACAATGCTTATTTGCATGGACACTTGCATGAGGAGGTATATATATTGCCACCAGAAGGATGTACTAAGGCTAAATCGAGCCAAGTTTTCAGATTAGTCAAATCCTTGTGCGGTCTGAAACAATCCTCTAAGGAATGTAACCATAAGCTCAGTAAAGTTGCAAGAATTTGGATTCAAATAGTGAGCATATGATCATTGCCTGTTCATTAAAACAATATGTCAGTTATCTCAGTTCTTAGCTGTGTATGTCGATGATGTCTTGATTATAGGAGAAAAAAAGAGAATATTATCGCCACCAAAACATTTCTTGACAGAAAATTCACTATCAAGGACCTTGGGCATGCTGAATATTTTCTAGGGATAGAGATTGCTAGGTCAAGTGAGGGCATGTTCTAAAATCAAAGAAAATATACACTGGATATCATTAAAGATGTTGGATTGGTGGAGGCAAAGCCATCTAAAACACCTTTGCCTAAGGGTCAAACGCTCAATATGGATGGAGATGCATTACTCCCAGAACCAGAAAAATATAGATAGTTGATTGGAAGATTATTGTACTTAAATTTGACCCAGCTTGATGTTACTTATGCAGTTCAACAATTGAGTCAGTTTGCAAATGCACCCTGTCAATCTCACTGGAATGTAGTTGTACAAAAGCACTTGAAACTGGAGGCATATTCTGATGCCAACTGGGCTGCATCTCGAGATACAAGGAGGTCTCTCTCTAGGTTTTGCATACTTCTAGGATCCTCCTTAATCTCCTGGAAAACCAAGAAGCAAAGCAAAGTTTCCAGGTCCTCCGTCAAGGTGGAATACCGCAGCATGGCTTCAACAATTGCAAATTATAATGACAATCCTATATATTGAGAGATTTTGGAGTCTTATATTCCATGATACTATGATAACAAAGCGGCAATGCACATTGCTTCAAATGCTCTGTTCCACGAGCGCACAAAACATTTGGAATTCAATTGTCATTCGGTCTGTAATCAACTGAAAAAGGGCTTCATTGATACGTGACATGTCTCCAGCAAGAATCAGCTAGCTGATTTATTTACCAAACCCCTGGTTTCACCACAATTTGAATATTTACTTTCCAAGTTGGGGTTAGCTGATCTTCACCAACCTTCAACTTGAAGGGGGGGTGTAGAGAATTATGCTGTGACATGTATGAAGATATTCTGCAGCTGTTCATTTGCTGCCTCAGCATTTTAGTTAGATAGTTAGTTGTTATTTAGTTACTTAATCATCTAGGTAAGTTAGTAAGTTTTGCTTTACTTCTTTGTTAATTCTAATGCTAATCTCAGCTATAAATAGGTGCACTAAAGCATTGTATGGTAACTTTTTCTAGAGAAATAAAGTAGCTTTCTTCCTTTATTGAAAACAAGATGAAACCCATCTTCTTCCACAAAATGAACACTCATGAAACCCTAAGAAATTTTCAGATATATAGATTATTGAAAAATATGTTTTAAGAATAAAAATGAAAATGACATTGGATGAAAATGTGTAATAAATAATTATTTCAATTTTCAAATAGAAAAAAATATGAAAATGAAATTTGAAAATGAAACCAAATGAGCTCTTGTAGTAAAATTGATATGTGGTACCTCAATCTAATATTTTGCTTTTGAAATATATTTCGTCTATAGAATCTTGATTCTAAGTAATCCACATTTAGAACCCTACGCAACAATCATCTTGCTTCTCTTTTGCAGTGTATTATGCTAAATAATAATAATAAATAATTTTTGTTTATAACATTGTTGTTCAAGAGTCTGTGAATATTGTTTAACGATTTTCAAGAATAATTTCATATATATATGATAAGTTTCCATGCATGCCAAATTTCATAGCCCCAATTATGATCCAATTTTGCAGGAGCCAGTCATCTTCCAGAACCCACTCGACGGATTCCATATTTTGATGTCTCTACCGTTCACCTTTAATGCTTTCAGAGACTACACTAACTGAAGTTAGGAGCATCATTTTATGAGGTATGTACGTTATGCTAAAACCTCAATAACTTTCGTTCTCTAACTTGTCATGTTATGCATGTCATTTCAAATTGTTACAACAAACATATACTATTTTTGTGCAAAAAAGAGAGAATATTGTGCACCCTTGCACACGAATGTGCTATGCCTGCGTAACAATCTAAGTTAAGAGCTTCTTTTTACGAGGTACATGACGTTTTACATTATGCTGGAACATCCTTAACATTTTGTGCTCTAACTTGTCGAGGATAAATATGAAATTGACCAGTTAAGCGTATCAAATTGTTACCATAAACTCCCTGCAATTTTTGTACAAAAACTGAAAAAATTTCTGCGCCATTGCCCAAGATTGTGCTTTTGCAAACATAACTTCCCTATTGTATTACTACCTGTGAGTTGCTCGTTTTAATTAACCTTTGACTTCTTTGGAATCTTTTGTTAAATCTTCACCAGTATTAGTAAGAAAGCATTTCTTACCCTTTCAAGCTTCCGTGAAAATAACCTCACTTGCAGCTCATTACAAACAGAAGAGAGAAACATAATTGAGAACACAACATTATTGCTGGCTGCTATTTTAAGTAGTGCAGGTTACACATACGACTTCTTCACCAATTGAAAGTCTTAAGAAAAGAAATCACAAATAATAATACTAAAAATTGACTACATACAAAGAGAAGGACAAAAAACATTAGGCGGAAAAATGGCAAATACGTGAATGCATTAAGAATGATTTGTTCCCTAAACGTTACCCCTCCCCCCACATTCATTCACTAGTAAAGAATAGCCATCAATTCGTCGATCCATGCCTCATTCGTTGCATACCAAATTCTTTATCCAATGATTGCCAAGATGTTGAATGTTCGAAATACCGGCACCCTATATAAAAAACTGTTTGTTGTTTATCGTTTGATGCCTGTGCAGGTGGCAAAAATTGCTGATGGTTGTTCTGGATAACAGCGCCTTCATCTGCCCAGGCTCTGATCAACATATTCTTTCTCGCGGGCGAAGAAATAAAAAAAAGAAAGAAAAGAAGGATGTATATACACTGCAGCCTAAGAAAAAATACCATTACCCTTGCTGGAAATGAAATGGTAAGAGATGAATTAATGGAATCGATCATATCAATTGCTTAATGCTGCGAATCCGCCTCCTCTCATCATCTGCTTGAACTCGGTGAAATTAACCTTACCGTCGCCATCTGCATCCACCCTCATTATCATCTTCTTGCAGTCCTCAGCAGCCCTCCCTTGCTTCAGGCCAAGAGACGCCAACACAGACTTCAACTCGTCAACTGTGATGAATCCATCGCCGTTCTGATCAAAAACATTGAACGCCTCCTTCATGTCCTCCTCCTCGTCGCGCTCGTCCATGATGTTTTGGTACAACGCGCCGAACTCGTCGATATCAACGCAGCCATCCCCGTTAACGTCAATCTTATCAATCATCTGAGTTAACTCCTTGTCGGGGATGAAGATTCCCATGTTCTCCAAGGAATCATTCAGCTCCTTCTTGGTGATCCGCCCATCCCCATTCCGGTCGAACATTTGGAAAACCCGTTTGAGCTCGTCGGCATCCATTCTACGGGAAACGATAGAGGAGGAGGAGGAGAAGAAGGGCGGCGAAGAGGGCTCTTTCTTAATATTTTGGTGGTGTTGTTGCAGCTGATACGGGTACCAAGAAGGAGGGAGATAGCTCCTCAACTTCTTGGGAACCAAGTAGAGAAGAATGGAATTCAGGAGCTTGTACACAAAGAAAATCCTCAACAAAATGGTTGGCATTGCAATGCAGAATTTGATGAGTCGTTGTGGGGAAAATTTTGAGTGGTGTGGGAGAAAATGTTGGAGGAAAACTTGGAGGTTGTGGTGCTAAATAAGCGAGAGAAAAGAAGTAAAGTATTGAGGGGTGGGGTTCCGAAGGGAGCTGTCAATTTACGCGTTATTACTTAGTATATCTACCATTAGCATTCAACCAGAGAGAGTCCTAGAGTTTCCTTTTTTTTAAAGACTACAAAACGCGTTGTCATAATTGAAAATAATAGAGCGGTGGGGCCGATTTGTCATTTTGGGAAAAGTTGTCAGCGATGGTGACCGTTGATAACGGATCTAGAATGGTGAAAATGTAAGCAAAGACGTTGGGCATTGAGGTGGTCGAGGCCGGCTGGACCAAACGCGTGATTGGGGTGATGATGACACGTGGAAGGGACCGTTGAGTTTTTAAACAGCTTCTGAGGTCATGTTTGTTTTCAACGTATTAATTTCGAGTTTAACGAGACTGTGAGTAAAAGTAAAAGTATATTTCGGTTTAAAAATATCGAATTTGAGCATATTTTATTCCAAAAGAAAGTAATCTAGTTTAGTCATACGTGAATTTCAATATTGTTGTTGTTTTGTTCTTTTTGCCGTCTTTATCATCATATTGTTGTATATTATTAATTAAATTAAAATGATTAATATACATTGTAATTTTATTTCCATAATTTTTTTGAAAATTTAATACATTTATGTATAAAAAGTTATGAATTAATCTTACTTCAGTTTCAAGAAAATAATAATTTTTACTATTATTAATTATTAAAAATAATAAAATTAAATATTTGAAATATACAAAATAAAGATAAAAGGCTATTCACAAGCTTTTGAATACCTTTATCTTGATTCGAATTTAAATTTTAAAATATTCCAGATCTCGAGTCAAATTACTCAAACAAATTCGATCCTGCGCGTTCAAATATGTTTATATTACCATAATATGTGAAATATGTATATGATATTAAATCTATCCTAACATATATATATATATATATATATATTCCAGAAATTTGAGATACGTCTCCGAACAGGGAAATGAGCACACAATTTGCACTAAGACCATAGAAGAATTGCTGGGTTAATCCCATGATTTTAGTTATTGGTTCTGTGTCTAACATTTTCTACGAAATAACTACTAAGATTCCTTGTTTTTCTTTTTCCCATTTATGTGGAATCACCTCAATTACCACAGCAATTAGCAAATAAAAAATATACTAGCATGTCTCTTGCTCGCGAAAATGATTGTATGATTGAATAATTTTTTTATATTTATTTTACTTCATGTGATTAAAACATGAATTGTAATTAATTTTAGTATTTAATGTAAGAAAATATTTTACTATTTAAACAAAATAATATGAATATTTCAATTAAAAATATTATGTTTGAAAATAATTTGTACTTAAATATGTTGTAGAATTTGAAGAATTGTTCACCTTAAGTTTATAAATTTATACAAATGATAAATAAAAGAATTAAAAAAATAAAAATAGTGCAAAACATTTTACTGAATACGCTTTTCAAATTAGATATATATTTATACATAAATATTTTGATATGATAAATAAGTAAATAATTTTTTTACAATATAAAGCTTTTTTGTATGATTTCTTAATAATGTGGAAGTTATAGTTACAATTTTGATGATATTTGAGAATTTCAAATGTTAAATATTTATTTTTAGAGTAAATATATAATATCTTTGTGCTTTATATATGAAAATAACTTTCATTAGGTTATTAATTATTCGATAACTAATTCAATAAGTAGTTTGCAGCATACAATTTTTGTAAGGTAAAATATCTCTTAATATTCCACATAATTCTGATAAGTAAATTTTTTTTATTTTTATTTGTATATGTAGTTATTTTATTATTTTTAAAATTATCAATTAACATATATTATGTACATGAATAAAATAATAAGCAAATTTTCAGTATTCAGTTTAAAATAAAAATATCAATATGTCATAAGTTTCTTCTATAATTATGTTAAGTTGCATTTTTATCATTTAATTCGTATAATTTACGCATATCATTAATAGTAAAAATGCTCAATTCTTAGATTTTAATTTAAATTTTATATTTTGTGAAGCAAATTGAAGATTCAAGCTAAATGCAGTTGAAAATCAAGTATTTGATATGTTTGGAGCAAAGATCGCATTTCCAAGGAGACGAGAAATGGAAGAAGGAAATAATTCAAGTGCGGACGTGTTTTGCTCCCAAGACTTTATGCAACTTTAATTAGGAAGCATTCAATTTCTTTTGACAATTGTACATCTTTTAGATGTTTCAATTTTTATTTCTTTAATTAAGAGAATTTAAGTTTTCTTATTCTGTTAGGACTCTTATTAGTT
>JACGDI010001114.1:458963-490642 GCA_014898725.1 Jacaranda copaia | reverse complement strand
TATATTATTTACACATGTTATTTTTTAATTGGCTCAAAAATTAAGCCATCTACACACATTTCTTAATTATTTTTGTTATTTTTTTTTCCAAACCACGGATATATAGGTCTTTTTAAGAGATATGGGGAGTTATTCTTAACTTTTGTGAAAAAGTGGGGAGTTTAGTGTGTAAAAATTCAAATAGGGATTGAACGCTAAATTTGAAATAGGATTAGGAATTTTTTCTAATTAACCTATAAAAGAACTCATTTCAAATAATTTAAAATGAGTTTTCTATTATATTGCTTAAAAACTAAAAAGATTTAAATTAATAATATAAAAATAAAGTTTAAAGTTTATAGTTCTTGCATAAAGTAACATTTTATATTTGAAATATTCTTCAAATTAAATTATTTGTTATATTCCATATGTATAATTTTATCTAAAAATATTTTACATATCTAAAAAATATTATTGTAAAAATAATTAAATTTTAAAGATTTTTATAAATTGAGCTCTTATATATCAATTAATTTATAATTCTTCGTTTGTCAAACTTCTAACTCTTCAATAAAGATTACGAAATATTATTAAATATATTTTGAATTTCGGATGAAAGAAAATTAGAAACAATATACAATTATATTAATTAAAGATAACAACCAATAACTAATGAAATTTTTTAATTGAATTAAAATGCTCAAAATTATTAGAATTTGCCGTCTGGCCAAAATTACACAATTAATATAAAAATTACTTAATTATAGGCCCACACCGTTGTGCTATATATAATATATATTACTAATACATATATGTATATAGATATATTTATATTATAATGAATTTAGACGGTGAAGACTGAAGTGGGAACATTTATTTATGCTTGTTTGGTTTCATTTACAAATTCCATTTTCACATTTGTTTTTACTATTTAAAAATTAAAGTACAAAATTTTTTATATATTTTCATCTAATATTATTTTTATTTTTATTTTCTAAATATATTCCCCAATAATTTATGTATCATCTTTCTCTATACACCTACAACCTATTAAATTTAATATAATCATTACTTTTTCAACAATCAATCTAAATCTAATTTTTTTTTAATTTATTTTTATTAAATACTTTTTTAAATTTTGAAAATGATGAAAGTAAAAATTAAAAGTGAAAATAAAATCAAACGGGCGCTTAACCTATCATAAGAAACATAAACATAGACATAAATTAACAGGCTGGGAGATGAAGATGGCGTGAAACAAGGTCCAATCAGACCAACCCCACATCAAATATGTTTGTTTTAGGAGACTTCTGTTCATTGTGGAGCCCATTATGACTGACTTTGATAAGATATGTGTCACATGAATAATAAAACGTCAAAAACACGTTGGATATTGTACTATCTTTGATATTTTCAGGACACATTTTTTTAAATTTTGTCCTATTTCGTGAAATATATTTTGACATTTTTTTAGGAATATATTGAAATTAGTGAATTGTAAATTTAATATGCTGATTTGTTATTTCATTTTCTTAAAAAATATGTTTGGTCGAATAGTTTTCAAATATTAAAACAAAGAGTTTTTTTCCCTCCAAAATAATGGGTGTGGACTTTTTGAAAAAATTGGTAGAATTTGAATAGAGTTTAAAACTAGAATCTAGAGTCAAAAATATGGTTAAAATAGTCCCAAACCAAGTACATTTTTGGAAATAAATTATCTTGAGCAAATGCCTCCTCGAAAATTTAGCAAAATTATCTTTATCTTTCATTCAGTCCAACCTTATCTCAAAAATCAATACCACCAATATGATTGAAAACTATTTTAATATGAGTTGAAAATCAAATATTTTTAGATTGAATTTCTTAAATTGAGTCAACTATCTCGATCTAACTTGAAAGTTAACGTATTACAAGCATTGAGAATTTTTCAATGAAAACATTTCAACGTTTAAGTCAGTCAAAAGAAAAAAAGTAAAACACCAAACAGATAAAAATTAGAATAGCATTCCTGCAAATTGGGATTATAAATGCATCTATAATGGTTCTACTTGGGATGCCTGATGGCTCATGCGACTTGAGAGGGTGCTTGGCTAAAGAACATGGAAGATTCACTGCTAAGGGCCTGTTTGGTTTTTATTTTTCATTTTTATTATTTTGAAATTTTAGAAAGGTAGTTAGTAAAAATAGATAGAAAATGAATTTATATTTAAAAAAATTGCTAAAAAAGTAATGATTATATTGAGTTTAGTAGATTGTAGTTGAAGAGAAATAATAATAATAATAATAGAAAGAGAAAATATATAAATTATTGAGTATGCGTTTTGAGAATAAAAATGAAAATATGTAGGGTGAATATTGTAAAAAATGACGTGCTTTGATTTTTAAATAGTAAAAAATATGAAAAGGGGATTTGAAAATAAAACTAAACGGGCCTTCAATGAATGTTATTTTGTAATACCAAATCATTTTTTACGATACTATTTCAAAAATTCAATAATTTTTTTAAACTACAGTTTGAGAACAATGCTGGAATATAAACAACTATTATGAAATACATAAATAAGTTAATACTTGCACTATTCAGGAGATTGAATTTTATGAATAAATCCACTGGAACTACATTACTCCAACACTTCGATATTGGGATGCAGATGACGCTCATATTCTTTTGTCTGAATTTATTGCCATTTTGTAGCACGAAAATACATGTCATTGCTTGGGGCGAGGGGGAGGGGGCCGCATAAAGGACCGTCTGCTTAAGCAACGTAGCCCTTACGGTTGGGTGAGTGTTCAGATCACTCACAACAATTAATAAAATATTGCTTGAAGATGTCATTTTCATAAATATTTCGTGTCTTGGTTTGTGGCCTTTTCTCTTCAAGGCTGACATGGTGGTATTGCTGTTGGGACTTGGCCAGTTGGCCTTTTCAATAAGCCACTAAGTTACCAAGAAAAACTTAAAAATTACTTTCGACAAACCTTCTCAATAATTAAGATATCAATTTGAGAGATGCGAATATTTATGATTAAAAAGTACTAAATTTTCATTTAAATAAATCTTAAAAGGAAAAAAAATAGTGAAATACCAATAGGCAATTATTATTGAATTGACATTATATTGTTAGAATTCATATTGTATATTTGAAAGAAAATGGCCTTCTCGCTTAGGTGAAAAAGTCTAAATTTCAAAAAATTCTGATGAATGAATTTAAAATTTAATATAATATAAAACTATTTAAACAAATTCAATGAATTTAAAATATTTCATTTAAACCCTTCATTTCAAACACAGCCTAACAAATTTTATAATGCTATGTTAAAAATGATTTGATTGGTTGACGAATGACAAGGAGAGTTGTTATGAATAATTACAAGTTGAAAACAAAAATAAGTCGTTGGTTTCTTCAGCTGTCAGGTATTTTCTTCTTATTCACCTTCCTCAAAAGTGATCAATTATGTACATTCTGAAAATCTTGGGGAGCTGTCTAATTAATACGTGGATAATTTATTAATCTTGCTAAGAATCTTTTGCCTTTTGACGTGCACTTCACTCGAAACTATTAATTACATTAATTAATTATTGATGCGACGGGCATAATAAACGAAAATTTTTGGAAGAATATTATTTAACATTATTGATTGGATTTGCTCGTTATGGTCAGCGACTGCCGACTGGCTGTCACTCGAAGCAACCTGGGAATCTCAATTTTTATCAAACTGGGACACTAATTAGCATTTAGCAATTGGCAGCCCGTAAAGATAGTCTAATGGTGGGCTTGTCTGTGGTTAAGTTTTCAAGTCAGACGGTTGGTGCCATTGGGCCCGAATATTAAAATTATATTTCCTTTGAGTCAGCAGAAATTGGCCAGAGGAAGATGAGCCCAACCGTGCTCGTCCGGAGCAAGCACAGCTGCGCGAATAGTTTCGATGTGGATGCATATCGTCCGGTCAATCCCGGACTCGAGAAAAATGAATTTTTGATCCCAGACTTTACATCTCTGTGCAATTTAAATATTATGTTTTTTGAAATAGTTAAATCAGGCCTCATAACACAAAAGACCATTGCAAAATCAGTCCTGCCGTCAATTTTTGAAATGAACTTGCGCATGATCGTGCGTACTGCTGTTAAAGAATCCAACTGACAAACAAAAAACGGAGGGAGTCCATGCGGACAAGTAGAAATGGGAATGAATCCATATTGGATGATTATGCCCTAATTTGACAACTACTTGGATTAAAAATAAGAAATCAAAAAGCATACGCATGCCCCAAATATGTTGGATATTGTTTTGTTTATTTCATTGGATATTATATTTGTTTGTTTTATTTTCTGTTATGTTTTCTTTTCTGTTGCTTTGTCTTGGATGTTCCTCTTCCTTTTTTAACCCCCAATATGATATTGGTGTGAAAGCAAATGCTTGATAACTTTATTAACTCTTCAGGGAAGTGAACTTATTATTTGCCTAGAACAGAGTATAAGGGAAATACTGTTGGTGCCCTTAATTATGTTGACCTCATAACAATATCAATAGTTTCTATGATCAGTTGTAATATACGGCAGAGAAAAATATTATAGGATTAACCCCTTAGGATATTATATTTCAAATTGATAGCTTTCAATTTGTAGACTACTGTGAGATTGAAAAGCACTTATACTTAGATCCTGAGAAACTATTAATGACAATGGTGCACATGAACATATAAAATGCTAAGGCAGTCCTTGATGAAAATGCACCTAATAAACATAATATCAATGGTGAGGCAACTCTTGAAAAAAATGTGGCTAATGAAAATAACATAAATACAGAGGCAATGCTTAAGGAAAGGGGAACTAATGAGCATAATATAGATACCGAGCCAATTTTTGATGAAAATTGGACTAATGAAGATAATATAGTTACTAGCCAATTTCACATGAAACAACACTGGCTAAACGTAATAAAGATGTTGAGGCAACTCCTGATGAAAATGTACTTAACGAAGGTATTGATGGAGTATAATGATATGGAAACTAAGTCTCAATCTTATCTAGATTCAGTGTCTATCGATGAATATGAGGATGACATACACTAGGGTATTGATCAAGTAGAGGTAAGATGAGGTCAATGATGTTTGGGAGTGGTTGGAAGGGGCAAATGATGATGGGGAGTGCAAGGAGGGGAACAAAGATGCTAAGGAGTGTGGGGGAAATTGATGATGGGAAGTGTAGGAATGAGGCTAATGATATAGATAGACAACAAAACCAAAAAAACTAGAACATGAATGACAATGTGGTAGGGTGTGATTTCACTAATAGTGACCACATATTAGATTGTGAATTTGGTGATGAAGATGGCATTGATGATGAGCGGTTCAAAAAGTATATTGGTAGGGATGTAGAGTGGACATGACTCAATAGAGAAGAACACAATGAGCTTAATACTAATAATATTATGTCCTTTGAAGATGAAAATGATATTGTATCAAATGATGATGATTTTGAGAGTGACATAGGTTCAAAGGATGGAAGAGGGGAAAAAAAAGCCATCGTATATTCAATTCCTTTGACACCTTTGATCTTACTTTTGACACTCGAATGATATTTAATAATAAAAAAAAGTTCAGGAAAGCTAAATAGTCCAATGCTATCAAGACTAGGAGAAATTTAAAAATTACAAAAAATGATAGGTGTGATGATGAGGGTTCTGCTTGGCATATAAATGAACTTAAAATGACGAATGAGTCCTTATTTCAAATCAGGCAATGCATTCCTAATCACAAATGTTAGAGGAATTGTCATGTGTTCACATCTTAGTGGTTTTTTAAGAAGTTTTAGAAATGATGTGATTCAAGAGATAAGATGTCATATGCTTAAATCTCAAGCATATAAAGCAAAGGAAAAGGCTTTTAGACAATCCAAGCCAACTAAATTTAGTAATATGCTAAACTATAGGATTATATAGAGGCTTTAAGGATAAAAAGATCCCGATTTGTTATTGTGGCATTAAGTAATAAATAAAATGTTAATAGGGTAAGAAATTTTGAGAAATTTTATGTTTGTTTTTAGGCCCTTAAGACAAAGTTTCTCACTAGCTATAGACCTATCATAGATGTTGATGAATGCTAGTTAAAGGGTGGTCTACATAGTGGAGTACTACTCATTGTAGTTTCCTCTAACAATAATATTTTTCCAATTGCTTATGCAGTGGTTTATAGTGAAACTTGAGAAGCATGAGAGTGGTTTTTGAAAAATGATTTGATGATATAGAAGAATGATGCCTTTACCTTCATCTTAGACTAGCAAGAAGGGCTTGTGCCTGCATTTGAGTCAATTTTCCCATGAGCAGACTATAGGGTTTATGTTAAGCACCTTCATGGGAATCTGAAAACTATAAGGTTAAATGTTTAAGGGGTTGGCATACAAAAGAGGCATGTGGAGAGCTTCAACGGTTAGTACAATTGTAGAATTTAACCAAAGATTAAAAGAGATTTGTGAATTAGATCCTAAGTGTCTCGAATGGTTGCACAAACCTCTATCGCAATGATCTAGATCACACTTTAACACATTTTCAAAGTGTGATATTTTGCTAAATAATACACATGAGTCATTTAACAGTACCATATTAGAAGTAATAGAGAGGCTTATATTAACCATGTTAGAGTGGATTAGAGAGTATATAATGTGTAGGGTTTATAAAATGGGGATAGATGTGAAAGAAAATAGGATATAAAAAAGTTGTGTCCTAAAATTAAGAAGATTCTGGAAAAGATGTATAAGGCAAATGAAGGTATTCTTATTAAACTTAATGACTTACTTTACAGAATTATCTTCTTATGATGGATCAAGATACGATGTTCATTTGAAGGCGTACAATTCATGTAGAAAGTGAGAGTTGAATTGTCTCTATAAACATGGAGTGAGTATAATCTAAAGTTAAAATCTTGATCCTGATGATTTTGTGGACAGTGTTTGCACTATTGAGACATTTTGGAGAACTTATGAGCTAACTATACATCCAATGAATAGGCTAGATTTGTAGGAAAAGATTGGCTTCCTTTCACCTTCCATCTTCCGCGAAACTTTTGAAGAAAGAAAGGAAAGCCCAAAAGAGCTAAAAGACTTGAGGTAGATGAGCAACGAAGAAAGAAAAGGAAAGCACAAGTCTCTAAAAAGATATTAAAAATGAAGAGGCAACAATAGACCATTACTTGCAAGTTCTGTGGTGTAAGTGAGCATAAAAAGAGAGGTTATCAATGGATGAAATCTACATAGGAGTTTTCAATTGAAGATCTTAATGAACAAAATGCTAAAATTGCTCAAATTGTATAAATTCATATGAAAGTAACCTTGGAACCAACACAAGAACGTGAAGATATGACCAAGCTAAAGATATCCCACTAAAAATATAATAGAAACCAACTCAAGAACCAACAAAGCATACTTGGGACACTAAAGAAGTTCATCTTGCAACATAATCAGAAAGGAATAAATCAATTGTAGATATATTTTTATCTTGAGTTAATCTTTCGTTTAAGTCATATGTTCTAATTAATATATGTTGTTGTAAGGAAATGCAGTTAGGATCCTTTTTGATAGTCAACAAAATTCCTGGAACACGCTTGCATAAAGTAAGAACTCGGAATTTTCTACAAAATGATTTGATGTCCTTCTTTTGGCTTTGGGAGTTAATATTCATATTGATGAAATACTTAATGGGCTTTAGCCAATTTGGGTTGGGTGCCCATTTGGATGGACTTAATTTCTTGGGCTCTTTGGCCCTTCATATTTTAATTATTTATTTTTTATGCCTATTATTGGTTTTTCACTTTTATACCCTTGAGATCTTATTTTTTCCATATCATGAAGCACCCTACTTTTAGTTTAGAAATTTTATAGATATATATATATATATTAAAAGAATATTATGAACTTACTTATAATTTTTCCCTAATAATTAATTTTATTAGATTTTGATAATTTATTTTTAATTTTAACTTTGAAAATTTTAAACAAGTTGGTAGTTGGTTTAGTCAGAGACTCTTAGTTCTCTTTTATTGGTTGTTTCCAGAAGATACCTTTCTTAATACTTTGCATCCTCTAAAGAACTTAGCCAAAACTTTTGAGAATTTTGGGCTTCAGGAAGTCACATTTCTTGGTGAGACAAGATGATTCCCCAAAGTAATTTTCCTAACTTCTTTCTTACTTTATTCCTTTATTTGTATTTCTTAACTCCTTAAAGTCAATAAATTTTTTTTGAGAAACTTCAACTTGAGAGTGAGACGTGTCTAGTTCTAAGAGTGGCATGTTGGGTAGCGAGACCAAATTTGGGTTAGAGTCCAAGAGTTAAGTACGGGTTAGTGGCGAGGTCGTCGTTGCCACTGATTGGTTGCCACCCAATTGTGCACCCATGCTCGAGTCGTCTATTGGGTGAGCAAATGCCTGCAGTTGTGCTGGAGTCTTACGTAGGCTTCCACAAGGCACCTATACGATGAGTGCCTGGCACTTGGGTCAGCGCTCGCATGGCACCTCTAGTATGGGCAACTTTCCAACAGATGTGGTTTTAGGCTGGATGCGGTTGCACCAAAGCTATTTGTGTTCATAGGGGTCATCCTTCTTGTTTTGTTGCTATATTTTTTAAAGTTTGTCAGCCTTTCTCTTGGCACATCATCCAGTTAATTCTTAGGTTACGGAGTTGTGCATCAAGAGTGCATTGGTTACTCTTTAGTTTTTAAGTCACTCTCTTTAGTAGGGTTGGGATTTGGTTTTGAGTCTAAGTCTAGAGAATTAACTATCTCGTTCACTTTCTATAGAGAAGTTGGAGATTTTAAAATATAGGCTCTGTATCTCTGACAAGTTTAAGTTAGTTCTTCCTTCTTTGGATGAATGCATTGTATTGCCTCTCTCAGGGTACTCTACAATTTTTAGTTATTATTTTAGTAGTAAGTTTTCTCTTCCTATTGATCTCTTATTGTTGGAGGTTGTTAGGAGCTATAGGATGTGTATGAGTCATTTCACTCCAAATTTCATTATGTGCTTTATTAAGGTTTTAGCATCGCTTTAGAGACTTAGCTTTCCTATCTCCTTAGACAGTTTCCATTCCTTTTCCTTGGTGTTGAAAGTACCAAATCAAATCTTTCTTCACTTTTTTCCTAGGTTGAGTTGTGGGTTCTTGATTGGTTTCCCTTCTTTTAAATGGCATTGGAAAATTCATTTTTTTTTTAATATGAGATGAGGATTGGGGGTTCCCTATGTATAGAGTTGTTCATCATTATTGATGCGTCTATAGAAAGTTCATTTGGACTTTTGCTAGCACTTTGAGAAAGAGAGTTATTTGCCTCTCCTTTTAACGTCACTTACATATTTCATGAGAATACTTAGTTAATTTTTTGGTTCTTTTTTTTTATGTGTGTTGCTTGTATGTTTGTTGATGTGTTCATGTTTTCTTTTCAACATTTATATTATTTTTTGTAATTATTCTTTTCCAATGGTTGATCTTATGTTAATGTGTTTGCTCTTCAAAGGAAAGAAGATTGATTTGATGAAGATCTACACTAGGATGGCAGATGGAGGTTCTCATGAGAGATGCATTGTTGATCAGAGCATCATTATGGGGGCATCCAAGGTGTAAAGGAATTTTAAGGAGCCTCATGCTTCGCCTTCTTTTGCAAAACCTACAACTAACATAGGTAATGGTACTAGCCAGTGATTATGGGCCTAGTTGGGAAGCACGCTTAGGAGTTTGCTGTTGTGGCTACTTACCCAAGCTTATTTTACCCCTTCCATGTTGGTGAGGGTAAGGGTTTGTTTCACTATGATTTGTATAGGAGTTATGGTATCGATTGCCATTAGCATATTGATGAGATTAATTTCAGCTTTGATAGTTTGATAGTTTGCAAAGCTAGTTGGTGTGACCAACGAAAGTTAGAGATATTTTCCTCTTGCTGGTTGATGAACTTTGTTGGTGGAGGTTTATCTCAATAAAGTGACCTTTTTTTCATTTACTTTAAATATTTGTAAATGTGTGTAGTCATTTGACTGTTTCTATTGTTATTTTAGAAACAACTCTAGAAATTGGGCATGTAAATGTCCCTTGAGCATAGGGAACTATAACTATGATAGCTTGGCTTAAGGAAGAGGTTGCAAGACTCACCTAGCAATATGCTCAAAAGAGTGAGGAATTCACGAAATTACTAAAGGAGCTTGAGCATCTAAAGGAGCAATATGTTATGGAGATGAAGATTGGAAAAAAGTTCTTGGAGTCTTCCATTGTGAAAGTACTTGTGTCTACTGCATGCTCGGAGGTAGTGAAGGAGTTCAAAAACTTTGATGAGTTCCTTGAGGCAGTCAAGACAGAGGATACTATGATAAATGAGTAGGCTATTTATCGCTTTGTGCTTAGCAAGATTGGGCAGTATTCTCCAGTGGAGTTATTGCTGCTTGACCCCACTATTCCACTTTCTATGGCGGTCAGCTTAGCATCGAAGGCTGGTCTTAAGGCTATGGTGAAGGATGTAGCCATTGTGGCTTCGCAATAGTAAAGTAAGACTTAGACTAGGAGTCATTCTTTTTTCCTTTTCTTTTTGTTGGGGATGAATTTATTTTTAGTTTTCTTCAGTAGCATGTCAGCTCATGTTTTACTTAAGATGGCCAAGTGTAGGCCAAGCATTGTTTGCTATTTGCACACTTCAACTATGGTGGGCTTTGTCCCCTTACCACAAAAAATTAGGGCATCAACTATTGTCATTTTATAGTTAATGTTAAAAATTTATAGCTTTGACTAGGAAATTGTCCTAGTCAAGTTCGAAGTTATTGCTCTTGTAGCTAACACTTGCTACTATTAATTCATAGCTAATGATCATTCTTTTTATAAATATATTAATTTTTCTACAGATAATGCATAAATAATATGTTATGCTTCAAATGTGTAATGCTATGAATTGGTAATTCATAATTTTTGTTGATTATAATTAAAAATATATATTTACTATGAAAATTCATAGCTATAGCTACAAAGTTAATTTTGTAGCAATTTTTTCATAGTAGATGCTGAGTTTTTTATTAGTGTCTTTTTTTGTTTTAAGGATGGTTGAGCAGTGTTTTGTTTAGCCTCTTATTGAGTTTTATTTTTATGCCCTTGCGATCTTAATTTGACATATCAATAATGAATGAACAAAAAGAAATAATCTTAATAGTTATCAATAAAAAGATTCTTATACCATTGTCCAAATACCAAAATAAATTAAGAAATTTAAAGGAAAAAATATGCATTGTACTAAAAGGGGTCATTTTATTCATAATAATTACAAAAATTGTGCTCACTATTGTCCAAGAAAATAAATTAATAGACTGTAGAACCCAAAGAAATTAAAGATTATATGAAATTATTAAACAAAGAAAGTAAAAATAACCCAAAACAAAATTATAATAAATTAACGGAAGAAAAGAACAACTTTGAATATCAATAATTTAATTTTCAAATAACCTAAAACAAAAAAAAAAGTAATAGAAAAATATTTTGTATGTGGTTTTCTTGTCAACTTAAAGCTTAGAGCATTTTATGGATAGAGGAGCAAAATGAAAATAGTAGAATCATAGAGAAAACGAATTAAAGAAAATCAAAGGAAAAAGAAAGAGAAAGTAATAAACTCAATTTCACTAAATTAGTTCGTATCTGCTAAATATATGGAATTATATTTGCAAATCAACAAGAACGTTTTTGAAATTAAAATGGTTTGAAATAACAAATCACAAGAAATTTGTCTTTCTATTTGATAAAATTGTACAATTGTGATCAAATATAACCATGTTATATTTAGTACTGTACACACCATTTTGTAGAAGGAATATTGCTTCTTATTCAACTAGCCCTACATTCAATCACATTGGAACCTCCGTCCGAACACGTCTGTTTGAGCACATCAAAGGCACTTAATTGGAGGTGTTAAAAAAAAAAAAGAAACACGTGAAAATTAGGCAAGATTTTAATATTTCTTCTTCTTCAGTCAGCATGTTCTCATATACAGTTCAACTAACCACTCTATAATATTATATACAGGTCCAAATGGAGTGAAAGTTAAGTTGGGAATGATTTTATAAATCTTTAGTAATAAAGGAATTGGTTGCTCAACCTATTAACAGTTTACTTTTGCCAGAGATTCCTATTTTAATAACAAAAAAGAAAGCGTTTGCCCTTAATTCAAATTGACACCCATCATTCATAGCTAGCTCCTTTCAGCTTTCCACAAAGCTGTCTATATAAAGTTATACACCAGATTTGCATAATTTCCTTAACAGAACTGTGGAGGAAAATAATTTACCAAGCTTACAAGATCGGCCTCCAAACCAGGGGAATCTCATTACAATCCTCAGTATTGATGGCGGAGGGATAAGAGGAATCATCCTAGCAACTATACTTGCTTACCTAGAATCCTAACTTCAGGTACTAAATATTAATTTTCTAAGTCTCTCTGGAAATAAAATTAAACCATATGTATATTCTAAGGCTTTATGCTTTAGCCTTTTTCTGTTTATTGTGCAAGGTGTTTTCTGCATGTGTTGGTGTAGGAGCTAGATGGTGAGGATGTAAGGCTAGCTTGCATATTATTTTGATGTTATAGCAGGAACTAGTACCAGTGGCCTTGTGACAACTATGCTAACTGCACCTGATAAAACAATCAGCCTCTTTATGCTACAAAAGATGTAGTTCCTTTGCATTTAGAGCATTCGGCCAAATTTTTCCTCAGCTAAGGTTATATTTCTTCTTATTTTATCTTTTTCAGGCAAGAACAAGTGGAAAATTATATTTGATTCGACTATAGTTTTCAGTTTCTAATAAAGTCATTAGTGTTTTTCCTTTTTTCCACATATATTTAAACACATGCACACATCCGGAGTCTATTAGAATTTGATCTCCTAATCTATCACATTATACGAGAGACTTGTGTTAATGGGCCACAGACTGCTCGACAATCAGGTCCTTGTTGTTAAGTAACAGGGTTCTACAAATTTCTTGGGGGTTTATACTTTTTCCCTATTTTGGCCTTGAACCAGAGGACCATTTGCGGGTCACTAAGAATGATGAAGGGATTTGGCAGGCCAAGATATGATGGGAAGTATCTTCATGGTCTAACAACATAAATGCTGGGGAAGATAAGGTTGCATGAGACATTAACCAATGTTGTTCTTACGACATTCGGCATCAAGAAACTTCAGCCTATCATCTTCAATTCATTTACGGTGATGTTCCTCTGTCTCCGACAAACATAAAATTCGCAAAACAATGCCACTAATTTCGTAGGCCTATTTTTAATAATTTTGACTATTGACAGGCACCAAAGGACTTTGCAACAGATGCTCTACTATCAAACATATCCATCAGCACCCATTTTGCTTCCTCCCTATTATTTTGAGAACAAAGGGCAAAAATTCAACCCCATGGATGGTGGCGTTGTAGCTAATAACCCGGTAAGAAAAAGACAAAAACTAAGATTAGTTTCCAATTCTACGTAAATACTTTGTTTATTTGCCAATAAGTACTACCAAAAATTAGGAAATCAATTTTGATTGATTCATTATTAATCTAAAAATTTCTAGTTTTAGCTTTGGAATTGACCGAACCAAATTCGCAATAGATGCTCTAATAGCTAACCTTAGCTTATGATTATTTTTAATTTATATATATAATTTTCCTACAAAAATTGAATATATATTGCACTTCTAACAAACAAAGTTACGGATTGATAGCTAATAATTTTTGTTATTTATTATTTTAAAAAATTACATTTATCATGAAAATTTATAGCTATAATTTGTAGTTATAGCTAAGAAATTAATTTTTTAACAATTTTTTTTAACAAATACCTAATTTTTTGATTGTGATGGTACATTTGCAAATTTTAATCAATTTCCGACATTGGTAGCCATTTTGGAGGTGACAAGAGAGGTGTTCAATGAGAATCCTGACTTCTTTCCAATAAAGCCTATGGATTTTGGTCATTTTCTAGTGATATCATGAGGGACGAGTGCCAGGAAGAACGAAGAGAAATATGATGCTAAGAGTGCTGTGGAATGGGGGTTGTGGGATAGTTGTTTGTATATAACGCCAAGCCCATTGTTGAGAGCATACAACCAAGCAAACGCGGATACAGTTGATTTTCACAATATTGTGGTTTTTTAGGCTCTTCCTTTACATGAGAATTGTCTTCGTATCCAGGTAAGTTTTTACAGAACAACATAACCTATGTCTTGCCTTCAAATATTAAAAAAAAATGATCAATTATGGACATTGTTCATTACTTCAAAAAAAACAAAAAATTGACATAAGAAATTAATATTTACGTAAACTAAGGGTGAGCATTGGGCTAGGTTTTTGGGTACCTGACCTGATGGAATTTTATCATTTGAGATGCAAAAAATCAAATTTTTTGGGTATCCGATTAAGCCTAACCAAAATGGGATTGGGATTGAATCTAGTGTTAATTGAATAAACCCAATACCCAGTTTATTGAAAAAGAAGATGAAGAGAGGGGGGAAGGGTAAGAGTGAGGATATTTATTTCTTTGGAAATGCAGAAAATATTGAAATTGTAGTATACTCAATCGATTAATTTAATTGCTCTGGATTCTTGCGACTATGAGAAGATACTAAGTGGAGAGATAATTTCTTTTCTATTAATACTTTAACCATATTGTAGATATGATATAAAATCAGTAAATCTGTAACACATGAGATTCAAAGTGCTAATATTTCTTGAAACACTAAAGATTTGTAGCAGCAGTGACAACAATAAAATGGTAGGGATACATGAAACATGACAATAGGAAATGAAAAAACTATTTTACATCATATTTTGTGGATTGATAATTCCGTTAATGTACTTATCACCTCTCGTGAAAAACTAAATCATCTCTTTCTTTTCTTTAATTAATATGATGAGATTGATGTGGTCATCCATCTTTACCTTCAATTTATCTACCAAACAATAATAAGAAAAAGGCGACGAGGGTGAATAAGAAATTATCACGTTGTCGCCTGTGACGTTCTTTGCAATCATGGGATTTGTTGTTGTTGTTGTTGTGTTGTTGTTGTTGTTGTTGTTGTAATGATAGAATAAAAATAACCATATATTTTTTTCCGTTAATCCTGAAAATTAGGTCTTAAAACTTCGAATTGGGTATTCAAAATCTAAATTCCTAGTTATTAACTGAGTCGCAATTGAGGTGGAAAATCTCTATTTCGATCAACTCGGTATTTGGCCTAATTATCTAATCCCAAGAATATTGATTCGGTGCCCTTCCTAATGTAAGCTGTTTACTAGTGATTGCAAATATCTTTTTGTGGTGCTTGTTTGGTCTTTTCCCTCATTAGATATATTAATGTTATGATTTAAATATGAATTTAAAACATAAAAATAGAAATTAATATAGAGATTTATACAATTAACTTAAATTTGCTTATGGAAGAAGTGAGAATTTCACCATGTCAAAAAGAAAGAGATAAAAGAAGATAATATAAATCTATTGTCAAAATTTAGACACACGAACATAGTTCGGAAGATAAGTTTAAACTCTTAACTTAGTAGGACCGTAATTGAATAGATAAATATAACAAACGTGATGAATCAGCCCATTTTTTCGAGAACTATTAAGATAAAAGTATTTTTAGTTTTACTTTAAGACATACCATAACATATTAGAACAAGGAATTTCCCTTATTCATTCTTCCTTTTAAGAAAGAAGAAATTTGTTTTTTCTAACCATCATTGTGACTTGTGAGGAATATTTGTTAACTTGAGGGTGACTCGATTCATTATTAAAAGTACTTTTTCAATAATGCCTACAATTGAGAAAAACATGCTTGGCCAACCCAATTTTCCACATAGAGAGAGTTACTTTAAATTCTTATACTTACAACAATTATTTTCAAATTTAAAATGTTAATTAATTTAAAATTTATTAAAATCCATTACCTAATTAAATAATAATTAATCGTTCTACCATTTCAAGATACCGAGACCTATATTAAGTATAATAATATTTATTTATTCGAATATGATTTACTAACTAATTATTAAATAATATATTTTCCACCATCTCAAGAAAATATGACCACACCAAAATTTAAAAATAATTTCCTATCCCAATATAATTTAATAGATGTGACAATGTAGTCCATGATAAATTAAATAATAATATTTTAAATTATATCAAAATATTATATATAATCTACCTTTTTCAAAATTTATATTCTAGTAACCCAATAATATTGTCATCTTTACACCAAAAATCAACATAAAAAATAAAAATGAGTTGAAACAATAAAAATAAAAAATGAAAAAAAATATAAGCAATTAGCCTCTTATTTCTCCCATTTTCTCGTGCCCCCGATTTAGAATGATCATTTAGGATTTGATTGTTCCTTGATTTAATAGCCATTTTTTTTCCTAATGGGATGACAACTTGATCGAGGACCTGGGGTCTATGGATGTGGCAACAAAGGAGAACTTGAAAAGTCTAGTGAAGGTTGGTAAAAACCAATTTCAAGGATGAATTGCCAAACTGGAGTTTATGAACCCATTCAAAATAGTGGAACCAATATGGAAGCACTTAAAAAGTTAGTGAGAGTGTGTGTGTGTGTATCTATATGTGTGTATATTTCTTTTTTCTCTTTTTTTTTTTATTCTTTTTTGAATATATATTTACTAATTCCAAAGAGATTAATTGTTGACACTCATATTTTTCTTGCAATTGATGTAGTTTGGCAAAATTACTTTCAGAAGAAAGAAAATTGCAGTTGTCGAACCCGGGCTCTGCTTCAACACGATTCATCTTTATTATCATGTATAGGTTGAAGTGTTGTAATTTGTTTTTGCTGGAACTAAGTTATTTCATTGAATTTTGAATTAATAATGCTAATTTTTTTTTTATCTAAAATTATTAATAAAAGTCATTGTTACGATTTGTGGTAAAAATGTTATTGTCATTATACACATGTCACTAATTATTGAAATTAATAATTTAAATAAAATTGTTTTATTAAAAAATTTGTGCAAGTTAATTGTCACTTTGACAAAATAAGCATTATTATTACTTATATAAATGTTTAATTGATAAGAACTTTTGCATATTCCTTAATTTGTTACTAGTAATTTTTATAATATTATTATGTAATAGTGGTTCGCAGTTTGACTACGTAACATAAATTCTTTTTCATTAAAAATGACGTAAAAGTTTTATGTGAAGATGCAATTCAGACAGTTGGAATTCAACCTCTTGCAACCCTTGATCCAAATTATCAAATTACTTGTTTACAGAATTCACATCATCAATAATATGTTATTATTAGTTGAAACTTGAAAAGAATAATTATTGTGCCGTGAAATTATAGACTAGTGTGAGGAGTTAAGACAATAAGACAATCGGTCTGTTATTGCCTCATCAATATAAACTACAAATTTTATCATCTATATTGTGCTTTAACAATTTTGAATGTGTTGATGGTGAACTAAGTATATAGAATGTTCTTATCCAATCTTCAATATATAACCAAAAATTATGTGTGGAACTTGAGTTTTTGTCAGGTGGACCCGGAAAGATTGTTAATGGAAAAAATATGAGATGTGATAGGCAAAAGGTTCTTTATGATAATTATGGATGACAATCCAAATTTTTATAGTAATTAATAATGCAATGGGACAATTAAATCGAGATGAAATTAGTTGGATCAAGTTCAACTAATTCGATATGCATATTTTTAATTATTAAAAAATTAGTGGAAAATCAAGTATAGGTATTTTGTTATTGATGTGGGAATAGTTTTACAATAAGAGTCTCTTCATGATTTCATACTGATGAAGTTGAAAGTTGTATTTAGTGAAAAAAGGGGTGTGTTGGGCTAATTCAACCAGGGAAGTCAAATGATCCAACAGAAATATTTCTCAAGGTCTGAGATCTGCAACAACAACAAACGTCAAACTAGTCGAGGTGCCTCTAGCAAAGGCACTCCGACATTCAAGTTGGTTCTGGTCGAAAGAAGATAATCGAACAGAAGATTAGGAGCGTATAGTGTATTTAGCATTACCTGAAAATGGCTGGCAGTGAGGTATTTATAGCCTTCTCCTGATTGATGATATGTCTAAGATGCCCCTATCAAGTGTAAAGGGCTCTTATCCTTGCCTGAGTGTTGTTGGTGATTTCTAATCTGGGTATTATTCTAGGTGGCATCGTCTCCTAGTTTTTAGGATGAACAGTACTCTGGGTAGGCACTTCCCTGCTAAAGTTGGTGGCAGAGACTATACCGGGTGTCACACGCTATTAATGCGGAGACATGCTATTTGTCAAAATATTAAATGTGGCAAGGATATGAGTTAATACCGGAGTGAGTACTCTGGTCGACAATCATTGAACAGATAAGGCGATTGATTGGAGGGATGGTTGAATAGATGAAGCGGCTTGAAGCCCCTCATTAAATATGGTCGAGGGCTATCCACTCAACCAGAAGATCGAGGTCGAGTGATTTTGGCCCAGCTAGCTCCAGGAGCAACATTGGGCTGTGCGTGTTAAGTAGACTTGGGGGCCTTCTTTGAGGTCGAAAACTTATTGGGCTAGACCTGTTAAGCTATCCCATATCATGAGTACCCCTCACTCGAGATCTTGATCGAGCTTGTCAATGAGTAGGAGTAGGGAGTAGATAACTGAACTATAATTATGGCAGTTATGATGATTTTATGGCAATTATACATTTCAATTAGGGTTTTATCTTCTCTATTAGGGTTTTCTCTTATTTAATGTGTCGGTTACATCATAGAATACAAAGCGCCAAGGGGCAGCAATGCAATTATTATTGCCTCTTGGGTTTTCGCGTCCAGATGCCTATAAATATAAGGGGTGGAGACATCTATTTACACTTTTGCTGACATTATTCATGGTCGACTTCTTGACTTCCATGCTTTCTACGTCCTTTATGCGCTTAGAGTTTTCAAGATATCTACTGTAAGTTCTTCTGCCCGTTTGTGTTTTCTTTCATTTTTCTGTGCGAAGATGTCTAGTACCTCAAATAACAAAAACACTAAGTCCGAAGGTGTAGGATTTCAGAGGAAAACTGGGGTTGAAAGCACGTTTGAAACAATCTATGAGAGCAGTTCTGATAGCTCATCAAGTGACAACTAGAGTCCTGAGAGGGCTACCTTCGGGGATGAGGCTGGCCCTAGTGAGGTGACTACATCACATGATCGACTATTCACATCAGACCACTATACCGAAATAGCCTATAAAATATCTCCAGCCGACCTAGTATGAATTAGGATGATGTACCATATCCCTGAAGAGTATGAGCTTTTGGTGCCTGGGCCTTGGAGTAAGATGCATCGACCTCCTAGGGGATGCATAATGATGTTCGAGGAGGGATTGAAGTGTGGCCTTAGGTTTCCTTTAGCCCAAGCAATAGTTGACCTTTTGGTGGGCCTCAAGGTCTGTATAACCCAACTCCTTCCCAACTGTTTCGCCAACATTTATAGTTTTGTTGTGCTGATGCACATGTTCAACCAGCCTGCCTCTTTGCCAACTTTTCAAACTTATTTTATTTACCGATGTCTCAAAAGTCGAGTAGTACAAAAGAGTTTAGCTCTTATTATTTAATGGGGTGCCCGCGTCGAAAGTTCTTAGTAGCCCTTTCCTCCTTGTATGGCTTGGAGTGGAAAAGATATTTTTTTATGTTTGAGGACCCAAAGTTTTAACATTTAGAGGGGGTGGTGGAAAGGGCATACGAAGATGCTAGAAAACCAAACACCTAGTTGGCCGAACACATTTATCAGGGATCTGGTTTAATTTTGGCATATGAAGGCCTCAGTTTTGATTGAAGAGAGATGTCTTGTATTGGCTGGCCTATAATTAGCTGAGCTTGACTTGTCCCTAGGAAATCAGCTAGGTAGAGATCTTCATCGATTAAGTTAAATGTGAAATGTTTTCTTTCTGTTCAATTTTTTCTGCTTAATTTTGATTGATTTATTTTGTCTTTATCAGCAGATCGAGAAGAAGTCATGGCTCGAAGTCGAGTAGAGACTCAAGCTAGAGCATTAAGGAATAAAGAGCGCCATCCAGTGACTGCTCAACGAGAGGCTCCCACAGCAGAGCCGACCGCCTTTACTCGATTGACCACCACTCCCATCGTGCTTGAATCAAACAAGTGCTCGAGCTTTGATCTATTCAACCAAAAGAGCCTGTGCAATGCAGCCCCATGAGTGGAGATGAAAAGTAGATGATTGAGCAGGAAGGCTCAACGCCCAAGAAGATAACGAGCGGTAAGGGAAAACAAAAGATGATTATAGGCTACAACTTATTTGGTAAGCACGGCGACAGAGTACTATTTCAAATTCTTTGGTTGTAATCACCCTATTTTGGCGCTGACCCTACCATAGGATAACCAATTAGACCTCCATCCTTTAGGGGGGGATGATAGGCAGTGACACCCTTAAATGGATGAAAACTGGGCTGTTCTCCTTAGATCAGTGCAAATTAATAAACTTGAGTCATGTTGGGGCTCTTAGAGCTTTGGCTTATCACTGTAATCTAGTAAGTAGGAGGTTGACTATTTCTCATTGAATTTTTCTTTGAAAAAGTACTATGGGCCAACTAGGATACAACCTCTACCACCAATCAAAATTGGCTTTAGCTAATCGAGAGAAGCTGCAAGGGAAAGGGGATGCCAAAACCCTCAAAGTTTAGCTTGAGTTTTCTTGGCTCTAGGTCTACCAACTGACAAAAGAGGTAGCCGAGCTCAAGGAGTAGCTGAACTCCAAGGATCAGCAACTTGTGCAGATAGTCGAGGAGAGGAGTCAAATGGACTCCGTATTGAAAAAGGCGCACTTGGACCTACAGGTGAGATACACCTCAGGTCGAGCAGCTGGTTGTGTGGATGTGCTCGAGGAGGCTTGATTGGCTTTCACTCGATAGCTCCCCATTGTATGGTGCACGATGGTGGAATAGTTCATATTGAGCCCAGCCTTCCAGGACGTGAGCGTAATCATGTCAATTGACGATGCTCGTAATGCATTCCATAAGGCGATCAAATAGTTTAAGTGCCTGGGCTACGCTTTTCAACCCAATAATAAGATTAAAATAAGTTTTTTTCTCAATGATAATCTACAACCTTACCCCGAATTCGAGGAATGTGGGGTCAATAGGGCCTAGGAGAGAGACACCGTTGAGCTAATGATTGAGGAGCAAAAAAAATAGATTGAGGTTGAGACTAGGCTGAGTGAGCTGGCGAGCGAATTTGCTTTCACCAAGCACCTTGCTATCTAGCTAAGGGAGGAGCAGGTCGACGTGGCATAGTACATGCTGTGATTGACTAACTTTATGAGTGATGTCGCAGGGCCTTCTCAACCTCCTCAAGCAATTCAACTGCTCGGGTCTGTGCTATCGGAGCTCGATTCAGACTGGCCGAAAAGTGACCAAGCTAGGTCTAGGCAAACTTGATCCTGGAACTTAATGGTGTTTTCTTTCTTTCTTTCTTTCTTTTTTTGTAATAAAATTATAATAAATTTTTCGATGAATAAAAAATCTTTTCCCTCATCTATGTTGTTGAATGACATGAGTTTAATGTTTCTTTTTGAATGCAACTTTATTATCACGATAGTATGGGTGAGCAGTTGACAACCTAGTCATTTATCAAGATAATTATCAAAAAAATCTAATGACATTGACATTGATTTTGCTTAATGCTGAGAAACGCATGGTTTCACCAAAACCCATCATTATAGTCAATTTCCATTATTTCATGATTGACTTATTCATCGAATACTAGGTCGATTATTTAGTTTGGGCTGAAAAGCCTTGAGTTTGTAGTGTGTAGATGCTTTGAGTCGATGGCATAGTCAATTTAGGACTTTGGTTTGGTAGTGTGAATTTGCTTTTATGACTATGGAGGTGTCAACGTGAGACTTGAGTGGCAGCATGAAACTACTTATTCAATGACTGCGAGGTCGACTTAAATCTTGAGTGGCAGTGTGAAGCTGCTTATTCATCAACTGCGGAATCGACTTAAATCTTGAGTGGCAGCATGAAGCTATTTATTCGTCGACTGCGGGACCGACTTAAATCTTGAGTGGCAGCATGAAGCTACTTATTTGTTGATTGTGGGGTTGACTTAAATCTTGAGTGGCAGTGTGAAGCTATTTATTTGTCAACTATGGGGTCGACTTAAATCTTCAAATGATGTAAGGTAGATATGGCTGTGACAATGCAAAGCAATGATGGCAGTGTTGCTGAAACTTTATTCATATCATGGAATATGAGGACGATTACAATACAATTCTTAGATGTAGAATTTTCTCAAGTTGATGGCATTCCACGGGCGAGGGAGTTTATCCCTATCCATATTAGCAAGCTTGTAGGCGTTATGCTTTCACACGTTTACCACGATGTGAGGTCCCTTCCATTTCGGATCGAGTTTGCCAACATTCTTAGAGACTTTCACCTTTTTGAGAATGAGGTCTTTGACTTTAAAATTGTGTGGCTTAACCCATTTGTTATAGTTCTCAGCCATCTTCGACTTGTAGCACTATATAGTATGATAAGCTTCTTGCATGCACTCATCGATAGTCTCAAGGTCAAGGTTTTTTTATGATGTGTTTCTAAACATGTGGAAGTGAATGACTAGAGTCGTATGTTGAATAAGTTATGAGGGAATGACTACCTCGGACCTGTAGACTAGCCTATAAGGGCTAGACCTGTGGCTGTTCAGAGAGTTATCCTGTACCCCCATAGCATTCCTAGTAGGTCGTCTGCCCAGTTCAAGCCAGTATCCTGTATCTTAGTTTTTAGATGGTCGAGAAATGTTCCATTTGTTACATTCATTTGGCCATTTGATTGAGGATTACCCACTGAAGTAAAGTGTTGGGTGATCCCCAAGGCTTCATACCAACCTCTGGTACTCCTGCTCTAGAACTATGTCCCATTATCTGAAATAAGGACCTTAGTAGGCCAAAACGACAGATGATGTTCTTCCAGATAAAGCTCTTGATGGCAGCATCTGTTATCTTCAGAACAGCCTCGACTTTGACCTATTTAGTAAAATATTCGACCACTACAATTATGAATTTTTTCTGGCCAGACGATTTCGATAGCAAACCCAAAATGTCGATCCCTCATTGGTCGAATGGCCAAGAAATTTGGATATTGACTATAGGCATGGTGGGTTGATGTGGTAGGTTTGAATGGACCTAGCATGATGTACACTTTCAAGCAAAATCTACTAAATCCTTCAATAATATTGGCCAAAAGTATCCGTGACTGATTATTTTGTGTGTAAGGGATCTTTCCCTGGATTGGTTGCCACACATGCCTACGTGGATGTCCTGTAATAATTTGAGAGCCTAGTCAGGATCCAGGCACCTCAAGAGGGGTCTAGAGATCGACCTATTATACAATTGGCCATACTCATTGAGTACAAACTTGGCCACTTGTCCTCGAAGGCATCGAGCCTCATTCTTGTCCTCAAAGATTATGCCATGGCTCAGGTAGAGTTTGATTGGATCCTGCTAAGAGGGGACTGTCTTCTAGATGCTTTCTCTAGGTTCACCTTGAATTAGCCGATTAATGGCCTATCGGTGACCAAAAATGTTATTGTCCTGTCTCTCGTGCCCCTAATTAAGCCAGCAAATTTTGACAGGGTGTCTGCACGCTCGTTCACTAATCAAGGTACCTGACTGAGGGTGAACTTTTTGAATGACTACTATAGTTTTCTAACCTCAGCCAAGTACCGGTTCATTGTAGAATCTTTAGCTTTAAAATTTTCAACTTGTTCTACTACTAGCTGAGAGTCTGTAATCGCAACCAGGTTTTTGACTCCTCGATCAAGCACCATCCTTATTCCAATGAGGAAGGCCTCATACTTTGCCTCATTATTTATGATTGCATAGTCCAATTTTATTGCAAAACTGTATTCCTCTGCTGCTAGGGTTTGGAGAGCCACTTCTATTCCTTCTCTAGATGTGGTCGATGATTCATCATCGTGTAAAGTCTAAACAAGAAGGGCTTCACAATTCTTCTCCAGCAGGTCAACTCGCTCTGCGATGAAGTTTGCCAAAACTTGTGCTTTGATGGCTATTCTCAGCTGGAAGATAATGTCGAATTCTCCTAATTCGATAGCCTATTTGGTCAGCTTCCTGAATGTGTCTGGCTTTGACAATACTTACTTAGGTAGCTGGTTACTCAACACTATAATAGCATGAGATTAGAAGTATGGACATACTTTCGAGTTATGGTGACCAATGCCAAGGTAAATTTCTTAATTTCCAAGTAATTATGCTCTAGTTCTTGAAGTGACTTACTATAATAATAGACTGGTCGATGGCTGCTATCTCTAGTTGAGACCAAGACCGAGCTAATTGATCCTTCAAAGACAGCTAAGTATGTCTAAAGTACCTCTCCCAATTAGGTTTTGCAAGCATAGGGGGCGAGGACAAATACTGTTTCAACTCAACTAGTACTTGATCACATTGTTTCTACTAAAAACCCAACTTCTTGGCATTTCTGAAAATTTTGAAGAAGGGTAAGCTTTTGTTTGCTAATCTTGCGATGAATCTGCCTTAGGTGATGATCCTTCCAACTAGTCTCTATATGTCTCTAACTATTTGAGGAGGAGCGATATTGAGAATGGCTTGAATTTTCTATAAATTAACCTCAATGTTTCGTTGACTGAGCATGTAGACCAAAAATTTACCTTTGCGGACCCCAAATGTACACTTATTTAGATTCAGCTTTAGACCAAATGCTCTCAAAATTGTAAAAATATGATTGAGTTCTAGCAAATGGTCCTGCGCCTTTTTTGTCTTTACAATCATGTCGTTGACGTACACCTCCATCAACTTGCTAATTTTATTTTTAAACATAAAGTTGACCAGCCTTTGATAAGTTGCTTCCACATTTTTTAGCCCAAAAGGCATGACCAAAAGGCAATATACCCCATCGGAAACAACAAAAGAGGTTTTATCCCTATCCTTGGGAGCTATGAATATTTGATGGTAGCCTTGAAATGCACCCATCATACTTAACAACTTACAGCCAGTAGTGGAGTTTACTAATAAATCTATTCAAGGCAAAGGGGAAGGATTTTCAGGGCATGATTTATTTAAATTTATAAATTCGTTACACATACGCCATTATCCCTCATTTTTGGGGATGAGTACAACCTTA
Source organism: Jacaranda copaia (assembly GCA_014898725.1). Lineage (NCBI taxonomy): Eukaryota > Viridiplantae > Streptophyta > Magnoliopsida > Lamiales > Bignoniaceae > Jacaranda > Jacaranda copaia. The sequence goes on along the minus strand of JACGDI010001114.1, from coordinate 465,490 downwards.
TAAAACCAATAAGGATATTGAATTTCTATAGTATAACCTACATCTAAAAGTTTCCTGACCTCTTTCTCAATGATCTAAGTCTTTTCGGTGTTGAACGTTCTCGTCTTCTGTCTGATTGGTTTGTATGAGGGGTTGACGTTAAGGTGGTGCACGATCACATTGGGGTTGATTTCCTAGAGGTCGGATGCTTTCTATGCAAAGATGTTAATGTTTCTTCTCAAGAAATCAACTATAAAGCACTCTAGGTAGGGGCCCATATCCGTTTCGATGCAGTTATCTTGTCAAGGTTTTCTTGTTCCAGCTCGATAGTTTTAAATTTTCCAATAGATTCCACTCGGATATCCCCCAACTTTCTCTTCTTATTAGCTTGGGTTTTCTCAAGTTCTGCTATAAAGGAGTCCCCCAAGGTTTTCATTTGTGGTCGAGTCTTCTACTCGCTTAACTTGATCGAAATGCTATAGCACCTCTAAGGCTCTTTGAAGTTGCACAATAATTCACCTATGCCTACTGGCGTTAGGAATTTAATCTTCATGTGGTAAGTCAACATAATGGCACAAAAATTATTTAAGGTTGGTCAACCAATGATAACATTATAAGCAAATGGGGCATCAACTACTAAGAAACAAATGACAAGTGTCTATTGGAACAATATCACATCAAACTCATTTTGGTATTTACCAATAGAAAATTGAATAAGACATCTTTGATTTTCTTTTATCTCATTCCCCTTGTGAAGCTAAGATAACTTGTATGGTTGAAAATGATCCTCTATTTCTAATTTCAACTTTTCCACCATTGTAGCAACTTCAACATTCTCACAACTTCCTCCATCAATGATGACATTACAAACTTTGCATGAAAAGATCACCTTGTGTGGAAAATGTTATTGGGGAGCCAAGAATCATCTTCCACATAGGTTGCATTGCAGTAATGTTGAATGACTAAGGATTCTTCATGGTCTTCATAGATAATCTCCTCTTCTTCATTTGATTCATCATAGATAAGGGTTGTTACATAAGGTTCATCATCAATTTCCTCTTCTACAAGAGTGATAATCTTGCAGTTTGAACAACTCGTAGCAAAGTGTCCAAAACCTTTGCACTTGAAGCATGGTTTTTGAGTATTAGAACTACTTGCTCTTACAGAGCTACCACCACTTTCTTTGTTTACAACAGATTTTTGTTTTGCCTCTTTTGGTACAGGTGTAGGCATAGAAGTAGATGTATTTGCTCACTAAGAAGTATCTCTATGTGAAGAAAATTGAGCACCATCTTGGCTTGATTATTTTTGTTGTCTTCCTACCTTAAAAGCCAACTTGCATACATCGTTAAAGGTCTAGTAAGGCTGCAACTGCACTAAATTGTAGATGTCATCATGAAGTCCTCCAAGAAAATGATAAATAGTTTGTTCTTCATGCTCTATAGCATCATATCTTATCATGTGCACTTCAAATTTAGCAATGTAATCTTATACAGTTAAATCTTTTTGTTTGAAATTATGGTATTTAAGAAATGCATCTTGATGATAATTTTCAGATAAGAATTTTCTACAATGTTCCCTCATCTTTTCCCAAGTTTTGATTTTTCTTTTGCCATTATGTGCACATTGCTTTTAAGTGTTCCCATGCAATAGATGCATGTTTCTTCAACTTGATGGCAACTAGCTTGACCTTGCAATCATCAGGAATTTCATTGAATTGTAAGATTCTCTCAACAGAATTTAGCCAAGGTATGAACTAGTCTAAATTATTTCTTTCCTCAAAATATAGAATATCGACTTTAAAATCATGAGATTGAACATTATCAACATTTCTTCAAGATCTCTGATAAGGTGAAAAATCTTCACTTGAATCATTATTTTGACTTGTACGAAATAGTTTAACATCTACTCCATTTGATTCAACCTCTAAAACATGACCGTCAACATTACGTCCCAAAGGTTCGTAGCAAGCAAAACGCTATTGGAGTTGTTGCACTTGTCTCTTTAAATCTTCCAACTCGATATTATAGAAGTCTCTTTGAGGAGTTGGAGGATCATTAGTGTTTGGCCTATTTTTGTGATGAATAGCCATTGAAAAATCAAAGCCCCAATAACTAGTTTGATTCCGAACACGTATGGAGAAGTAGGAGGAACCACAAGGTACTACTTAGATTGTTTAATAGCACTCATCACTCTAGCAATTCATCTAAGAGTTTAGAGTAATAGCAAGAAGATTTCTTTTCTTAAAAACAAGCTAAAAGGCTCAAAATATGAGTTATATTCTTCAAAATAATCTCCTCAAACACTTATAAGAGGTGACCTGATAAAGTTTGGAACACCCTCCACCAAGTATAGGATGACGCCAAAAGTAAGACACACTTATCATAATCTAGAAAATATAAAAACTAATAAGTTTAGCTGAAAAATATCAAGTAAAAGCATAAAGGATTCAATAACCAAGAAATAAAGTAAAAAGAACCATTAAAATTAGTCCAAAATTGAGTGCCCTTTGATATTCTCGGGCATCTGTAATAGCACACAATCTGGTAGTCCTTAGTAATTCAATCATAACTCTTTGTAGAAAAATGCTTTTCAAGAACCGTTGTTGCATTAGAAACTAAACACCTGTGGATTTTCGATGGTATATGACTCAACACCTAGTTCATTCTCAATGGAAGTAGTTTATTCCGAGAATTTGTCCTAAAATCTATCACAACATCATGAGAATTGATTCCAAGTACACCAATTGATACAACATCCTTACGCATAATTTTCCTGTATAAATGACTAATTTCTCACAAGGACTTGTATCTTCACCCCATAATTCATCTTAAATTATTCCAGTGTCATTACTTTTAAATATGTAGTGACTGAGTTCCACTTATATATGAATATTTATCTACTTAATAGTAATTTATCATTTACTATTAATAGTTTTGACTCGATTTTATTTACTAAGAAAAGGAAAAGGCCAACAAAAAAAAATTTGTATCTTTATTTTATCTTTGAGCCTTTAACCTTAATTTATCATCTTATAAAAAAACTATGTTTCGCATTTACTTTCTTCTACCATTCAAATTAAACCGACAAATAAGTAAGGCATATGATTCTTTTGGTACAAAAGCTGGACGGGAGGTGGGGAATCCAAGGCTTGCAAGTTGCCTCAGCTGGTAACTTTTGATATTTAAAGTATTTTAAATATTAATATTAATTCTTTATGGCCTCATATTAACTCAATTGATGATTAGAAAATCGTGTTACTGTTATATAATACCTTAATTGATTAAAGGGGCTTTGGACACCTAAAACTTGAGAAGTGTTTGTATAAAATTTTTAACTGGGGAATAATTTGGATTCGTTCACTCTTCATTGTTAAACTACTGATATCCTAGACTAACATAATAAAAAACTAACTAGTCGAGGATTGTGGTGACTAGGAACTCTCATCTTCAACATTAAAAAGAGGAGCTTTAGAAATTTGACCATTTTTTGCTTCTCTTCTTTTCTTTTTGAGTCCTTGGTGTCCCTACCTATTTGTGTACTCAGAAATGCATTTTGCTAATTGTGCACCCAAGCAGAATAGATATTGAATTTGGCTGATTTATTTGCAAATTAGAAGTGTATTATTTCATGGCTATATAGGAGGCTATCTCTACCAAGAATAGCCATATGTTTGATGTCTTATAGTTTCTATCTTGAAAAGTATCATAGTTATACGTTTAAGAAAACTTTTTGGTTCTTTTGTTTTCTAGAATATCTCCCATCAAATAAAGTCCCCTGTTATTTTATCTGAATTTTAAACAAAATTTACCAACTCAAAATACCTTAATATAAGTCAATTGGCAATGGACTATTTGTATGTTTCAATAGAAGAGAAGAGAAGAGGAGAGAAAAGAAGAGAGGGCAAAATAAAAATTCTTAATAACCTCTATACCATATAAATATAAATGGTTAGTTACTCTTAACATTTATAATGTAGGGCCCCAGCAATAGTTTTAACAATTGCAGTTTTCCATTTCCTTTCTCTTTTCTTTCTTTTCTTAATTTTGTTTATAGTCGGGAGATCGAAATGTTGCCCACCATTTTTCATATTCTTAATTGATAATTTGCTAAAAATACTTTCACATGTAACAACCTAATCATCGAAGCGCTCCAAATTAATATAGCAACATTCCACCGGATGCTGTTTCAAGCATGCAAGTGCCAAATGATTGATACTATTTTTCTCTCTCTTTCCCAAAAACTCAATTATCGTTAACTACAGACAATGAAAGAAATATTAAAGAGAGATTCCTCAAATTATTGAAGGGGTGACAAAAAAATGAAGGGAAAGTGTTTTTATTATACGACTCTCATGTAGTATTTTCATTTTCAAACTTAAAGCAGCTCAAATATTTCTTGAAGGTATGGGCATTATCATTCAGTTCCTTTTTTTTGGCCTCAAATCTACTTCAACCATACATGGTTGACTCTAAAAAGTCTCAAGGTGAAAATTTCCCGTCCAGCCTCCTCCTGATATTCTGTGATGTTTAATGTTTGAATATTATTATCTCATATATGAACTGTAGGGTTTATTAGTAACCAAAAGTTTTTGGTTATTAGGAAAATATTCTTCTACTTCTTTAAGTGGAATTTTCCTTGGAAACATGGAGTTTGACGGAGCACCATTTGTATATTCCACCTCCACAGCCCTCATTTTTAGTCATAGAATACAATTTAAATGTGTTATTTTTCTATACCCCACTCAATACCTTGTCAAGATTTTGTCGAAGTGATAAATTTAATTCTAACTCGTACAAAATATATAGTTGGTCATTTGGTCTCTGTGGCATAACCTTCAGGGATAGAATGCATTGGCTGCCCATAAATATCATTGTAAAACTAAATAATATTCTAACTTAGAAGAGGCAAGCTTTTTTATTAATTTTGATAAAATAATTCTTTATGAATTTGATAACAATCTAATCATTGTCAAGGACGCAAGGCGCAAAAAGATGAAAGCTTACTCTCAAGTGTTAGCGAGTTTTGATGATATATTGCCTTGACAAATTATTTAATTATTTATTTTTATTATTTATCTTCTATAGATTCAAATGGATGACTAAATGCAATTTCATTTGGGTGAAACTGCAAGGTCGGAATCCAAAAATGGAAATGGACATCGATCGGGTTAGGAATAGAGGCATATGCACTTTATATTTTAGAACATTTTTATAATTTGGACTTTTTTCTTTGTGAGTTGCAAGTATTTTATTGGAAAGAATTGAAATGAGATAATCATTTATATCACTGATAAAGTGTGCAAGCTTTGTTGAAAGAAACAAATTAGTTAATCAAGGGGTTTGCATAAAATTTATATAGTGGGCATTTAAAAAACATGTGTAGTGTTAAAAGGGGTGACGGTCTGAAGTAATATAGATATATTTTTAGGACATGAATAGTGAATAATCAAATAAGATAGACCTCCAATAGCTAAGAAACGCTCGGCCTTTTTAGGTAGTACATGTACTTTAACATATCTTCTTCTCCAAATTGAGCTCTTCTTAACCTGGGAAATAAATTAAAATAGTGTATTTTTGGTGTATCAGGTCTTACTCGTGATATATGCATAGTACCTCTTTATTAGAGAGCTCCACAGGATTTTATGTATAAAGCAGAAAATTATACTATTTTGCTACATTCATATTGATGCCTTAATATTTGTCACATGCAAAACTTGTTAAGAAAATGCAGAAACTTTGCTCAATGTTATAGAATTTGAGGTAGACATCAAAGTGAAAAACTAGGTGATGAATACGCAACAAAGTTGTCCAATTTTACTGGAACTTTGATAAGAGATGAAAAATTGCATCAGTCAATCATTTAAACTGGCTTAAAGTTTCTCAAAATTATAATAAGAAAATGTAGAAAATCTTATAGATGGTATACTTTATTATTTTTCAACAAATGTTTAATTAATATCTTATATATACACAGATGTGCGTGTGGATAGTATATATACGCGTGGATTTTTTTTGTCCTTTTCCTTCGGAAATGGTGCCGTTTGGGAGGTGGATGTGCTTACGGTGGTTTTACTCTTTGTTGGATTTCTGATTCTGATTTTGTCTTTTAGTGATTACTTATATGGACCACCAAGCTTCATTGTGTAGAATAAATTGGTTTTTCTTTTTTGTTTTTTTATCTTGGGTTGAATTTGTTTATGTTGGTTGTGCTGTTTGCTGGACTCGTTCTTTTGCTTTTGTCTTTGTGTAATTAATTATGTGGGCCGGGCTTCGTTGTTTAGAAGAAATCGAGTTTTTTTCTATTTTTCTTCTTGGACTGAATTTATTTTCCATTCCATTTATTTTCCTTTCTCATCCTAAAGATGTGACTTTTTGTTGGTCGGGTGTCACGAACGGACTCTATCTTACAGCGGAATGACCGTTTGTCCATGATGGCATCTCAGGTTCGACCCAACCTTCGATCCGCCAACGTCCATCTTGAGTTTTTCTCATGACTCGTCCCTCATTTCGACCAGTAGCTTACTAGCATAAGCATCAAAACACTTC
>JACGDI010001114.1:429511-451377 GCA_014898725.1 Jacaranda copaia | reverse complement strand
GGCTTATTGAATGTATTGCTTATTTATGGGTTTGAATTAAGATTGAACTAGAGTTGTGCTTCAACTTAGGTGCTGTCTCAAGTAGTGGCACTACACCTCTCCACTAATCATTGTCGCATTGAATGCACTATAACCACCATTCTGCTGCATTAAATGCGATGACAAGTGGTGTGCATCCGCATTTATGAAGCATGCCTCCATTGCACCACCATTTTGGGTCCACATAAATGCAGAGATCTCCTCCATGTCATGAGAAGAAGAAGGAGGCACCACTTGGAAGAGGTTTTAGGATAAAGAAAACCTAAAGGTGCTCAGACAAATCGTAGACATTTTAACCTTTCAAGAAAGACTATAAATACCTTATTGCAGCTCTTCAGCAAGGTATGTTCATTATCTTTTAGCCCTCAGTCTACCACTCCACTTTTTGGTCGATTGTATATTGACTTAAACAATGGAGTGTATTAGCCGAAGGCCCCTCAATAAGCCTAATATTTGTTATTAGTTGCAAGACTCAACCTGCTCTTATATAAATGCTTTACCCCAACTTATATTCAAGTTAACTGCATTGGTTCATAGCCTAATCCTTTGATAAACAAATCCTACCATCATTATTTGGCATCATCTGTGAGTTCTAGAGTCCATAATTTGAGAAAATGGTAAATACAAGGTGAGGTATTTCAAAAAGAAAGGAGACTAGAAGGTCCCCAACCCCTCTTCGTTGTCCCCAACAAGAATAGGATGTGGCAGGTCCTAGTTTCTTGCTAGAGCAAGTGGTAACTTTGACCATGCCTTAGCTTATACAATTGATAAGTAAGTAGATATCAGCTCATAACAACCAGCCTAAACTAGCCGCTAATGCTACCCCTGATCCTTTATAGCATGAAGAGAGGCTCTAAAAAAATAATAGGGCTAGACAGGAGACAAGACACCCCTTATTCGACGTGAGAATAGTCCAGGTCAATTCCTGTGGTAAGAGACTTGCCTACATCCCTAAGAAGAAATGGCTGATTCTATGGATCATCTATCTAACCCTCGAGCCCAGTAGTGCGATAATGTCGAGCAACAAAAATCCCCAACTGAATAGAAATATATCACAGGCTGATCGAAAGAAATAGGAAGAAGTGTCACACTAGATCTAACATCTAAATAGGCACCTCAAAGAGATTTCAAGATAAAACACAGAAAGGAACCTTCAGCATGATAGCACACCCCAACTTCACCTCAAGCAAGAATCACCATTCATCCAGGAGATAATCGATGAGCATTAGCTACCAATGCGAAGATCCCAACTAGTCTACCCTGATATGATGGCTTATCTGACTTGAATGAGCACTTGCTCTAGTTTGAGCGTATGATATAGCTCCATGGGCACAATGAGTACATTTATGTGAAAATGTTGGTCACCACATTCTCAGGTATAGTACTTGACTAGTTTATTAAACTAGAGCTAACGTCTATTTTCTCTTAAGACCAGCTTTATGACAAATTCCACCATCAATTTGAAGTAGAAGAAAAGCTAAACTCCCCCACACTTATTTGCATACAGTGAAATAGAATGAGGGAGAATCACTTTGGGATTTTTTCACTAGATTTAACATTAAAATGTTAAAGATTGATAGTCCTCGGATTGAATTCTTGATCAATATGTTGTTCTTTGGTCTCAAACACAAGAAGTGCGCTAATGTGTTGGTCAAGGAGAGACTAAGATCAATGAAAGATCTACTCAACTTTGCTAAAAGGTAAATGATCTAGAAGGACATGAATAGGCTAAAATATGGGAATCCTAAGAATGAAAAGAAGAAAGCTAAGGAGAAATTGGATAGATAACACAAGAATAGTCATCAATCTTTTATTAAAAGATTCCATAACTACACCCCATTGGATACATAAAGAAGGAGGTTTTGTTTGCCATCCAACATGATAACCTCTTAAAAAAACCCATAAAGTTAATTGAAACTAGGGCCATGAAGAAATCTAAGAAATACTATCACTTCTACAGACAGAAGAGGCATACACCAAAGATTGCTTTAATCTGGATGATGAGATTGAGAGGCTTATTTAACAAGGGTATTTGAAAATTTTAGTTGACTAGAAAGCTAGACAGGATACAGATCTAACCAACTAAACTCCTTGTAAAGAAAGATCGATTGGCCCAAAAAGAGAAAACAAAGAAAAGTAGCCAGACAATGATCAACGTCCATCCTTTCGAGACATTATTAATATTATTGCAGAAGGACCAATTGGAGGGGACTCTAAAATATCTAGAAGGCAAAACCAGAAGAGACTAGAGTCAAGTAAATCTTTCCTAGTTGAAATAGTTTTTCAGCTCTTCACTAGTGCCGAACACATCTCTTTTTTGAATTCTGATCTCTTATACATCGAGCACTAAGGAATTGACAAAAAGTTGGATTTTAACCTCGTCATGTCAGTAAAAATTGCAAACTTTGAAGTCAAGAAAATTCTGGTAAACAATGGTAGTTTAGCAAATATAATTTTCTTATCAACTTTGAAAAGGACAAATATGGGACAAGTAAAGTTTGAGCTATTTTGCACCTCCCTGGTTGGATTTAGGGGGTCAAGATCATTCCTAAAGGATCCATAAATTTATCTACCTTATTTGGTGAACCACCTAAAAGAAGCACACTCATAGTCAACTACCTAATGGTTGATGCACCTTTTGCTTTCAATGTCATAATTGAAAGATCACTGTTGAATGATTTTAGGGCAATTGTTTTGACCTACCACATGAAGGTTAAGTTTCCAGGAATAGTAAGAGTAAAAGAGTTGCTATGTAATATAAAGGAGGCCTAGCAATGCCACACCATCTCTGTTGAGGCAAAATAGTAGAAAACTTGACCCAAACTTAAACCTTTAGAGACATCTTGGTAATGGAACCCGAAGAGGGACAACAAAGCAAGAAGAGAAAACTGGAGGAAATCAGGGTTGAACTAGTGGGAGAATTCAAGACGATAGAGCTTGAGCCCAAAAATCCCAACAAAACTATAAGGATTGGGACTGATCCAAGAAACAGCGTAGAGTGTATGAGGGTCAACTTCCTTAGAAAGAACATTGTTGTTTTTGCATGGAAAGCTGTGACCTCCAAGGAATTGATCCCAGCATTTTCATCCCCCACCTAAATGTGGATTCCTCGTTCAAGTTGATCAAGAAGAAGACTAAGACCTTTAATGCTGAAAGATGTCAGATCATCAAGGATCAGACCAACAAACTCTTAGAGGTAGGTTACATTGTAGAAATTGAATATCTTAGTTGGCTTGGTAATGTAGTTCTTGTCCCTAAGAATGAGAGCAAGGAAGGATATGTGATGATTTTACTGATTTAAATAAAACTTGTCTTAAAGACCTTTACCCACTACTTCAAATAGATTTATTAGTTGATTCTACAGCAAGTTGTGATATCTTAAGTACGATGGATACATTTTAGGGTTACTATCAAATATTTATGGTCCCTGAAAACAGAGATAAGACCTCATTTATGGTACCTAATGGCTTATATTATTTCTTGGTCATGCCTTTTGTCCTTAAGAATACAGGTGCAACTTACCATGAAATTGTGAACTTTATGTTTAAAAATGATATCGAGAGGACCATGGAGGTTTATATCGATGACATGATCATTAAGACAAAAAAAGAATAGGACCACTTAGCTGACCTCAACCATACCTTCTCAATACTAAGAGCATTTGGTATAAACTCAACCCCAACAAGTGTATGTTTGGGGCAAGAAAAGGAAAAGTTTTGGGATACATGGTTAGCCAAAGGGGTATAGAGGCAAACCCACAAAAGATTCAAGTGATTTTGGACATCTCACTACCCCAAACAGTTAGGTACGCCCAAAAGCTAGTCAGAAGAATCATAGCTCTAGGTCAATTTATCGCCTGATTAATAGATAAAAGGTTTATGTTTTTCAAAATCTACAATAATGCGATAAAGTTCTAGTGGACAGAATAATGTGACCAAGCTCTGGTCAAATTAAAGCAGTATTTGTTAGCATCCTCGATGCTAGTCAAGCCAGAGATCAGGGAGGTCTTAAATATTTATTTTGGGGTCTCATCGATGGCAATAAGCTCTATCCTAGTCTTGATTATGCACTGTACTCACAAGCTAGTATATTACAGCATAAAGCATTGCAAGGCTCAGAACACAATTACCTAGAGATCAAAAAGTTTGCTTTTACTTTAGTCAATCCCATTCTATCATTGTCTTGATGAACCAACCATTGAAACATGTACTATGAAAATCGAACACCTCAAGAAGACTAACCAAATGGTCATAGAGTTGGGAGAACTTGATATCACTTTTCAACCCTAAACCACCATAAAAGCTTAAATGTTAGCAAACGTTGCGGTAGGGCGCCTCAACCTACCAGAAAGGTCAACCAAAATTCACCTACTTGGACCCTACACATCAATGGCTCAACAACTTCCGCAGGAAGAGGAATAGGCATTTCCCTATGATCCCCCCAGGCTAAAGAGTATGACTTTGCCGTAAAACTCGACTACCTTGTCATCAATAATAAAGCTAAGTATGAAGCCTTTCTGGATGGTATGAGGATAGTCATTAAAAAAAGAGTCAAGCAACTAGTAGCCATTATGGATTCCTAGTTGGTTGTAGATCAGTTCAAAGAAAACTTAAAAGTGAAAGAGACCACAATGAGTAAGTATCTCGTCGAGGTCAAAAAATTGCAACAGCAGTTCAAGAAGTTCACACTTAGCCAAGTTCCAAGATCAAAGAATGAGAGGGCAAATGCCCTATTGTTAAGTTGCATATTTGTCATTTAATTCATATAATTCCCCTTGCAATTAATAGTAAAAATACTTAATTGTTGGATTTTAACTTTCATTTTATATTTTGTAAAGCAAATTGAAGATTCAAGTTAAATGCAGTTGAAAATCGAGGATTTAACATGCTTGGAGCAAAAATCACATTCTTGAGGAGACAAGGAATGGAAAAAGGAAATAATTTGAGCGCAGGCATGCCTTACTTCCCAAGACTATTATGCAAATTTGATTAGTAAGCATTCAATCTATTATGGCAGTTGTACATATATGGAATATTTTAATTTCTATTTCTTTAATTAGGAGAATTTTAGTTTTCCTATTCAGGTAGAACTCTTTATTAGTTTCCTGGTTGCATTAGGAGTAGTAGGCAATTTATACAGAAATATGAATCTTTCATATGAGGCTTTTCATTCTTTCTTTCAACAAATTTTTATTTTACTACATTTTTCACTCAAACATGTGTTGCTAAACTCTTGTTCTAGCCTGAGGGATTATCAAAGTTTTAGTTCTTCAGTATTTGTGAGATCTAAATAATTTTATCCATATTTCTTATTTTTTGAGTATTTATTTATCTTCTGTTTTCATTATGAATATTTAGGTTTATTGAATTTAGGACCCAAATTTAATAACTTAGAATATTTGTTTTGTCAATTAGAACATTAAATCTATAATTGTTTAATTATTCTAATACTTGTGGCAAATAACATAGTTATGTGTGAGAATATGCATAACTTATGTTATGTGGATAAATAATTTAGTCTAAATGAATCCCGCTTGTGTGTATTCGTTGGCTAGGGTTGGGTCTCTTTAGTTTTTAATATTGTTGATAAATTAAATCATATAAGCATTTCTTTAGGGTTGTTTATTAGTAAGGGAAATAACTAACGAGCTTCTCTTAGGTATCGACATAGTAAGAAAATATTAGTTATTAGGGCGTCTAGGTAACCAATTTATTCAAAAATCATGATCAAATCTGTCAACCAAATAGAGATTTTACCTTAAGCTAGATTTCATTCTCATTGATTTCTTATTTATTTTATTTTATTTTTAAAATTCTAAATTTTTCGTTTCATAAACCCCCCGTTCTTTTATATTTTATTAATAAGTTTGAAGAAATAAAATTTACCAATCTTATGAAATACGAGCCTACTCACTATTGATTACAAATCATATCTTAAGAGTAGGAATTTATTTTTATTGGATTTGACACCCATTACTAATCCAACCTTGTCAACTTAATGAAGGGTACCAGGGATAGAACCATCACATTTTAGTCTCTAACAAACCCTGTATAGATGTTTTCAACTAGAACTTGATCGGACAAATCCAAGAATTAACTCCCCCATAGTAGGATGAAATCAAAGCCTACTTAAAGGAAGGAAAAGTACCAAAGGACAAAGTAGCAATACACAGACTCAGAGGTCAATCAACCAAATTCACCTTCTATGAGTATGGTGAATTATATTGGAGATCTCTTTCTGGGCCTCCATTGAGGCATTTGACATTAGAATAGGCTACAAAGGTCTTGCGGAAAGTCCACTCAAGTATTTGTAGTAATCACTTTAGAGGACAAGTATTGGGCCCACAAGGTCATCAGATATGGACATTTTTGGCCGACCTTCCTAAAAGATGCAACCAACTTTGCTAAAAAATGCCTTTCTTGCCAGGTCCATTCCAACATCCCCTATCAACTTGCATTAACACTAATGCCAACTCAAATCATGTGTCCTTTTGATCAATGAGAAATAGACATGGTTGGTTTCTTTCCAAAGACAACAGGTTAAAGAAAATACATGATCGTTATAGTTGAGATTTCATGAAATGGGTCAAAGCAGAGGTGCTCCCCAAGATCACCGATGTGGCCATTAGAAGTTTCTTATGGAAAAAATATCATATGTCATTTTAGTTTGCCAAATGTGCGAATATCAGACAATGGAATGCAATTCTAAAGCAGAAACATGAGGAAATGATGTGAAAGTATGGAAACTCTCAAGCTAATGAACAAACTGAGGTCATAAATAAGACTATTCTGGACCATATCAAAACTTAACTCAAAGGATCTAAAGCAAGCTGGGTGGACGACCTCTAGACCATCTTATAGGCTTACCAAACCACTCTTAGAACCACTACGGGGCACAATCTTTATAGTCTAATCTACATCCTAGGGGTAGTAATCCTAACAGAGTTGATATAGCACACAACTCGAGTGATCTATTACAACCTAATTCGGAATGAATCTGAAAAAGAGTTTAACCTCAAAACATTCAATGAGCTGCGCTAGCAAACATTTACAATAATGCAAAGATACAAGTCAAAGATAGCCAAATACTACAATAAGGGTGTTCGACCAAGAAGTTTTCAAGTTGGAGATTTCATCCTCAGAAGGTTGAAATTTCAAAAAATGTAAGTAATTCAGCAATTAAAGTTGCAAAGCACAACTCTTATTGACAAGTGGATATGGATGGAAACAAGCTCCCCTGACCATGTAATGTTGTAAATTTGAAACAATTGTATGTATAAAGAGACTTGGGTCTCCATTCAACTCTTTTGTAACGAAGTTCCAAGCTAATAAAGTCGATTTTTTTTATTAACTACTTGTTCTCAATTACGACGAGGGCTTCTAGCCTAATTATTTTATAAACAAGAAAATCATTTGAAGTTGATCACAACTTTAGTTTCTAACCACGACTACAATTCCTAGCCTGGTCACTTTATAAATGAGAAAATTGTTTAAATTCAATCCTGTAGTCGACCATCATCTTTAAGTTGCCAAATCGACGCACACATCATGACACAAAAATCACACAACAACTTGAATTCAATTTGGTAAAGTTGACTCACAATCAACCATGGCTTCTAACCTATTCATTTAATTGCTATAAAGATATTTAAATGATGAACAAGTAGTTGACTATAAAGTTATCCCAAATTAAAAAATTTCAAGTAACTCATTCAGTTAAAATCAACTCCATAGTCAACCATTAACCTAGCCTTGAACCAAATTAATATTATGGAATCCTCAATTGATCAAACTTTATGCGCTCTTTCTTATAAAAGTGAGAAACTATTTCTTGATTCATTTAAAGTTGATTCGACAAATCGGAGCATAAGCGATGTAAAAACAAATAAAAAATGATTGATCAAAAACTTGATATTATAAAACAAAATATTCAAGTTATACCTAGAAACTGTTTCAAAGATTACATCAAATCGTTCAACATGCCTTACAGAGCAGATTGAGTTCAACAAAACAAAAGTAATAAACAGAAGGCCTAGTATCTTCAACTTAACTCTGCCCCTTTCTCTCTAGCACCTCAAGCAACCACCACCTCATCAACAACCTTATCGAGCTCATCAACAACCTTGTCGAGCTCATTGCTAAAGTTTACCTATACAACTGCTTGGGGCCTCTCGACCTCCTAGTCCACTGTGAGTTGAACAGCACCAGTAGGTCGAGAAAGACTAGCCTCCTCTATTAGGAATGTCTGACTAGCAATAAGGAAATATGTGATGATGTTAACCTTCCCATCCGTAACCTTGAAGGTAAAGTTGGAGACAAATGTAAACTCCTTGCCCATCTACACTGCCCAGGGTTGAATGGGGCATTCCGCCTCCTTAATTGGCACCATCTCATCATAGTCTTCAAGGTGTTCATTTTGAAAAATGTTCAGTCTTTCTTTATCATATGCTCAAAACTAGTAGCCTAGGAACTAGAGCTACTTTATAGCCTTTTCAAAGGCCTCCTTTGCGTCATCAACTGCAAAGATAATGTTAGCTTCTTGAAAGGCTGGGCACAACATAAATTATTGAACTGCCTCCTTATAAATATTTGGCGGTGACTTAAAAAACTCATCTCGAGCATTTTGAAGAACGCTATTACATCCCTATGCTTGATCATTCAAGGCAGTGTCCTTTACCTCCAACCTTATTTTTCTAAGCAGCTCATCCAAGCGGTTCTTCTTAGTTACAACAGTCACCAACTCAACATCTTTTTCCTCAACCTTCTTGGTGAACTCGTTGATTCTCAACTGGAGTAACTCGATTTAAGTCATAAACATCTTAGTTTGCTCTTGCTCCTTTTGTAACTCCTTCCAGTCAGCTAGGGCTAGCTTTGCCCTTCAATAAAACTTGTATCCTCGCTACCCGACCTATAACAAGAAGGAACTTGATCAAATGATCAAATATAAGTGAACACTTTCAAAAGATAACTAAGTTCAAGTGTAAACTTACCATGTTCGCATAATACGCAAAAACATTTAGGGCTTCTAGCTAGGGCTTTGAGCATTTTTTTTTTTTTTTTTTTTGGTTGAATAAGAAAATGCCAGCAGTTAACACTTTTAAAGAGGCCACTTTAGCTGACCCCACTCCAAGCATCAATAACATATTCTGGACCCCCATATGTGGCCTGAACTTTAAGGATAAGAATGCTAGCAAAGAAACAAATTCCTCATCTAGTTAAGGGTTGAAGAGGAAAGCATTGGTAGTCTTCTCTTTCCCTTTCTCTATAGTAGTTCTCTTCATATAAGGAGACTACTCATCCATGGCTCTCCTTTTTTGTCAAGGAGTGGGACTCACAGCCTCTACGACGATAGGCTAAGTAGATAGGGGTATGGTTAGCAACAATTACTGCACTAGGATATTTTAAGATGCACCCTGAGAACAGCCTCTCAACAAGTAGCCTCTTGTCGGCATTCCTATACCTTTTGTTGGCAAGCCATTACTAGTTGTTGACCACAATTCATTATTTCTACTCAATCTAAATTAATACCAAACAAATATAGTATGATCAACCAGAAACTATAAATTGAAAAGCAATAGGAATTAACAATTGTATCTACCAAGTCGAGTATTGGTTGGTAGATCCAATCGAGTTGGCGACAAACATATCGGCACCAAATTTCTTTCTTCCATGTATCTCGAGGCTTCTATTTCTCCAAATTTGACCAAATTTCAAATAAATGTACTATTCCATGTAGGGTTCTCATTCCCCTGCATCTTGACTTGAACCTTTAACCACCCCTTAGGGATATTGAACCTGACTTCTTTGTGCTCGAATGAAGAAGTATCGCTTTTTCCAAACTTGGCCATAGGAAAAGGAAGAGGTCACTAAGATCTTTTAACAAGGACGAGTAGTAAGGTAAAAAAAGCCTAACTCCTTGATACTACCTGACTTCTTAGACATTGGGAGGTGAAAAAGGTTGCTAAAATTTATAAAAGAGGAAGATTGCTCATGTATCAACATTAAGACAACAAAACTATAAAAGATTGAGAAATAATTTGAGAACAGCTGAGTAATATAGACCTGAAGGTCAGTGAGGAGGTCAATTGTAGGCTGCATTATTGAGAACCTAAGTCCACACATCAGGATGTCCTCAAATATTGTTATGTTACCTATCGCAGGTCAATGCATTCTATCACTAGGTTCAGGGCAATTAACTTGAACTTTAAGGGAATATGGTATAGATTCCTAATCAACTTGAGATCACTATCCTTAATTTTAAATCTTATGTTGCAATAGTGATCAGTTGTAAACAACCTACCTTTAGATACAAAAGGTCAACTTAGCCTAGCTCCACCCCCCAACATCAACCCTTGTATCACTCGAACTGTTAGATGAGCTAGAACTATTACTAAAAGACTTACTAACCCTACTAGTTGAGTCATTAACCCTCTTGGTCAAATCTGCTTCTGACCGAGTCTTCTCGGAATCACTCCTTCTCTTGTTACCCTACCCAAAAATACTAAGCACTTTTTTTTATTAATAATTGGTAAAAAAAAAAGAGATATTAAACTAGATAAGGTCTAAAGGAACTTATAAGCTGACAAGAAGATCGAATTGGTTAAACTGCCTATTTATAGTCTCCAAGCGAGGAGTAAATCAATTGGTTAAACTGCCTAGCTACCAGGTAGTTATTACATAGCTATCAGTTAACAAATTGTGTTGCTTAATGTAACTAATGCATTAAATGTGTTAAAACCCTGGTTGAACATTTCGTAGTTTTTCTTAGTCAGCTCCTCCTCATTCCTTCTCGTCACATGCTCTATTAGGAGTCAGGAGTGAGGGGGACTCGTGAGATGGTTGGCCCAATAGGCCCAGCCCATTAATAGTCAACCAAGTGATCAACCAAGCCCAAGCTTCATTGGGCCATTTGGACAACTCAATTACCAATATCCAAATAATCAACCAAAGTGCCATTGATCAACTCGAGAATTACCATTGGAACCTTAGCTAAAGAGGCCTTCAAGCCTAAGGAGTCCTATTATCTGGACCAAAGTGTAGCTAGATAACACACAGACAAGGAAACATCTCAACCCTATGAGGTCGATTGGTGAAAGCTTGAAGCAGTTTCTCACCACCAGTCATTGTCGCATTGAATGTGCCACAACCACCACTCTATCGTATTAAATGCGCTGATGGGCAGCATGCCTCCGCTTTTATGAAGTATGCTTCCACTGTACCACCATTTTGCCTCTACATTAAATGCTAAGATCTCTTCCATGTCCTGAGAAAAAAGAGGGGCACCACCTGGAGAAGGTTTCAGAAGAAAAAAAACCTAAAGATCCTTAGACAAGGACAAAGGCCATCTCTACATGAGTAAGGGCATCATAAACATTTTAACCTTTCAAGAGAGATTACAAATATCCCATTGCAGCCCTTTTGCAAGGTATGTTTATTATCCTTTAGCCTTTATTCTACTACTTCACTTTCTAGTTGACTATATACTAACTTGAACATTAGAGTACCTTAGCCGAGGACCCCTCAGCAAGCCTGATATTTATTATTGGTTATAAGACTTGACTCACTCTTATTTATATGCTCCACCCAACCTATATTCCAATTAACTACATGGGCAAGAATCCAATCCTTTGATAAATAGATCCTACCATCATCACTTCCCATATATTTTATTTTTTAATGTAACTAGCTATTAATTTTTTGTTGCATAATATTTTCTTCTTTTTAATAAAGTATATATTCATATTCATAAACTTTTATCTTTTAAAGTTTTGAATTTTTTTTAATTTCTCACGGAGTAAGTTTGAAATTTACTTTTTATAACATCATATATATGAGATGTCATTATATGTTCCAAGCTTTTAAATGCTAAATTTTGAAGCTTTTAATTTAATTTTACTTGACCATATTTTGAAGTAATATTTAATTTTACTAATTATTTTTTTCATTTTTTGTGATATTTTTATGGAGAGAGAGAGAGAGAATGATTTCCTTGAATCAAGAAAATTGAGAGAGTGAGAGAGAATGATTTCCTTGAATCAAGAAAATATATTTATAAATCTTAGAATTTCTAATTGGCATAAATAAGTGTAAATTAATATCAAATTTAATAATCAACAAACAACAAGAATTTTTTATTTTAAAATTTTAAAAAGACCCACCCTCTTCCTATACATAATAATATAGATAGTACAAATAATATAAATTTACGTATGCAACTAACATTAAATAATGCGTTACAATATGATTAAATTTGATTAGTTGATATATTTTGATGATTTAGAACCAAGAATAAACAACTAATGTTAAACAATTAATGAAATTAATTTAAAAAATTAAAAAAATAAAAATTTCAAAAATAAAACTTATGTCAAAATTGTATAACTATGATCAGAATAACCCATTTTCATATATAATATATAAAATTGTGGTAGGTGCAAGGATTTAAAAAATATATTGAAAAAATTTATTAAATTCGATGCAAATTAATATCACTAATTAATCTGTTATATTTGATTAGATATAACTATTGTATGATACATATAGGAAGTTAGTATTGGAGTACTGTTCTCTTGGGCATATCTTAGTCTTAAACTCACTCAGGCATGTCTATGGTGAGATATGTTACTATTTACCTCATATAAGATATCATTAAATTGAATGATATATTTTTTTTTACAACAAGTTATTGTTAATTCTCCAACAAGTTATTGGTTTGTATTTTAAAATTCTAATACATTATGTGCTTTGTAAATATTTATAAAAAAACAAAATCAAAAGACATTTTTCAAAAAAATCTGTTATATTAAATGATATAATTTCATAATTTTGAATTATATATTTTATAATATTAAAATAATAAATAAATCTAAAATAATATAGTTAAATATAGTTATCTTTAATTATCAACTAAAATAAAAAATTTAAGAATAAATAAAAAATCTAAAACAATAGTCCTAACAATATAATTTAATTTTAAATAAGCAATTTAATAATTTGAATCATTTTAATGTAATTTTAATATAATTTAAATTATTTTTGGATAATATAATTTAAAAATCATAAATAAATAAAATAAGTTAAAAAATAATTATTTTGGATTAATACTTAATAATATATAATAATGTAAAAGATCTAAAATAATTTGATTGAATTAATCAATTAATTAAAAAATAAAAAAGGAAAAAAAAAAGCAAAAATGAGTAATCTTGTTCTCCCTCAGGACACCTATACCCCCAGCCGCAAACCCCCCAAAGGCGCCCTCATCCCCACCAGTGCCTCCCTCACCCTTCGCTTTCTTTCCTCATCAACCTATTACCGCACTAGCCATGGCCGGATCCGGGATTTGGCTGCCTGGTTCTGCAGCATCTGGCCATTGCAGTTGGATTTTGATGGGGAATTGGGTTTGGGATGGGGTATATATAAATGTGTATATATAATATAGATGTGTGTATATATCTTCATATATGCAAATATATATTATTTTAAAATATTTTTTAGAAGGCTTTTTTGGTATTTAATTTTTAATTTTTTATATATATGTATATATAATATAGATGTGTGTGTATATATATATCTTCATATATGTAAATAGATATTATTTTTAAAAAAATTTAGAAGGCTTTTGTAGTATTTAATTTTTAATTTTTTAATTTTTGTAATTTTTTTAGTACGGAGTAAATAGACGTATTATATTTTGTAGATTTTTTTCATAAATATATCAAATTTTAGGATTTTTTTGTCATAAATAGATAACAGTTTCCATCAAAATTTTAACAAACAATTAGAAGGAAAAATTACAATTAAATTAAAAATATTTAATAACATAAATTTAGGATTAATAGTACACACATAGTTAGATTATGGAACCAAAAAGTAATTTTCCCGTTTGGTTTAATTAAATAAGTTTTTAATAATAAAATTTTATTATTGGTAGTCAATTTTTTTAGTACAATAAAATACAATTAAGATTGTATCATAGACTACTCCAACTAAGTTTGTATGTTTTTCTTTTCTTATTATCAACCACTTCATAGTAAATAATACTTGAATATTTTAAGAGGGTGTTTAAGTGAGCTTATAAGCTTTTCAAAATATTTTATAAAATGTTTGAGAGCATATAAGATGTCAATATGTGTTTGATAATTTTTTTTTAAAAAAAAGCTTATAAGCTTCTAAAATAAGATATTAAGAGCTTTTAAACTCTTTTTAAAAAAGTACGGAACTCTCAACTTATTTTTAAGATGTGAACAAGTTCTTTTATTTTTAACCATTTTAATTACAAAATTATTATTAATATCATCTTATAAGCTACAACATTTTATTATATCCAAACACTATGATAATTTATTTAAAAATAAGATATAGCATCTTATAAGTTTCAAAATCATTTTATAAGATATAAGAACTTATAAGATGTTTTAAATAAGTTTAGCCAAACACTCTGTAAATCACATGTAAAAATTGAATTAAATTAAACGCAATCATACATCCTGGCCTTTTTTCTTTTGACAGGTCACTCCAAAATGTTTCTATTTTGATAATGATGCCCCTTCCATCCAATTTATATCCATTTTTCCGTTTAATAAGACAATGTATATTGTATTTATCTTTTATTCTAATTTCTCAAGAAAAAAACAAAATTAATAAAAAAAATAAAAAAATATCTCATATTAGCCAAATCAATTAAAAATAAATTACCTTTCTCAACCAACAGCACAAGGGAAATATTACACTTGTTAATTATATTTCTTCCATTTTTACTATAAAAACCCTATAACAATTTTGTCTCTATCACATTAAATCAAAAAATATCTTATAAACTCATGAAAATATTCCACCTCAACATGTCCACTTTAATATGAAATAATAATAAACTTGACAAATGAGTACCCATGGGTAATCCAAAAATACGTAATGATAGGTTGGGTAGATTTATCCATAAGTAAAATTTTCTATTTTTTATTGAATACGATATAGTTGATCCATTATCCATAATTATAGGTGATGGGTAACCCACATGTTCAAGTATTTTTATTTTTTTTAAACTTGAAGATAAATTAATCTGCATTTTTTAATTTACATAATATTATTCAAATATTACTTAAACAAAACTAATAAAAGATGTTGCAAATTTTAAATATTACATTGAACAAGTACTTAAAATGTGTCAAGTATTTTAATTTGAAAAGTACAATTTAAATGTTTAAACATCTATTGATTTTAAGTTATATTACATTTCGAAGTTTAAATTTAAATCCCATTACAAGTCAAAAAAATTTTGAACTAAAAATATAAGTACCTCTTGAACATTGTTGTCATCATAGAAAAATATGTTATATTCTCAAAATTATTTATGAGAATTAGAGAAAAATTTAATATTCACACATAAATATGGTTGTTTACGGGTTACCTGTGGGTTCCTATGAGTTGAATCAAAAAGTAGTAGGCAATTAGGCAATCATTAAAATTATCCACATTTTGTTGGGTGGAAAAAATGAAGCCTATTATCAACATTTTTTGGGATACCCACGGCATGTGTATTTTTTGCCAAGTCTAAGTAATAAGATACATTGCTCTTTTCTTCCTTTATTTCACCTTTCTAATTAGGATAACTTTATATTGTAGTTTTTATGAAACAAAATAAGACCCACATTTGAGATGTGAAAGATATACTATTTTGTAATTATGCTATTATTTTTCTATTAAAGTTCATAACTATGTCTTCAGTGAGATGATTAAATTTAGAGATAGGATAATTGTTTATTTTTATATGCTCTATCAAATTTGACATTGATTAAATCCAAATCATGAATGAATTAAGATTATATTTAATAAGACAAACAAATAATACACTAATGGCATAATTGTCCAGTAATTTAAATTAAATAATATCTTGAAAATAAAAGGATATAATGGTTAATTTCTATAGACTAAAAATCAATTAGAGTGCTAATAACAAATTTTAAAGTGCAAATAACAATATCCCAATTACATTTAACCCAAATTAAATTAGCTATTTATAATTCTTTTATTTTTATTTTTATTTTTATTTTTGTGGAAGTAGATGAATAAGCAAAAAGAAAATAAGAAATATTGACTTTTGCATTTCGACAGGAAACCATTTTTAGTTGAAATTTTTATTAATTAAAAATAGGTTATTAATGTGGTTGAAAGTCGTTTATAATGAAAAGGGTAGTGTTTGGGATGGATTCAACCAAGGAGATCGAGTATTCAAAACTGTATATCTCTTATGGCCTGAGATCTGCAACCACAACACACGCTAAACTAGCTGAGGTGCCCTCGGCTAAGGCACTTCGACGCTTAAGTTAATTCTGATTAAGATATAGAGATCGAACATAATAATGAAAGTATATAAGGCTTATGGCATATTGAGCATTACCTTGAGTGTGGTTGAGTATGAAGTATTTATAGCCTTCTCTAGGTGTGATTTGACCATGGTGTCCTCATCAGGTGTACTGACTTTTGTCTTTGCCAGGGGGTTGCTAGTTATTCCATGTCCAGATTCCGATACTGTTTCAGATGGCTGAATCTCCTATTTTTCTGAATGAATAGTATCTCTAGAGGCACCACTCTGCTAAAGGTGGTGGTAGGGTTGGCAGAATCGGTGACAGGATTGGTGGCAGCGACTGCACCGATTGTCACGCATCATTAATGTAGAGGCATGCTGCCTGTCAGACTAATAAATGTAACGGAGGTCTGAGTTAATGCCGGAGTGGGTCTTGAGGTCGATACATGTTGACTAGACCTAACTGTTAGAACATCTAGAGTGGTCCTGAGGTCGATGCGGGTCGATTGCAGACCCTGCCAAGTGAGGTCAATACAAGTCAACCAAGCAGACTTGATATTGAGCCTACTGGGCTATCTCACTTGATGTTGGGCCCATTGAGCCTACTGGATTATCTCATATCATGAGTCCTTCTAACTCATGGTCCTGATTGAGCTTGTCAACAAGAAGGAGCAGGGAGTTTGCATTCAGTTATAGCGGTTACCATGCTCGATTAGGGTTTTTGAGTCCTCGACCCAGGTTTTTGAACTGCCGACCAGGGTTTGAGGTGGTTTCTTTACATTTAATGCATCTATTAGTGCGCAGAATACAAAACGTATTGGAGTAGGCTATCATCATAATAGTTACTCAGATTCCTGCATGAGAATGCCTATAAATAGTAGGATAATTGACTCCATTTATACTTTTGTTGTCAATACTTTTAGTCGAATTGCTATCTTTGAAGTCCTTCAAGCTCTCATGTGTTTTGCCTTTCCAAGGTTTCCATTGTAAGTGCCTTTGCTGCTCTTGTTCTTTTCTACCTTTCATTTATAGAAGCATGTTTACTAGTTTAGATTCCGATAACACTAAGTCAGAGAGTGTGGCCCATGAGGGGGAGGTTGGGGTAGAGAGTATATCTAAAACATCTCGTGGGAGTGAATCGAGTTCATCCACGAGCGATAGCTCTAGCTCAAGCAGTTTTAGTAGCTCGAGCACTGTTAGGGTTGTTTCGGAGGGGGACACTGGCCCTAGTAATGTGCCTACAACCCAGGGTCGATTGTTTACCCCCAACGACTACACCTAAATAGCCTCCAAAATAACTGTTGCTGATTTAGTCCATATTAGGGCAGCGTACCACATCCCTGAAGAGTATGAACTGATAATGCTAGGGACCTGAGGTAGGATGCATCGACCCCCCTGGGGGTTTATAACTGTGTTTGAGGAGGAGTTAAAATATGGCCTTAAATTTTCGCTCGCCCAACCAATAGTCGACCTCTTACTAGGTCTAGAAGTCTACATCACCCAATTACTCCCGAACTATTTTGCCATATTGTATAGTTTCACTGTGCTAATGCACTTATACCACCAGCCTGCGTCCTTTGCCAATTTCTCAAATTTATTTTATCTACCCATGTGTCAAAATTCGGGCAGCATCAAAGAGTTTGATTTCTATTACCTGATTGCTCGACCCCGACGAAAGTTTTTGGTGTCCCCCACCTCTTTTTATGGGCAAGAGTGGAAAAAATACTTCTTTTATGTTCGGGGGTAGAGGGTTCTTGCCATTCCAAGTGGCTGGTGGAGAGGGCCTATGGAGATGCCCAAAAACCAAACACCTAACTGGTCCAACACTTTCATCCGAGATTTGGTCCAATTTGGGCAAATGGAGGCCTCAATTCTGACCGAAGAGAGGTGTTTGGTTCTGGCTGGCCTATCACCTGCCCAACTCAACTTGTCTGCAAGCGATCGACTAGGTAGAAACTTTTTGTCAACTATTTTGATTGAACATTAATCTTTCTACTTGATTCTGATGTTTGCTTAATTTGTTTGCCCGTGCAAATCGCGACAAAATAATGGTCCATAGCCATAACAAATCCCAAGTCTGGGTGCTGAAGATCGAGGCACACCATCGAGTTGCTGTCGCTCGATGAGAAGATACTGCTAAGTAGGCAGGTTCAACGAGGTTGACGTCTGCACCACCCTCACCATAAATTGAGCAAGCTCCTAAAATCCAATCTGCTCGACTGGAGAAACCCGTACATAATAGCCACGTGGGTCGGGGCAAGAGGCAAATGGTCGAATAGGGAGGTTTGACATCAAAAAAGACTGCTAGGGAAAAGGAAAAGCAAAAGGTTGTGACGGGTTATAACCTATTTAGCAAATCGGGTGACAGTCCATTGTTCTCAACCAAGATAAAAAGGTAACCAACTCGACCTCTATCATCCATGGAGGGCCGATGGGTGCTGAGGCTCTGAAGTGGATGACCTCAGGGCTTTTTGTGAATGACCAACGGAAGCTGATGAGCCTCAATTAGCTCGAAACAATGAAGGCGATGTCTTACTACTACAATGTGGTAAGTATGAGATAGATAGTCTTGACCACAATTTTCCTCTTATGCACATATTAGTTTGAAAATGACATTGCTATATTTTAGATAGAACAACTGGGCTACAACATGTGCCAACAATCTGAGATGGCACTGGTTGCCAAGGCAAAATTGGAGGCGGGAGGGGAGATGGAAATGATGAAGGTGCAACTCGAGTACTCCCAGCTCTAGGTCGAGTAGTTGAACAAGAAGATAGCTGACTTCCAAGAGCAGCTTGACTCAAAGGATCAACAATTGGTCCATGCTGTAAAGGACCGGAGCAAAATGGACAATATTATAAAGAAGGCCCAACTAGATCTGTAGGTGAGCTTCAGTTCTGGTCAGGCTCGAGGTCATGTAGAGGCGACCAGCTAAGCCAAAGAGGCCTTCCTCCGACATTTGCTTGTTGTGCGGCATGAAGCTGTTGAGCAGTTAGTGGTGAGCACAGCCTTTCAGGATGCTAGTGCGATTACATCATTTGATGATGCTCGTGAAGCATTTCACAGGGCCATTAAGCTGCTCGAGCACTTGGGTTATGCTTTTCGAGCTGAGGATAGAAACTGAATGAGACTCATGTTGAACGAGAGACTAGAGCCTTATCCTGAGCTAGAGGAGAGTGGCGTCAAGCAGGCCCCAGAGGGCAGACCTGCCACTGCAGCACCCAATGCACCACTGCCTGAGGTGTAGAAGAAGAAGACCGAGGTCGATGCTAGGCTAGAACAAATTTTTGTTGAATTTACATTCGTGGAAGACTTCGTAGCCTAAATGAAGAATAAAGAGGTTGATCTGGTGCAGTACGTGCTACGGTCAACTAACTTTATGGGCGACCTCCTTGGACCTTCTGAACCTCCGCAGGCTGTCTCTCCACTCGCTTGTGCGGCGCCTGAACCAAACTTAGACTGGGCTGAAGGCGGGCAAGAGAAGCTGGGCCAGAACTGAACCAGTCTTTTCTCTCTTTTTTTTTTTTTTTGTAACCTGCCAGAGAAAAATAAATAAAGGCATATTTTCCCTTTCATTTCCATCATGTTGTGTCATACATAGCCTTTGATTAATTTGTGATAATGTGGAAAATATTTGATTGCCTATCGCATAGTAATTATGTTGTACTACTGTGTCATCGATTGCTTCAATTTCCTGGCCTACTACTTGTTTGACCCTTGGAGTTAATTACCCATTAAAAGGTGTCGCATCCATTGTCAACTATGGGGTTGAGAAAAATGGGATAGTTGCCTAAAAAAGCTCGTTTATCAATGTAGAGATCAACTAGATGGTCAACTATATGAGCCATTTGAGTAGACCAAGGGGCTGCTTAGTTGTCGATGATGGGGTCGACTAGAGACTTGGATGACTAGTATCTATTTATGTGGCAGCAAGGGGCTACTTAGTCATTAACTACGGGGTTGACTAAAGACTTGGACGGCTAGGAGTCATTTATGTGGCAGCAAGGGGCTGCTTAGTTATTGACTACGGGGTTAACTAAAGACTTAGATGGCTAGGAGCCATTTAGGTGGCAGCAAGGGGCTACTTAATCGTCGACTATGGGGTTGATTAGAACTATTAAAGATAACAATCAAGCCAATAAAATTGCAATTTTATTCAAGCCAAAGGGTTGCAAAGATAAGTACTATACATTTTTAAATATAAAACTTCTTGAGATTGATGGCGTTCCATGGGCGGGGGAGTTTCTTTCCTTGAATGTTGGCCAACCTATAGGCATTGTGCTTTGCTACTTTGATAACGGAGTATGGCCCTTCCCACTTTGGTTCGAGCTTGCCCACATTCTTGGAGACCTCCACCTTCTTGAGGACAAGCACTCCAACATTGAAACGACGCTCTCTGATCCTTTTATTATAATTTTAGATCATCTTCGACCTGTAGCGCTGTATAGTATTGTAAGCCTCATGTTGATGCTCGTTGATAGTTTTGAGATCCAGCTTTCTTTCTGCTATGTTTCTTAGTGGGTGGAAGTGGATGACTCGTGTAGTATGTTGGATCAATTTTGAAGGTATGACTGCTTTGAACCCATAGACTAGGCTATATGGGGTATAGTCGGTGGCTATTTGAGGAGTTGTCCTGTAGGCCCATAGCACGCCGGGCAGGTCATATGTCCAATTCACATAGGTGTCCTGAATTCTAGCCTTCAATTGATCAAGGACAGTTTGGTTGGACACCTTAGTCTGACCATTCTATTGAGGGTTGCCCACCAACATAAAATGTTGTGCAATCCCTAGGGCCTCGCATCAACCTCTTGTACTCTTACTCTGAAATTGAGTGTTGTTATCTGAAATAAGGATCTTGGGCAGGCTAAAATGACAAATGATATTTTTTCATATAAAACTTTTTATGGTCGCATCCGTTATCTTAGGGATAGCCTCAGCTTCAACTCAATTGGTGAAATATTCAACTACTACAATTCTAAACTTTTGTTGCCCTATTAATTTTGGCAAAGAGCCCACTATGTCAATTCCCTACTAATTAAACGGTTAGGAAATCTGGACATTAACCATTGGTGCGGCCGGTTGGTGCAGTAAATTGGAATATACTTAACATGATGCACATTTTCGTGCGAAATCTATGGAGTTTTTCAACAATATTGGCCAAAAATACCCATATCTGATTATTTTATGGACAAAGGACCTCCCTCTTTAATGGTTGTCGCATATGCCTGCATGAACATCCTGTAATACTTCCAACAATTGATCCTGATCTAGGCATCTCAAGGGGAGTCCGGCAAAGGATCTCTTGTATAACTGACCATGCTCGTCGAGGATGAATTTAGAGGCTTGACCTCGAAGGCGCCGAGCCTCATTCCTATCGTCGGGGACAATGCCTTAGTTGAGATATAGCTTTATTGGGGTCTGCCAAG
Organism: Jacaranda copaia; assembly: GCA_014898725.1. NCBI lineage: Eukaryota > Viridiplantae > Streptophyta > Magnoliopsida > Lamiales > Bignoniaceae > Jacaranda > Jacaranda copaia. The sequence continues at coordinate 429,607 of JACGDI010001114.1, read as the reverse complement.
AAATGGTCATCTCTTTAATGGTTGTTACCAGATTCTCATCAAAGAGTGCAATTAACGGCCTATCCAAGACCAAAAATGTGATTTTCTTGTCTCTTG
>JACGDI010001114.1:401695-417894 GCA_014898725.1 Jacaranda copaia | reverse complement strand
AAAAAAAAAAAAAACCCTGCTGCCACCTGTTAGGCCTTTTTTATTCCGTAGGATACTTTCAATATAAAAACTCACTATTTAATATTGTTTAGGTTCCTGTTTATAGAGAACCGTCTTTTAGCATTCCTGGAACTTCAGCAATAGTACAGCATGAGATTCTAAACAATAGAAGACACGTCCTGACTAAGGTAACTAACTTGATTTGTTTTTTAGCCCATCTATAATTTACATTTTGTCAATTGCCCTAGTGTGATTGTTAGTCCTTGTAAATTTATTGTTTTAAACTGGTCGCTGAATCCTACCATTTCAAGGACACTGCTGGTACAGTGAAGTTATGGGAAATTACAAGAGGTGTGGTTATTGAAAACTATGGAGAGGTTAGTGCTATGTTTTGGACATAATAATTTTTCTGCGTTGTGATTTGTCCCTGGGAGGACCAGATGGGGTAGTCTGCTGATAAGCTCAGTTCTTTGTTATCTAATGTGATTATGCCTTTACCGTACTTGGCATGCTCGATTGCTTCCTATGCCTTCTGACCTTTGTTTACTTTGTTGTGTTAGATTTCATTTGAGAAGAAGAGAGAAGAATTGTTTGAGATGGTATGTATCACTACATTGTGTTGGCCCTGTCCAAATTTGTCCTTTGCATCCTCTGACGTACTTATGCTTATTCAGGTGAGCATTCCTGCATGGTTCACTGTAGATACAAGGCTGGGGAGTTTGTCTGTACACTTAGATACCCCACAATGCTTCTCTGCTGAGATGTACTCCGCTGATCTCAGCATTGCGGGGAAGCCTGAGTATGACAAGGTACATACTATGAGAATTATTTCAAGTATTCTATCTGTGCAAGCTCTGCCTTCTAGTGAATTATCCATGCTAGTTGTCTGGTTTATTTGTTGTGTGATTTATACATTTACAATGCCATAAATTTAATATTATGCATTGAGAATGTTTTTGGAGGCTTCTTTTCTGTCTGATCATTGCATTTGGTCAGTTGCACCTTGTACTTGCTTTGTTGGACTATCTCAATTGTGCTAACTGGGACTTGCTTCTGCTTTAGTTTCAGTTGTGATGATTTTACATAAAAATTTCTCGACCTTGTCTCCTTCTAATTTGATTTATTTGCCTATTGTATTTGACCTATATAATTATGTAGGTTAATTTGGCAAGAGAAACCCTCAAAGGGCTGTTGGCACATTGGTTAACTAAAAGAAAACAGAGATTTGGATCTCAAGCTTCTGCAAATGGAGAAATTCCATCTGGAAAGGATATGCCTATAAGGACTTTAACCTTATCTAGAGTTGAAGGGGATGGCACTTCTGATAATGATTCTACAGTGTATCCACCATTTGAATTTTCTGCAGCTGCTCCTCCTTCCATCGTAACTGAAGGCTCTCAAGGATGCCCTTGGAGAAAGAAAATTACTGACCTAGATGGAACTGAAGATGAGAAAGACTTCCCATGGTGGGTTCTTGATTGTGTGTTGAATAATCGCCTGCCTCCAAGGGAAAATACCAAGTAATTTCGTGGACAATATCCCTTTCTTTTTTTGAATTGGTTTTTTCCTAATTTTCGGGAGATTTCTATGAGCAACTGTTATGTATTTTTCTGGCCAGTGCATGCTTGTGAATCTGTTAATAAGTGATGAACTTCCAAAACCTTCTGGCCTTTGGTCATAACTTTGTCCTGATTGTTTTGCATCTAATTCATTTTTCTGAAACACTGTGAACCTCTTATATAGATTGTTAATTTTGTCAAGTTGATTACTTTCTCCTGGTTTACATGTCTTCTGTGCTGCCGTAATTCTATGTGTTGTCTCTCTCTCTCTCTATATATATATAAATATATATATATGTCTGTGTGTGTCACTACAAGTTCTCATTTACTGACATTCATTTGTAGTTTTTTCTCTCATTTGGCTCAATTATAATCAAGTATCTCTATCCTGCAGTTGAATCTTCCTTTCAATTACTCCACCATAATCCCTTGCAGTGGAGTTTCTATTGCAGCAGTTAAATTGGTGATCTCTCACTGATGTTCTAGAAGTTAGAATTTAAAAGCCATTCTTGATTTTCAAGTTTCAACTAGGTCCATGAGGATAGATAGCCCACCCCTTCTGTCAACACAAAAAAAGACACCTAATGACTACACCTTTGGTGGAAAATGGAATTTTTGGTTGATAATTTTCGTACTTGTGCATTTGATTATGTATCTGGATTTGTCTTAGTTGATCCTAATTAATTGCAAGGGTAGGTGTTGTTCAATTTGGTTCAGTTTAATCGGTTTTCCCCTCTATAAACACTCTTTAATTGGATTCCATCCGGAATTGTCTACTTGACATCTTATTTGAATTCTGTTTGCAGTTATCATTTCCCATTCCTTTTTCCCTCTCCCCATAATTTGCAGTGCTGCATGATTTTGAACAAACCTTTCGTTATTTCTTCACTTTAACAGAAAATATTGCAACTCTTCATATTCATGTTCTTGTCTTCTAGATGTACTTTTGTGGTATGTCAATTACATGTAAATTTTGTCTATTGCAGATGTAGCTTCTATTTGCACCCATGTGAAGGTTCTACTGTGCAGATCCTTACACAAGGAAAACTTAGCGCTCCTCGCATTTTGAGAATACATAAAGTGAGAATTTCCTCTGGGTAGCTTAAGGCTGATTTGTAAAATTAGCATTAGCACTTATTGTGCTTGTTAGTTCTAACACTTAAGGAGCTTGTTAGTGGGCTACCATTTCATTTTTCAAATGGAAAAGAAACACAAACGCTGGTTTTGAGGCCATGCATACTGGTTTGGTCTAGTAACTCTTAATTTTCAGGAATTGAACTTAACTTCCGGTCAAACATGATTCCAAACAATTTATGTTTATAGATTATTATATTTGTTCTATATTGTCTAATAAAATAAGTACTTCTCTTTTGGATAAGCAGTAGTTTTGAGGTTCCCATCCTTCTTAGGATCTTGAAACTATTTTTTCATCAAAATTATTACTAGTTTAAGTATGCCAACTGGAGATGCGAGTCTGCAGTCTATTTTAATGCTAGTGGCTGGTGCCTGATGAAGAAAATTAACATTAAATGTTAATGTTATCATCTGGGCTACCAAAATATCTGTTAAAATGCTTTCCATCTCAATTAAAGAAGTTGGTTTAGGCTTTAGGGTTGGAGCAACTTCTTTAATGGTTAGTAGAGTTCCCCAGCAGTTCTTGATGTGATATTCTTCTGCATAGTTTTTCCAACAACATTTTCTCAAGTAAAAATAGCAGCAGACAACTCATCAGTCTAAGTTTGCTCTAATTTGCTTTTTTAGGTTGTCAACTATGTCATAGAAAAGATGGTTCTAGATAAGCCAATAGATAGCATGAATATGGATGGAACTTTTGCTCCTGGGATGCCTGGAGGTCAGATTTCAAATTCTGTTGTTGGAGATGGTTCTTTTCGTTCAGGACTGAAACCTTGGCAAAAACTCAAGCCTTCTATAGAAATCTTGTGCAATAACCAGGTAAGTTTGCTCTACAATAGGGCCATTAGTGCAAATCCCAAGAAACTGATCTTCAGTTTAACTTTTTTTCATTCCACGTTAGAGGGAGAAAGCATTCGTAAATGAAAACAATGTAAAACTTGGAATATGTTTCTGTAAATGTCTAACAATTGAAAGGCTGTCTAACCAACCACTCTTCTGTGATGTACTTATTAAAAATGGAGTTCACAATTGGAGGGCTTGAAAAATGAAAAGAGCTCAGAACTTCAGCTACAATTTTCTCTCTTTTGTTTATAAGAAATCCTTTTCATTTTGGCAGCGTGCATTGGACAAGTTTGAGTTGGGAGAAACCCCTGAACTCTTTAGTGTCCCGTGTCCACAACAAACTTCTTATGAACTGATAAAGTTGCGGCTCCTGAAATTTGAAAATTCTGTTGTCTACAATTATGGGTTGCTGCACTCATTGCACTCTCTTTTGATGGTTTCTTTTTTACTTATGATTATTTATTCTTTAACCATTTCAATCACATTTTGTGTTTTGTGCCACAAATACATTTTCAGAATGTGTTTTCTTTCAAGTTCTAATATGAACAGAGTGTAAAATCTATTTGCTTTTGATAATACTTCTCTTGCGGTTCCCTAGGTATTACCTCCAGACATGAGCTTAGCCACTGCCCGGGCATACATATGGAAGAAACCCGAAGACCTTATCCTTAACTACAGAGTGGTGCAAGGCAGGTGATGGAAGACATTTTGAAGGTGATACTGGCATACTGCATTTTTATATGTATATTTGTTGCTATTTATTCATGTTCAATGCATTTTTTAGAATCTCTCTTTTTGGGGTGGGGGTGGGGGTGGGGGGAGGATTTTGCTGTGCTGATTGTAGTTTTGATTGGAGCAGGCAATCCCAATTAGACCTTACATTGGCCTCAATCGGCCGACAATTTCATGTTTTAGGTTACTAATACCCTTCTGTCTTATTAGGTAGACCAGACGGGTGAAAAATAAGTATTGGTGATGGAAAATGGCTTCTCTAAATGTCATGCAATTTGAGCTGATTAGAATTATTTAAGAGAGAGGGAGATAAAACTATATGCTGCTTTTCGTATTCAAGCTCAACATTTAACTCCAATCTTGATTAATGCTTCGACTTGTATTTATGGGGCAATTGGAAGTATTTATCTAGAAGGAATTTGGTGTTTCAGTTTGAAGAGGTGCAAGCTTTACACTGAAGAGTTAAGGATTGATGATATGTTTTAACTTTGCGACATGACAAAAGCATAGGTTTATCCTGGTGCTTGGAAGTGAATTTGATCTATTAAAGCTTCTGCAATCAAAGTTTGGTTGGTGGGATGATGCAACACATCTTCCACCTTTGAACTCTTTTGGCATGGGGTTCCAATTTATTTATTTATTAATTTTTGTAATGTCACCACCTAGCAAGGATTAATAGTTGGTTTTTCTTTTGACAGAAGCATATATTTTGGAACATTTGGATGTGTTCTGTTATCTGTGATATATAACCTTAGTATATAGTTTCAGATTTTAAATATTCACCATCTACGCTGTGTATGATAGCTTCCACTTCTTCAATGTTTGGAAATAATGATAAGCTTCCAGGAAAATGTGTATGTTATCATTAACATCTTGGTCTTGGTTTTTTTTGTGACTTTTATGTCTTGGGTTTTTTTTCTGCTTATATAGGTCTTTCTTCTATTTGAATTCTTAAATTATTTGACACCATTTTGCTTTAAGTTGTGCGTTTTAGTATTCGTGAGCATTTCAAGAAACTGGTTTGAGTACCATTTTCTGTTGCTGGTCTTCTGCAGGTACAGTCTTATGGTTGTGAAGTGACTTGTGTATGTAAATACTTGGAGTTGTGCATATCACAGGTTGATTGCTGCGATTATAAAGTATTTGCCTTGTTCCTGAAATCTGGGAAAACCAAGCAGCTACCAAGGACGTAGCAACGTGCTATGATTGTTGAGAATACTTGTGGAAAGGTCTCCAGTTGGATGACGAATTATTTATAAATTGAACTTAGATTGCTGGCATGGGCTACTGAGCTTTGCGATTAGCTAGAGTTGAATGTGGCAAAGAAATGTGGTTTCAAGTAGAACCTGCGTCAGGGGACTTTTTCCAGGAGTAACCTATCAGAGAATGGTGGAGGTTTTGTATTTAGAAATACTCAGTTGTGAAGGTGAATAATTTTGTGTCCCCAAAGAAATAATAGCCCTTCACTTCACGATACTGGTCATTTATTGGTTATTTTGTTTATCATATGGATTTTAAATATGGTTCATCAAATGAAGCCTGCTCCTATTCATTGATTTAAGGTTGAGCGAACTGCCTTAGTTGCAAATTGCAATTCCGGCGTCCTTGAGCGGCGTGGGCTAAACGTAGGTCTCAGAATTGAGACTTCCCAATGTATACGGGTGGTTACTGAACTTTCAGAATTAGCTTGAAGAATGTCCAAATTTTACATGGAGATACTAATAGTAGCAGGTGTGGGCCGAGTTCATTTACATACTAAATTATTTTACTCATACTGCATTCTTATTTCAATAGGAAGTTATTGTTTGTCTACTTTTGGTAGGGCTAGATTGCTGGGATTTTTTCCTGCAGTCGTTCAGATGCGTGGTTCATGTGTTCCTATTTGTTGAAAACTTGCTAATTAATGGTTGAAATTTCAAAGCTTTGAAGAATTTGTGGATAATTGCTATAGACTAAAAATAGCCTGCAATATGAGAAAAAGTTTATTGGGTTGAATTGCTGGGACGATAAAACACTCGACTTGCACATATCTACATCCAACGATTATTGTGCACTTTTGCATTTTCCTTTATGCGAACCCAAAGGGATGTATCTCTGAATAAAAGGACTTTAAACGACACAAAAATTGGACAAGATTTGAGTTCAACTCAATTCGACAACCCTATTACTCACTCAACAAAATTAGGTTTGTATATGATGGTTTTGGATTTGGGTCAAATTGAGTAGATACTGATATTGACCCAAAGAAAAATATAAGGTTGGTTTTATTTTGGGTCAACCCAGTAAATATGAAAATAAGTAGGTGACCTAATAATTTGATAAACTTGACCTGACCCAACCCATTGAAAATAATTGAGATATTATATTTATAATGTCAATAAAGCACTTATTCCTTTTTTGGTTTGTTTTTGAATAATTTAACTAAATCACCAACATTTCCTTTATATATAACTATCATTTATAACCTTCTTATTTTATGCTTACAATTATCATTTTATCATAATTTTTTAATTCTTATTTTAAAAAAAATTAAAATAAATATATTAAGTTATTAAAATGAATTTATATTACATAAAAATAATTATATATAAACAAAATATTATAAAAAATTTAGCACATATATCAGCATGTGCCACGTTGCTAGTCATATATGAAGCACCTAGCTTTTTTTGGTATTTCTTTATTTTCCTACAATGTATTCATTAATATTTTTTAAACTTCGTAATTACTAAGTTAATTTTCTTTTCTCCTCTTATATTTTTCTCTAGTTTACCATTTTTTTTCTTTTTTCCTTTTTCTTCTATTTTTCTTTTTCTTTTTCTTTTTCTTTTTTACTCATCATAACAATTAAATAAATATATTAAAAATATTGAAGATTATAGTAATATATAAGAAAATAAATGAATGCTTTATTTATTTCACACTTCAAAATTATAGCATTGGTGTTGAGTGTCTCAAAATTACTAGTTATAAAATAAATACTCAATACTCAAACCCAAATTTAATTATCCAAAGAGACCAAACTTTTCAGCTAAAGAAGAATCTTTGTGCTCTCTCTAGACACAGCCTTGGTCGCCACCACTAGTGCCAGCCTACTGCTGCTGTTGTCACAATCATCACTCCTACCCAACACCACTACAATGCTGCTTGCTGAGCGACCTAAGTTCTCTATCAGTTGATATTGACGGTGTTTCATTGATTAATTTTAATACTGATTTGAATATTAATTAGATTTAATTATTAACGATGTTAGTTGGAGATCTGAATATAAATATTAATTTTAATGTAAGTGATAAAACATGCAAACTAAAGTTTGTAAATATAAAATATATAAATTAAATTGAATTATGCCTATCAGATTGGATTGAATTTGACAAGTTACTACGTGACCTGATTAAAAATTAAATCAACCAAAACTTAACACAACCTTTTGTGAATCATATTAGAACTAAGCCTTGTGTTTAAGATCAAAGTCAGATTGGGTTAGGATCAATTTTATTTTTTTTTCCGCATATATATTTCTATCTCAACCCAAATTAGGAGTGTAAACATTGGTAAAACAGCTCAAGGATTTGCTGGGGCATTCTCAAGAACAAGATTTTCGTCACTACTACGGTCTCCACGCGTGTCTTTTTTGCTCATTACGCTCTGTTTTCTCAACTACACCTGATGAGTACACCAGCTTGAACAACAAAATGTAAATATTAGGCACAGACAGAAGCTGAGAGTGCCCAAGAAAAAGAATGTCTCGTAGCATCAACTTGAAAAAAGTCCGTGAAGTTCCATTCACAAAACATAACATGCAAGACTTGTGCGAGAGAAAGAATATTTGATCTTATATTCCGCATCCCTAAAAGAATAATCGTACTATGGGTGGTATCATCTTCTCTATTCACAACATCCAAATACAGAGTATTTCCATATCCATCTAGTTGAGTAGTACATAAAATATCGTCTGTAACACATTAAATAAAAACAGTCCAGTAAAAATAACAATGGACTGCATTTTGCTATGGATGATATACAACACTAAGCTAAGCAAATATCTGTTGAATCACAGTTTCTGCATTTCCATTATACTGCGCAAGAAGATGAATCGCATCTGCTCTGGGTAGAGCAAGAAATTCCTGAAACAGTAACAAGATGTTCCAGTACTGGATTATTTTTGTCAAACAGCAAGCACAGTACAACAAAATATGCTCTCAGTATGGCAATTTAGGTTCTGTTCAGCCCCTTGTTTTCAAGCTCACATCTTCATAACGATGTTATTTGTATTATTGTTTTTATCCATTTCAGTCATAAGACGTGGTCAACTCTCTTCATCACCAACTAGGAACAGCTGACCATTGCCACAGAGAAGGCTTTTACTTATCTTCTTCTTCTGCTCCATGGGCTTATGCTGGTGGGTAGTATTATGGGGGTGGGCACACTGTGTTCCTTGGTAAAGGGCTAACTAGTTGCTAGCACCAAGAACACAGCAGTTGGCAAGAGTCTATTGTTGTCTAATGTTTCTCAATGGTCCATCAGAAATTAGATAGGTTGGCAGGTAGCATGTTTTTCATCACCTAAATGCTATAGTGCTCGCTCAATTCCCACTCAAGAAAACATTTGTGTACCACAGATAATTAGACAGGAAAATTCCATGGAGACTGTCTATTATATACCCACACGTGTTCCGATTTAGCGAGACCTTGAGTTATACGCAAGTGAACAATGATGCCAAGGTAAGAATTATAAGAACTCACCATAACTTTTAGTATAGCATTTTCATCACATCCAATATCACTGGACGAGATTTGATTAGGACTGCCACTATCTTCCTGCATCCTCGTACTGCTGGAGGATACTGTAGCTTGTGAAGATCCTTGAGTGCAGGTATCAGTGGTCGACTTGGAAGCAGCATCCCCTAGCAAAGGACTACCAAGTTCTTTCAGGGAATTGATCCACAGAAGACCCTCAAACTGGTCTTTACACATTTGCAGCTTGAACCATTCAGCATGTGTGTGGAGGGTGACCCTTATGATCTTCATAAGCTGGGGTTCTTCAATACCTAATCTCCTACCAACAGCAACCTTCAAACAAGACAATCATAATAATCATTTGTAATACCTCCAATGAGAAAAAGCAACATAAGGCTGCGATTCATAGGTACAGATATGGCAGTAAGGATACGACACAATACGACTCAAAATTCTAAAAAAATTTAGGATTAATAGTAATTCCCAAATAAGTCCATAAGAGTAATTAAGTGCATCAAAATTCGAGCAGGCATGCAACTTTAAGCAAACATGAGTTCAAAAAAACCTTAATTTATAACAGAATAAAGACAACCAAATATAGAAATTAACATAGTCTCTTAAATACAATGAGACATTGTAGCAACCACTAGGAATTGTCTATTATGGGGTTGTCCCCGACAAATTATCGAATAATGAGAATTATCGAGTTAGATTGCAAAAGAAAATCATGTAAAATTGAAAAAATGAAAAAAGAAAACAAAAAAGGAATTGTGGAGAGAAAGATATATTTGAGTAAATTATATGACATGCAATGATGCAAATCACTAAACTGTGGAACATGAAATATGAATATTTTTTTTTTCCACCTATGCGGCCCCTAAACCTTGAGATAGTACAACAATACCCTGCCGTATCCTAAGCATGGCGGACACACCATGTTGCCATATTCTAAGCATGCCGTACATGCCTTAGCATCCATATCCAAAAGGACCAAGACAATCTTCAAATTTTCTATTTTCTTTAATTTTTGGACATGCCACATGGCATGCCAGATAAGTATCCTAGCCATGTTGCCATATTAATGTCCGCGGAGTTTCTGAGAACGCACCTAGTCATTTGAAGCACCATGCATCTTGCATAAAAATTACCAATATCACAAAGGACAATTTTTGCATATTTGTAGACAATCCTTTTATGCTCCAAGCACATGGAGGAAAAGAAAGAAAAGAAGGGCAAGTTTTGAAAGGCAAAAAAAATCAGAATTTCAGTTAGTTCAAAATTACATATTCCAAAGAAATAATCAGGAATTGCATGCTGTAAGCATTTATATCTACCCACCCTCCTGCTGCTCATTTTTCTAGTGAAGCTCGTTCTGAGATAGAGACTCTTTAGAGTAAATGGTCACACAAGGTTAAAAAGGAAAACTCATTTACATGGAACAAGAAAATAGAAGTTAAATTTCTTAACCAACAAGGAGCCTTCTGCATCAGGAAAAACGAAAAATACTAATTCATCTCCATACAACGACATGCAGTTAGTTGGCTAAGAACCAGCATAGTAATGCTTAGGTATCTGTGTCATCGTACTGCGTAATTTAGGAGAAAAGTTCAACCACATCTATGCATGAGAAAAGAGACCTAAAGAATTACATGGGGAAAAAAATGGGTCAAAAGCATTCATCAGCAGATAAAACAACTTCCTGAGTTATGGAAAGAAAACAAGAAGCCTTCACCTTTCTTTTATTAAGAAGATTGAATTCTCTTGAATCAACAAATAAGCAAGTCTACCATAAAACCCATCCAAACCATTCTCAGACCACTATCATCACACCTGACATGCTATCTATGCTCGTCATATTCCAATTATTCTACAGAATAATGTACTGCTTCCACTCTTTGGTAATGAATATAACCCTATTTGCAAGAATTTGCACGGTAATATAGGAAGTACTATGACAAGCTATCATCAGACCGTCAGGTTAATAATACTGGAGGTTAATATGGAGGTAAAACAGAAAAAATTCAAGGAACATATAGTATTAGAAAGTAATTGAAGCAGGTTGGACCTGGAGTGAAGTTGCAAGAGCATCTAAAGGCAAGTGTCTGCCAATTGGTTCTTCAGTTGATCTGAGCAAAGCCAACAATGTTTCTTTCAATGGCTTAAGCAAAGCTGGATCTTTAGCTGCCAAAGGACCCAAGTGAGCTGAAGCAACCTTTAGCGCCAGTGGGTAATCACCAGCATGGACAAGCTTAAAAAATTCGACCTGTGGCCAGTATAACAATCAGACTGATTTCTTCCCTTCCATATTTGATAAGGACAAACTCTTATAATTTTTGAACTGAATAATTGCGGACAGAGATATTAACCTGCTTCAGTTGGAAGAACAGTATTGGGTTTTGATTGAAAAAGTCTGGATACAGAGCATTTATTTCTTCAACAACCTCTGCAGTCATTCCCTTGCTTGCTAATTCCTTCATGCCCAAGACAATTTCATATTTGTCCACCCTATTGCTTACATTGCACATCATGGATGACTTTTCAAAATCCTGCAGAGTACCAGAGTTCATGAATAGCTTGATATAGAAAAGTATTTAATCAGCACCTAAATCCTATATTTCTCTTACTATGTTTGTGCAACCAGTTAAGTTACTAGCACTAAGCTCAAATTTGCAGCTTCCAGCAAGAGCTTCAGAAACAATTTCTAGATTCTCATTTCTCCCCCTCCATCGTTTGCGCTTGCCCCTCTCTCCACTTCCAGGACTTCTGTTTCTTTGAACAACCTTCCTGTCTTCAGGTTGAAGTGTTCTACTGGTGCTACAGTCTTCATTGAGATTGGCTGTCTCACAGGGGTATCGCACCTCCATGTCAGCATTCTGGGTGCTCATCAGATCTATTTTACTTTGAGAACCTTCAATGTGAGCACTGCTTACAGACATATCACTATCAGAACCAATTGAACAATTTTCAGATAAACTACTGCCTGGGTCCAGGTGATCAATAGTTGCCGTTCCAGATGTAACACACAATCCTGTCATTGACAAGTTCATTAAATTAAATGAAAACAAAAATTAGCAGCTGAAAAAACTAAAAATACAAAATTTGCAAATGAGAACCTTCACCAGAATTCATTGGACCAGAGTCCACAATACCCCTATAGATGCAATACTCATGAACAAGTTCATCGAGCACAGAAACATCTAATCTCATCCGGCACAATTCATTCTGTGACAACAGGAAAAGGGAAGAACTGTAAGCCCCAAATATTGAATAAGTATTCGCATGCAAAACATGAGATCAGTTAGTTCCAACACTGCACAAAGCAAGAACGACAATTTCTAGCAAACAGGTTACAGAGCCGGAATGCCAGAAAGTACCAGCAGAAACCTAACTGAAAAACACTGTGATTTCTGTCACTGCTCATTGATCATAAGCCATTGTTCAATGTAACTTAGAAATATGTAAAATATTCCAATCAGCCCTTCCTCAGACGCTAGAATTCAACCCAGAAACAGATCTACTCACACTTTTTTAGAGTATACTCAGGACTTAGGAGGATATAGCAAAACCATTTGACAAAAAGATTTATCATGTAGTGGGTCTGCATGATCCATCTGCACCAAAAGTCTTTCGGTTACGCTTTTTGATTCTTTTTTTAATTTTTCCTTCCAGAAATCAATGAATTTGTCAAAAAAGGTCTAAAGGTGCTTTGTGGTTGCAGCCTCCAATTTGACACAATCCCCAAGAAAAGAGGAAAGATGTGGGGTTCCCCCTCCTAAGAAAATCAGATTCTCCTTATTTCCAATCAGCAATGTGGACTACTACTCTATCCCTTACTTCATATTTCTTTCCTCTTGATCTCAACCCTGCCTTCTGCTGACATGTTGCCAGCAACCACACCAGTAATCATGTATGCCATATAAGTCAGACAACATATATATTAGGGTATGCTGCTTATTAATCAAACAACAAATGAATGGCAGAGGAAGATTCCCCAATATCTGAAATATGGGCTTAAGTTTCTTCTTCTCTTTTGGATGTATGATGAACTTTTGTATCTGAGTATCAATTACACTTAACGTTACTTTTTTAGAAATAAAAATGCATAATTTGTCAGCCAACCATAGCAGTTAAGCTTTTCCCAAGATTTGATATCTGGCGTGTTTTCAGGATTCGACAGGTTTGCAACCAACAGTTCAACATTAAAGATTGGGTAACTATGTACCATTTTAGACCAACTAATTCTAGCAGGATGTAATCGTACACATTTACACCTGTGGTCAGTACTCTATGCACCAAACGAAGTACAGTAGGTGGCTTTAGGCAGATAATTTGATGCAGGTGAATTCTGCCATCACTATGTAAAGCAAACAGAAAAATGAACAAACCTTCAGCCTGACAATGTGAGACCCAACTGCAAGCAAATGTTCATAGATGGAGATTTAATTGCACCTAGTAATCCTAACCAGCAAAATCCATGTAGACGTGGACATAAAGGAAAATGATGAGAAGACCCACTACATCATCATGGATCACTCAATAAGTGGACAAAAGCTGACTGAAAATCGCAACAGGTGATAACAGGAAACAACCTAATGGGGCCTTCAAATGAGCACACAAGAATTTAGAACCCAAGTTTACTGGTAAAGTTTACATTGTCAAGAATCCTTATCAAGGGTCATCATTTCACAATACATCACTTCTTTCACCACCATCCATTTCATGTAATGACAAATTCACACTCAGAATACAAATGTTTTATGCAATACAGCTCACTAGAAATGGTTTTCTTTAACTTGAGGTTAGCTCTGAGGATAGACGGTATTTCTCAAGAAGAATGGAAGTAACCTATTTGGGTAAACTAATAATAGCAAACTAAGTTGCAACATATTAACCTGAAATGCCAGGTGCAGATCACCCTTGGCAAACCTCAGGCTATCTACTGCTCCCTGCCTAGTAAGCTCCACCGCATGAGCAAGGGCTTGTATGTCCATCTGGTATTTAAGCCAAACACAAATAAGTTCAACGGTAAAAATCACTAATAAAGAATCCAGAACGAGTTTTTACAAAGCTGGCTGCCTGAAGAGGCTGCAGATGTGCAATTTGATTTAATGTAGAAGATTTTGAACAAACTTCTCAAACATCTCACCTCATCAAATGGAGGTGCTTCAAACAAACTTTCTTGTGGTGTTGCAGGGGGGTCACGCTCCTCAAGGAGCAACCTCTCAGTAAGATCATTTATGGGTGACGAAACTCCTTGACGAAGGCAAAATCCCTTGTGTATGCTGCATATTACACGCAAAAGTTTAAGTATAAATAAACTAAAATATAAGATGTATATGAGTACAAATCTGTGCAGTACTCTTGAAAGTGTGCACTTGTGCCTAAGTATATTAATTTGAATCAATTTAAAACATAATACAGCCAAAGCAACGCATGAAAACAACGTGAGCCATACCTTATTAAATATCTCAACGCCATTGCAAAGATAGGATCATATGCATGTAAATGAGCCCGTAAAACAGAAGATAGCAGCCCCGCAATCTCAAACCTTCTCCTTTCAGACCACTTAAACAAAGACACAGAGTGCATTAACATTTACCAAAAACACATGCATATTCTGCAGTCTCTCAAACTCTCACCAAGATAAATTTGATATAATACATAACTGACACTTATGAATCTAATTAGGCTTACACTCTTAAAAACAAACACCATTTCCTTCAATGTTTCAATCGTACGCACAGCATCACAATATTGAAAAATGCATGCAATTAATTCATCCTCCAAGAGAGAATAAATCTGGAAAAGTTAAAGGCATGTCTTCCATAAAAAAATAAGTTGGTGAAGGACACAAATCATCTTTAGTACAATATGACCTACACATGATTGTTAACCAAGCATGGTGATGGCATCATAATAATACAACGCATCCTTGTACGTCCAAATCCAAACCCTAAAGATTTTTTAGGCTTTCTTACTTTCAATTTAAATTTGGGGCCATCAATAAAGATTTTTGTAAAGATTGTTGTAGGATTTTTGTTTATAGGCATCGTTACTTTAATTAATAGAAGTGTAAATTTTAAACGTTCAACTCATACCAGATACATTCAATCCACACCTGTTATGGTTTCAGGCTCCCTTTGATAACTAGTTATTCAAATTACAAGCATGTCCTTTCTTAGTGCCTCCACAATCCACATATGAAAGTTCTCTAACAAATATGGCGCCATGAGCCAGCTGGCCTATGAGTCAGGAAGCTAAGTTTCTAAGCTAGCACTATCATTATCAAAGAGCATGTGCACCGTGCCTGCTACTTTTTCTTCCTTTTTCTGGCATTTGTAGTTGCGGTCACCATCAATTCCACCTCAGACACAACTGTCACTCGTGATAATCACTTTTTTATGGCTTCAAAGAAGCATGAGGGAAGCTGGTAAAAGTTGTTGTGACTCTCGCAACTCAATATTGCAAGCCTGTCAATAAGGTAACTAAATTATTACTTTAGAAACCCATATGATTAAAAATGACTATATCCCTTGTCAGTGAGGACCCCAAGAATATCAAAGAAAAAAATCAGAGTGTAAGCAATTCTGCTCCCTTGCACTTTATCCAAGGCTTCTCTACAAAGGAGGCAAAAGTTAAGTAAAATGGAAGAGCGTTGTTTCTGTAGATTCCCTGCCTTTTGTAATTGTTATCATATCGATGCTGAGCCACTACTACCGCAATCTTTGATATAAAACAGATGCTTATGAAACAAATCATTCAGCAAGATATTTTATCAGTGTATATCATGAAGGATGTTACTATAAATAGTGATACGTCTGGCAATCATTGGATACAATAAAATCTCCCTTAGTTGCATTTTTACGAATGAGATCAACATTAATATTTCCCCAACCAAGAAGGGCAATAACTTTTGCTTTTTCAAATAGTAGTCAGGCAACCAGAAATTTTATTGGCAATAGACGGGACTATGATATAAGATGAGATGACAATGCATTTCTACTTACCTCATTTACCACTGGAGATGTCTGATCATCTTTGTCATAAATGAAGGCAAGAAGAACATGCTTAAATTCCTCATACGCTTCCTTGAATGAGAACAAAGTATGTCTTAGTGGCCAATGCAAGTAATTATGGAAAACACCGCAAAGCAGATATGAAAAATTCAGAGTACCAGGTTTGCAATTATTTG
>JACGDI010001114.1:318696-401619 GCA_014898725.1 Jacaranda copaia | reverse complement strand
AAAAAAAACAAACACAAACCACGCGCGCGCGAAGTGTACTCCCGTGTGTCTGTATTTTCAAATCCCCTGGAGTGTCTAAATAATTAATCTCACAACTGTGCATGCAATAGCTAAATGATCGGTTTGACACTCAGTCGGAGACACAACAAAAAGGTATAATAAAATAACTAAATCATACCGGGTAGGCGTCCAGAGCACACGGTGCAAGAGATGTGCGCACACACTTGATGGCGGAATCACGATCCTCGTTAGTTCCTTTCCTTAACAGCTCAATGAATTTCTGTATACCAGCAGTTCACAAAGAAAAAGAAAAAGAAAAAAGAAATTACCAAAACGCAAACAATTACACGACTTACAATTGAGAAAGAAATTCATTTTGTGTGAAATCGCATGCCTGCTTCTGTAGAAGAAAGAGGAGGCGGTGATCGTCGAGTACGGCGGGAGCGTAGGTTCGGAGAAGGTTAATAGCCGAGTCAATGTCGCCGTACTCCAGGGAGCGCCTGATCTGGCAAATCAGGAGGCGCCACCTGTAGGAGGAGGATGACGGCGGAGGAGAAGATGGAAGCGAGGAGTCATCGACTAATCGCTCGGACTTGGCGAAGTCGATGACGAGGGCGTCCAACGCTTCCCAATTGACTGGAGTCGAATCCATTGCATCTAGAATCTTGTAGGCTTAGATTTTTCGCTATTTTTCATGTTTAAGGATTGTTGTTTGTTTGTTTTTGTATTAGATGGATTAAATTGAAGTTTTGAAGACGGAGGGTGTTGGATTTTGTAATATTTACTTTTTGGGAAGAATAATGGCAGAAGAGGCGGCGATCGATGGTTGTACGTGGTGCCACGTTTGCTGACGGTGGTTCAATTCAGATCCGTACCCGAATCTAATTGAGCCTTGAAAAATATATCCATTTGAGCTTCAGCTTTTCCTTTTTCTTCTTTCTTTTCTTTTTCTTTTTCTTTTTTTTGGTGAGAGACGAGAAATACTCTTGAAAAAAATAAGGACCACTATATTATAAAATACCAAAACTACTTTTTAAATTTGCGTTCAGTCTCTACTTGATTTTTTATAGAATAAACTCCTTAATTTTATTAAAAATTTAGAGATCACTTCTTACCAACTTGATTCGGTATAAATACTTTTAAGAATAATATTTTTCACTCATTTTTTTTTACCCCTTCGCTATTCATATAGTCAAATACAAAACCCTAACATATGTATTTTATTACCAAAAATAGAAAGAAAATTCGTAGAAGGAAACCAAGTTTGTTCGCAGGAACGAAAATATAGACGAAGCCAACAACCACTAACACGACCACCACATTTTCTTCTTCTCTTCTCATTTTCATCATTTTCAAGTTTTTCCTTCTTAGTTTTTTCTGATTTTCTTCTTAGTTTATTTTCAGCTTAGCCTGACCATCGCATTTTCTTCTTCTCTCAATCTTGTGGTTTTTCGAAAATATCAACCAGTAGTGAAGTCAGAGTGTTTGCTCAAGTCTTAGAGAGCTACTGCTATAAAGACCAACTCCATATAATGTTAATTAAAGATAGTACAACTTTAATGGACATGTACCTTAATCTCACAAGAAAATGGGCAAAATCAACCACAAGCTCTTCACTTTACAATACATAGCTATACATCAAATATTGTACATGACTTTGACCAATGACGACGATGTCATGAATATAGTTTTATTACATTTGATATTGAAAATGAATATTATTGATATTTTGATAAACCGAAAAGATGAATCAAGTAGTAGTGGAAAGAAGAACAATGATATTTTAAGGTAATACTTTTATAGTACCTAAATTATATTGCATTTTGTAAAGTTCTGTACTTGAAGTATTCTACAATTGTATTTCATTTATTTGAAACTCTTTCTATACTTGGAGTGTTTTACATTATACTTCATTACAATTGAAATTGTACAGCATTACTAGAGTTATGTACTTGAAGTGTTTTGCAATTGTATTTCGTTTGTCTAAAATTGTATTATGATGCTTAATTAATCTTCTTCAATTATTCTACATTTATACTTCGTTTTACCTAAAACTGTATTGTATATTGAAGTTTTATACTTCAAGTGTTCTATTAATTGATTATAAAAAATTTTATTGCAATTCCTAGTGTTTTATATTTGAAGTGTTTTGTAATTGTACTTCATTTACCTTAAATCGTACTTTGTTTATTTGAAATTGTACTACAATGCTGAATTATTTTTTTTCAACTATTCTTCATTTATACTTCATTTTACCTAAAATTGTACTATAGTGTTGAAATTTTATACTTCAAGTGTTCTGCTAATTGATTATCCAAAATTGTACTGCAATTGCTAGTTTTTTATACTTGAAGTGTTCTATAATTGTACCTCATTTATCTAAAATTATACATCATTTTTATGAAATTATACTATGATACTGAATTATTTTTCTTCATTATTCTTCATTTATACTTTATTTTACCTGAAGTTGTATTCTATTATTGAAGTTTTACACTTCAACCATTCTACTAATTAAATATCCAACATTGTACTGCATTACTAGTGTTTTATACTTGAAGTATTATAGAATTGCACTTTGTTTTATCGAAAATCATACTTCATTTATCTAAAATTATACTTCATTTTATCTAAACTTATACTATATTATTGAAGTTTTATACTTCAACTGTTCTACTAATTGATTATTCAAAATTGTACTGCAATTGCTAATGTTTTGTACTTGAATTGTTCTGCAATTGTACCTCATTTATTTGAAATTGTACTCCCATGATGAATAATTTTTCTTCTACTATTCTACATTTATACTTCATTTAACATAAAATTTTACTACATTTGTCAACTCTAACGAGTGCATTAGTGGAGGAAATTAGTTCGACCAATGCATAGCAAAATGAATTAGCTTTAGTTAGCAACTTAATTGATGCATGGAGGCATTGCATATATAGAGAGGGTTAGACATCAAGGATGTTGAGAAGTTCAGAATTATGTGGTGGCTACTACATGATAGTCATTTCAATACAAGAAAAATGACAACAAAAAAATCATGGCCATTTACAGCGATGAAAATTGCTAATAGAGAATTTATGCATCAATGCATGAGGCTGATAAATTATTTGGCATTTAAAAATATAATCTAGAGCACACATGCAGTGAGACTAATCTTTGGACAAGGGGACATCCTAAAGCCGATTCCACTTGGGTTGCTAACTTAGTAAAGGGTAAATTGAGATCAAAGTTATGTTATCAACCCTCTACCATATTGAAAGACATCCACAAAGAATATGGTGTAGAACTTAGATACCATAAAGCATGGATGGGTAAGGAATTAGCTATGCATGACATCCATAGAGCTAAGAAGAGATCTTATGATAAATTGAGGTGGTATTGTGATGCTGTGAAAAGGACAAACCTTAAAGTATTGTAGACTGTGAGATTAGACGAAAATTTTGTCGGCTATTTATATATTTCAGTGTCTACCTTATTGGTTTTCCCAAGGGATGCAGGCTATTGACATTCTTAAATGGCACCTATATTAAAAATAAGTATAAAGGAAGCTTATTCAATGCTGTCAATAAGGATGTTAATGATGACTTATTCACGTTAGCATATGTAGTTGTTGACTTTGAAAATGATATTAATTGAGAGTGGTTCTGCTTTAAGCTAAGAAGTGTCTTAGATTCTCAATAAGGTTTAATTTCTTCTCCGATCAACATTTAGGTCTTCTTAATGCCATCCCTAGCCATCACGCATATTGCTTGAGACACTTAGTGGATAATTTCAAGAAACAAGTAAGAACTTTTATCTTTACTTGTGAAACAATTATATGAAATAACCTCTGATTCATAACATATAGTATATTACATTCCTATTATTTTAAATTCAGGCATTAAGGAAGTACCTCTTACATAACAAGAAACATTGGGCTTCTATTTTTATGACAGCTGCATATGCATCTACAAGGTAGGAGTATACCCGATATATAAACAACATTTTGGAGTCAATGTTGCTTGTCAAAGACTTTATTATGCAGTCTGACCCACAATATCGGGCAAATTCCTTATTTATTAGAGATCGATAGGGGTAATAAATAATAATCAAGCAAAATGTTGGAATAATTGGGTGAAACCATCATGATTTATGCTAGTTGTAGTCATGATTGATTACATATGCATGCAAATAATGGTTATGATGCATGATCGATGAGAAAAATCTTACAAGATGGTTGGTCAATTATGTCCCAAGCAAGAGAAGAAGTTAGCAATCAATTATATGCATTCTCATACCTTAAAAGTTGTCATATTTAGCGGTTGAAGCTTCTATGTGTTGAGCATGACAAATTGTATGCTGTAGATTTGCAAAGTAAGGTTTGCTCATGCAGAGCATGGCTAATTGATAAAATACTATACAAGTATTCTTTTGCTTGTATTGAGTTAAAGTCACTTTTACCATATAACTTTACTAATCAATACTACCGAGTTGAGATGTATTAATAAGCATACTAAGTAATGATAAACCCTATTACTACTTATGATATACATATGTTCCCTCTAGATGATGGTGGTGTCATTAATGCACATGATTGTCGATCACAGCTTAGAAAGACACAGAGGATTTCATCACAAATTGAGAAATATGTTATTAAGTGTACACGGCGTGGCATGACAGGACATAATCGTAGAACTTACAAAGAATCAGTAAACTAGTTAAATTAGCTTAAGTGTGTGGCAGAAGAAGAATTTTGAAGAACTTTAAATTGTTAATTTGTACTAAAATTTTAATGTATTTGTGGATTACTTTGAATTGTTGAATTGAACTTTATCATCGACAACTACTTTTCACTATTTATTTTCAAACACATTATATGAACATATTCAGTTTTTGATATTCTCCTTTCCAGTACTTGATTTCAAGACATAGTGGCACATATGTACTTGATTTCGAGTGAAAATGTACTAGCCGTTGCATATACATATTGTTTGAGATATTAGTGCTTTTGTACTCCAATAAGAGATATTTATACTTGATTTCTAGACATGTGTACTTCATAATGGCACATATGTACTTGATTTCCAGTGAAAATGTAGCATGTACGTGTTCTTTGGGATATAAGTGCTTTTGTACTTCAATAAGGAAGATTTATACTTGATTGTCCAATGAAAATATGGCATGTACAGGTTGTTCGAGATACTAGTGCTTTTGTAAATTAATAAAGGAGATTTATACTTGATTTTGGAACATATGTACTTCATCATGGCACATATGTACTTGATTTCTAGTGAAAATGTAGCATGTACATGTACATGTTCGAAATATTAGTGCTTTTGTACTTCAATAAGGAAAATTTATACTTTATTTTGGGACATATGTACTTCATCATGGCGCATATGTATTTGATTTTGAGTGAAAATATACTAGTAGTTGCATGTACATGTTGTCCAAGGTATCAGTACTTTTGTACTTCAATAAAGGAGATTTAAACTTGATTTCGTGACATATGTACTTCATCATGGCAAATATGTACTTTATTTCTTGATTTTCGGAATTATGTACTTGATTGTTTAATTTTTGTACTTCATTATGGCAATTATGTACTTGATTTCTTGATTTTTGTACTAATAGTAATGAACTTGAATTTTTTCCCATCTTTTGTCTTTTATTTCTTGGTAATTAACAACCAAAACTCTAAAAATTGTGTGTAATATTTAGTATGGTATGAATACAATAATGTTAAAACGATAACCGCTAGTGTTCAATGGATTAAAGTTGTCATTTGCAATAGTGCAAAGTATACTTATGCATTCAAAATTGTAAACACATGAGCATTTGACGATGATATCCATCATATCACCCATACAGATATGTACTTCATTTGGTCTGATAGTTCCAAAATATTGTACTTGAACCTCACTATAATTATTAGGGATTAATTATTCAATTGAACAAAGTATACTTCAATATAACCCTATACGTACTTTATTTGTTCTATATATATACTTTATTTATATTGAAAATATACTACCAATGGGTGAACAAATCTGTGAGATAGTACCCTGCTAAGGAAGATTTATACTTGATTTCGGTACATATGTATTTCATTGTGCCAATTATGTACTTCTTTTCTTGATTTTTGTTCCATCTTTTGCCTTTTATTTCTTGGTAATTAACAACTAAAACTCTAAAAATGTGTGTAATATTTAGTATTGTATGAATACAACAATGTTAAAGTATTAAAGTGATAGCCACTAGTATTCAACTTATTAAAGATATCATTCACAATAGTATAAAGTATACTTATGCATTCAAAGTTATAAACAAATGGGCATTTGACAATCTTATCCATCCTATCACTCATACAAATATGTACTTCACATGGTTTAATAGTCTCAAAAATATTATACTTGAACCTCTTTACAATTACTATAGATTAGTTATTCAATTGCACAAAGTGTACTTTAACATAACACCATCTGCATATTATACTTGATATAGGAGGGCTCAATAGGCCCACAACAACTATCGACCCATGTATACTAGGCGGAGCCTATCTCATGTTTGGGGCCTAAGCTTAGTGTTGACCTCCTAGACTCGCTCCACACTAATGCCCTCAGTAGCATTAGTTCCACTTGACCAGAGTACAAATCAAATAGATGAGGTTGATCAACCCCATAGGAATGTGAAATAGCTTGTGTTCTAACTTGATCATCAACCTGGTAGGTCGACTTTCTATAGAGTCATATCTCTACTGCATTAAATACCTTGGCAGGTGGCATGCCTCCACATTAATGGCGTATGTCGCCCCTATACAGATTATCCTGCCACTGCCGTGCCAGACTGGAGAGGTGCCCTTATATATTGACTTACCCATAAAAGCTGGAGATGGAACTACTTGGAAAAGTAAACAAATATGAAAAGACCTAAAACTCTCCATACAAGAACAAGAGCCCTATCTGCATGACAAGAACACCTTGGACATATCCATCATCTGGAGAAGCCATAAATACCCCATAGGCAGCTTCTCACAAGGTATGTCATTCTTCACTAAAAACCCTCACTCTATTGCTTATCTTATTTTGGTCATTCTTATACTAACTTGAGCGTTAGAGTGCCACAGTCAAGGGACCTCGGCTAGCTTGACATTGGCTTATGATTGCAGATCTTAGTCTAAGTGTCTTTGGAGTTTGACCACCCAACCAGAATGATCGACTTATCCCAAATTCCAGCCTAATCCAACAAACATAACTTTCATCCTCATTAATATTGAACCTTACTACAATATTT
The DNA here is from genome assembly GCA_014898725.1 of Jacaranda copaia. Taxonomy (NCBI): domain Eukaryota; kingdom Viridiplantae; phylum Streptophyta; class Magnoliopsida; order Lamiales; family Bignoniaceae; genus Jacaranda; species Jacaranda copaia. The sequence continues at coordinate 394,338 of JACGDI010001114.1, read as the reverse complement.
CACTTTAATCAATCATCCGCACAAAGTATATTTTGAAATAATAAGATATGTACTTAATTTGTTCGATATTTGTACTTGATTTGCCGTATAGTGTACTGAACCTCACTACAATGTTTCACTTTAATAGATCATTCGCACAAAATATACTTTAACATAACACCATATATACTTTGTTTGTTTAATATTCATACTTGATTTCCCGCATATTGATTGACCTTCATTACAATGTTACACTTTACTTGATCATCCGCACAAAGTATACTTCAAAATAACAATATATGTACTTTGTTTATTTGATATTTGTACTTGATTTCCTGCATATTATACTAAACCTCACTACAATATTTCACTTTAATTGATCATTCACACAAAGTATACTTCAAAATAACAACATATGTACTTTATTTGTTTGATATTTGTACTTGATTTCCCACATATTATATTGAACCTCACTATAATGTTTCACTTTAATTGATGATTCACACAAAGTATACTTCAAAATAACAATATAAGTACTTTGTTTGGGCGACATTTGTACTTCAACATAATCTTATATATACTTCGATGGAAATGCATACTTACATGCAGAATAACCTTAATAAAATTATCTAAAACATTAATAAAATTCAAAATAACTTCTAATGTCACTAAAATTGAAACCCTTGCATTTTCATGACTTAGAAAGGTATATGCCATATGTGCACGAACAGTGTCCATGGAGCGTTTTCCAACATACCTCTAGAAATTGCTGGCGTCTCTGGCAAAGCATTCTACCCAAAGGTAAACAAAGACACTACAATTACATATTGTCATACTTTCATCCACACGACACCCTAATGAAAGCTTTAGGTATTGAGAATAGAACGCAACTTGCAAAAATATTGATCAGTTGTTAATTCCCTACTTTATGAAGAAATTTTCAAGAAAAGAAGCAAACTTACAATGGTAATAGTCATTGGTTTGTATCAGGGGGCCATTATTGAATTTATGTACATGAAAGCATGAGTTGAATTTTTGAGGATAACCAAGAACTAGTAATGATCCCAATTAATTGGTAGCATTATGTAATGACACATGTTTACAACATCCAAGATGATCTCTTCCAAATCTTTATAAGTGAAAGAGCTAAGTCCAAATATGAACTCAAAAAATTCTTTCTCTTTTATATCCTAGATGTTGCGACCCTCAAGTCAGGATAATATATTAGCCTATGAAGTATTAAAAAAAATAGTTAGTCCCACTTATAATGTAAACTAAATTAAGTTAGTAAGCCGACATATATTTGCGCAATCGTGAATGTAAACCACACATTATAGTGATACTCTTTCTGGAAAAATGGGCTACATAATATTGACATGTAGCACTCTAATATGTCACCACAAAAGCACTCCCCAAATAATAGCTCGCAAAGGTGTCTTCCCTCTAGAATGTATTTTCCTCTTTCCCAAACAGTTACTCTACACAAATAGAGGTTTTAATTGTTAGTTCAAACACCAATTTATTAAAAATAAAAATATTAAGCAAATTTTATTACCTTAAGTTATCTCTTTTGAAAAAGTTGTCGATGACTTCCCGCTCTTTTTCTTGAGTAAGAGGATGATCTTTATAATCAGTCTTTCCTTTATAATGACCAAGTATTAGAATCTTTGGGGTGCTTGATTCATCTTTTATTTGGATCGAGTTGATGTCTTTTGTCTCTTGGAGTACAAAACATCAGTATATTAGATGCAAAGTATTAATCATTGAAGTATAAAAGATTAGCACATTAAGTACAAATATCAACTAATGAAGTATAAAATATTAGCACATTTAAGTACAAATATCAACTAATAAAGTACAAAAGATTAGCACATTAAGTACAAATATCAACCAATAAAGTATAAAATCAGCACATTTAAATACAAATATTAACTAATGAAGTATAAGATATAAGCACATTTAAGTACGAATACCACCCAATAAAGTATAAAATATTTGCATATTTAAGTACAAAATCAACTATTGAAGTACAAAAGATCAGCACATTTAAGTACAAATATCAACTAATTAAGTATAAAACATTTGCACATTTAAGTACAAATATCAACTATTGAAGTACAAAAGATCAACACATTAAGTAAAAATATCAACCAATGAGGTATAAAATATTAGCACATTTAAGTATAAATATTAACCAATGAAGAATAAGACAACAACATATGTAAATATAAATATCAACCAATGAAGTATAAGATATCAGTACATTTAAGTACAAATACCAACCAATAAAGTATAAAACATTGCACATTTAAGTATAAATACCAACTAATGAAGTATAAAACACTAGCACAATTAAGTACAAATATCAACCAATGAAGTATAAGACATCAAAGTACAAATACCAACTAATGAAGTATAAAATATCTGCATATTTAACTACAAATATCAACTATTAAAGTATAAAAAAACAGCACATTTAAATACAAATATCAACCAATGAAGTATAAAATATCTGCACATTTAAGTACAAACACCAACCAGTGAAGTACAAAAGATCAGTATATTAAGTACAAATATCAACCAATACTTTATTGGTTGATATTTTGTAGTATAAAACATCATAACATTAAGAACAAATTATAAATTAGTGAAGTATGAAACATCAATCAATGAAGTACAAATGCCAGCAAACTAAGTACAAATATCAACAAATGAAATACAAATAGATTTAGTTTAAGTAGCAATACAAATATCAACATATTAGATGCAATAATCAATAGTAAAAAAGTACTACATTAAGTAGTTTTCAACACCTTATGTTCTTGTTATTTGTTCTTTTTCTTTCGCGTTTGTTTAGTGTGGTTCTTAGGGGGTGACAAAATCTATTACTTTTCTTTTTGGCTTCCTATCATCTCGATTTTGCACATTTGTAACAATTGATGACACAACACTTGCCACTTCAATTTCAAATTCTTCAAACTTTGCTTCACGAATTGGTGCATAAAGTTCTGCGATCAAAGGAATGATGGGAGATACAGGATTATGATGGTGTTTTGTTCGACTTTCTTCATCCAAACTATCTTGACCTTCATCGCCAACACCATCATCAATCCGTAAATCAACTTTTTTTGTACTTTTCTTCCTTGAATCATCCCTTTTTTTTCTCTGCATTATCCACCAAATCATGCTCTCCCTTGTATAAATACTCACCAGCTTCATCATTATGCTCCCCTTCATTAGTCTTATTTTCAACAACATTCCCCTCTTGAGCCTGCTCTTCGATTGCCATCATCTCTAATTTCGCAATTTTTTCCTTCAATTTTTGAATTTCTTCATCTTTCGGTGTAATAATTTCTTTAAATACTGTATGATCACAAATATGTATTTTAGTGATAGCAATAGTGGCAGCCTTTGATTTCTTGATCAAAACTGCTAAGCCTAACTCCTCTAGAGCAAGGTTGAGGGCTGCAATCTATTACAATAAAAATAATTATCAAATTTGAATTATTAGCAAAGAAAATAATAATGAATTATTACCATATCTCTTATAATTTGTTTCAATTTATTCTCAACCTTATTTACATTATTTGGGAGTTTGTTATCTTTCCACCAGTAAAAGCAAGGAAAATCAAACAAACTTTTTGGTGAACCCAATGAGGGATGCATTTGTAAACCAATACCTGTCATACATGAATATGAAAAAATTATACTCACTTAAATATAAATATAATCAATGTTATTAGAAAAATAAAAATCACTTACCAATCAAACCGACTGTACACCCATCAAGGTACTTCTTCTTTCTACTTTCTCCACCTACTCCTCCTACACGATTCCTCATCTCTTCAACAAGAAAGTTGTATAGAGCTATACCCATGCATACAAGTTGAATCTTGACAAATCATCCAAATATGGTAGGAGAAATTGTGGAGTCTAATACTTAGAAGTTGGAAATAGAAAATAATTAAAAACAAAAATATATACAACATGCAAAAATCATTTAAGTCCTCCTCACTATCTTTATACACATACTCCTCAAACATTTTTGCTATTTCAAATGTTGTTATATTCTTCAACTTTCCAGAAAAGAGGTGGTCATTAATTAAAGACTTCATTTTCAAACTTATATCAACTAATTCCCTCACATGTAGCAACCTTAAAATTGTAGAAAAATAGGTTGCAAAAAATGAAACTTCAACCCCCTTCGCAAAAATAAATTACGGATTTTTTACATCAAACCTTCTAAGTATAGCTTCAAGCCAAATGAAGCTAGAATTAACTTAGGCATATCCATGTATATATAAAAAAGAGTCTTATTCTATGCATCAAAATGTTTTGACCCCATTTTGGATTTCACATGCTCCAATTTAGTCTAAAAATATTGGAGGGAGCAATGAGAGCAAATCTCATTATGTCTTACATTTGCTGCAATCAAATATAGAAAAATTAGTATATACTACTACTTTTAAATAATGTATACTAAAAGGTTGAATATTTTGTACTACAATTGCTTGTAAAATATACTTTATATAAACATATTATATATTCCCACTTTTAGATAATGTGTACTGAAATATTGAATATTTTTATTACTATAATTTCTTCTAAAATGTACTTTAGATAAGCAAATTATATGTTACCATTAATACTAAAAGGTTGAATACTTTGTACTATAATTTCTTATAAAATTTATTTCATATAAACAAATTATATACTACTATTTTTAGATAATGTGTACTGAAAGGTTGAATGTTTTGTACTACAATTGCTTGTAAAATTTACTTTACATAAACATATTATATACTACTACTTTTAAATAATGTGTATTGAAGAGTTGAATATTTTTTACTACAATTGCTTATAAAATGTGCTCTATATAAATAGATTATAAACTATCCCTTTAAGATAATTTCAACATATGATTTTAGGTATAATAAATATAAACCCCAAGAAAGTGAAGTATAATTTTCATGCCTTTCAAGTACAAATTAGAAAATTTCAAATATTACAACAAAAATCGTATATATATAACAAATGGATTGAAGTTTTTAAAAAAGAGTTCAAACAAAGAAAGACGAGAAAATCAACCTACAAAACTTGTAAAACTGAAAAATCATGAACCTTTGAAAGAAAGCAAAATCCACAAAATGAGATGCATCCTTTGTTCTCTTCCTTCCGTTCTTTGCTCCTTGTTGGCGCTCTTGGTTGTTCCATCTTCTAAAGTTGCAAAGAAGTAGGTTTTTTTTTTTCCTTGTCGCGCCAATTTCATTCTCTTGTCTATTTGCGCTCTTTTGTGGGCATAGGAGAGGTCATTTTTCGTGCCTTTTGTTTGACAGAGGAGAAGACGGTTTTCCACAAAAAAAAAACGTGTTTCTTGAAAAAAAAATTGTCATTTGTTGAATGGGGAAAAAAAACCATCCATTTGCTATTTTTTTTTATTATTTTAGATAGGTACAAGGATATTTAAGTCTTTCTCAAAGATTTGGAGAGTGATTCCTAAAGTTTGTGAAAAAGTAGAGAGTCTAGTGTTTAAAAAATCAAGTGGGGAGTAAAGTGTAAAATAAAAGTAGGTAAAGGGAGTTTAAATGAATTAACTGAAAAAATAATACTGAGTGTTAATCCAAATATTGTAATTTTATATATTTACTTAAATTTCAATCAAATATAAGTTATTGATGGAAAGATTATTAAATTACCGCAGCAAAAGAATGAAAACAAAAAAAAAAAAAAAAAAAAAAACAAAACAAAAGAAGACGAATTCGCAACAAAATATAAGAGGTGAAGACAGAATAATAAGCAATAAAAAGGAAAAACCAACTTTAACTTGCTCTTAAATGATAAGGATAAAATAAATAAAATATAAGAATTTGAAAATACGTTTATTTGAGTTCGAGCTGGAAATAATTCGAACATTCAAATTTATTTCACATTTCAATAAAACCTCAACCTATTATGCTTACATTTTAAAACATTCATATATTGTCTTTTTTATTTTGTTGGGTTGGGAAAAAAGGAAAGCGAGGCCTATGACTTAACCTGTTCTGAATTCAATGTACAGTGCTTTCATCTTTATAAAATATTTGATATAAATTACAGTTGCAAATAAGTGAACTAGAACTTTTATATGTAACTGTAGAATTCATCCATTACAAAATGTGCAATCGAACTACAATAACTCCATTAATATATTAATTTATTGAAATTCTTTAATGCGTAAATAACATGTTATCGTAATTTATTTTCCTAGAAGAAGTAAAGGTTAAGACTACATTACTTTTTAATTAAATTCCTTAAAACATCTTGAAAATTTATATGTTTTATAAAATATTTTTAAAAGATATATAATTTTGAATATTATCTTAGAATAAGATAAGAGAGCTAATTAAGTATTAATAATGACAATTTCATAATTCGCATCATCAAAACTAGAAGAGTTATTAAATATTTAAGTTAGGATCACTTACGTCTTTTAATATAATAACTTCTTATTTAAGAGTTCATAAAATTTTTTAATTTTTCTTTTATCAAATCATCTTATACATTTTCAAATATTTTATAAAATATTTTTAGAAATTTATGAGCTAGGCCAAAAACCCTGTAACTTCGTTTCCGGTAAGTTTACACTGACTCCAATTGATTGGCGGACAAACTAAGATTGTAAGTTAAGTTGACATTTATTCCCACTGCTGATGCTGGTGGATTACGGGGCAAGAATCACTTTGGGCTGAGCCCTTGTAATCTCATTTTGGTCCGTCATATTTTCTTCAATTATTTGTTTGTTTAACTTGACGTCTTTCGAGGTTCAATGAGGGCAAAATAGTATTCTATTTTAATTGGTATTCCTTCCGTTATTTTATAAAATAAGTGAATGCGAGCTTACAAAAAATTTTCTTAAATAAACGTTTAGTCGTGGATCAATTAAATGTTTAGAAAAAACCTTCTTCCTCCGAAAGTGAAACTTTTATTATTATTATTATTTTATATTTCGTATCATAAATAAATATCAAGTTTGCGAAATATTGGCCAACGCGAAACGCCCCGCTATGGAGACAAAATGTTTGACAATAATTAATTATTCATCAACCGTAAATGTACCGTGACTGAGACAATGTTTGATAAATGATTTTCGGTGTGGCCATTAGCAGTGGGTGAGTATCTCGGCGCCATCATTTGTTACCAAGATGGTATGTTCAAATTGAGCAGAAAGGCTCCCATCCGCTGTCACAACAGTCCAATTATCGTCCCACATTACGGGGTTAATGCTGCCCATTGTCAACATTGGTTCTGCACAATTACAAACATGGCATAATACGCAATCGTAAATTATATGAGATAATATTCCAACTGCATGTAAAGCTGAAGATTGAGATTAGATCAAAAGTGAAGAAGCGAAGATTGGTATTACAAGCACCGCAGCAAAATCCATATGCATCCTTTTTTACAAAGTGAAGAAGTGCAATTGCAAAAATAGTATTTATTGTGCGAAATGTTCATTATTACGACAAATGAAGTTTCTTGACTTGAGATGAGATACAAGTCGTGGGAAGAGAGAATACCGATTGTGAAAGTTTGGTTCAGAACCATTGGTCCGCGGCTATTATTTCCTAGCAAAGGCAAAATCATTTTTAGAAATAAGAATGTCGGATATGGAAGAGGATAACATCTTCTTGAGCACATGAAAGCAAGGAAAATAAACTAACAGATCATAAATCCAACCAGACCCAACTATAAAAATTAAAAAGTTCATTCTAAAGTGGGTCTGGATTCTATTCATTCCAGCAGAGTATCATTTAACTACTACTACTACTACAAACTCATTACCAATTATGTTACTCAGCCAATTTGGCACTTGAGTTGCTATTCATGTGTTTCTGATGTAGGAAAATTTCAGATTTCACTTTTAAACAAGCACTGTTTCAAGAAACATAGCCAAACAATGGGCTGCATGAAGTGAAGAATCATACAAACCGGATAAAGAAAATACAAACAAGACACAACATAAAAGCAAGAAATCCTGTTCCCAGTATTTGTCTTATTGCTGTTGAAAAAACTTGGATAGTTCTCCAGAATCCAGATCCAACTAGAATTGCGTGAACACATTAGAACCTTATTTGCAATTTATACTCCCACTAATCGGAATAGGAATATTAACTAGAGGAAATTGATTAAATGATTTGACTGATTAATCCAGTATAGAACAACAGAGACTTAGAATTAGAGCCAGCAGAATTACTGTAATGAAGAACCACTGGATCACTATGGAAAACCCGTCCAATTCCATGGCCAACAAACTGCTGGACAACTCCATAATGGTGTTTATCTGCATGGTCACTTTAAGCAGAAATTAACGCAAAGCATAAATTCTTCTACTCCGTGCATGTATGTGCATGAATTAGTCTGTTTGAATGTGCAAATAGTATAAAGTAGATAATAAATTGTGCGTGAACAATATAAAAGTAATTTTTGTACTACAACATGATGACGGACAGTGATGAAAGAGGTCACCTGAAGGTGAAAAAATAGGAAATAAGAAGGTGAAAAAGATATAACAGATGCTTACTGTATTGTCTTGCCAATTTGTTTAAATTCCACCCCTGGAAAACATATAGCTATCGCCTTACCAAGACATTCTTTGGTAACCTGAAGGAAGACACAATCAATCTTGAAAAATGGATGCTCTTTAAATGATATCAACAACCCACATCAGAACTTAATTCATAACCCAACAGAACCACAAAATGTTATGGAAGCAACATTCATAACAAAACTACCAGGAGAAAATCCTTGTCAACATACGAAAAGCTTATGCAATCATCCACAAAACAATGAACTGATTCCATGAATAGAAAATTGCATTTGTATTGTGATATTAATGGAGAAAATAAATTCAACAGACCATTGCAACCGTACAGAAGATAAAGCTAAAAGTCCACCTACCAGTAAATCATACCTTTACTAAGTTTCTGGCCTCCTCATCAACATCTCCAACAAAAAATGTTGCAGATGTATCACCATGATAACCCTGCGTGTCACAGTCAGCCAAGTAAATGCATTAAAACTCCACCTAGAAACCTGAAGAAATCTATTACACACATTAAACATTAATGGTTCACAAAATAGCAGGAAAAAGTTGGGTGCAAAAAGTTATTATACTGTTTATTTCTACCATCCACAACAATACTAGGCACTTATTTACTTCTTCACTGTTTACAAAGTTATTATGCTTCACTTGGCAGCCAACAGAAAGAACAAATTCTACCATCCACAACAATACTATGATATAGCTATTTGCACTAGGGAAACAAACTAGGCACTTATTTATTTCTTCCAAGAAAATACCAATTTAATTTCCAACTGGCAGCAACAGACAAATTTCAGCAGTAGGCTTTAGTTCAAATGCAACAAGTAAAATGTAAACAACATCATAGTTACCCCAATGTTACATTCGCTCTCCATTTGACTGGGAACAAATGCTATAACATGGAGATGGAGCTCCATTGGAAAATGAGATATTGTGGGGGGAGGGAAATAAAAATATTACTTACATTTAGATAAACTGTAACATCAATGTTGATAATGTCGCCATCCTGCATAGCCAACATACTCAGTGATCTTAACGTAGTAAAATTACCAAAATGTTAAAAGGAATTAGTATTATGATACGAATGGTTCATTATGACAAACCTCAAGGACACGTGAATCTGGGATTCCATGGCAAATGCACTCATTCACAGATGTGCATACACTCTTTGGAAACCCACCATAGCCAAGAGGCGATGGATATGCTCCATTGTCAATAATCATTTGATGAACTGCTTGGTCAATTTCATCTGTTGTAATGCTTGGCTGCCAAGTGAAGCAAAATACTTTGTAAACAGAGTTTGGTGCAAAAAGTTAAATAAATGCATCTGTACATAAACTTCATGTATCATTTCAGCAACCAAACTCTACCAACACTAACTTTACGCAATGGAGAATGCAAGTACAATCTGAATCACCACAATAGCAACTAAAACAATGAAGATTGGCATTGATGAATGCACCAAAAGGGATAATGGTAGGACTAGTTCCTTCTAACCACTTAATGCCATAACATGGACTAACATCCGCCTCAAGAATGATAAAAATTTGCGAATAAGTAAAAAAGCATCTATGCAGAGATGAAATGAGCAGAATGATCAGACATTCACCTTCACCAAAGTCCCAGCATACTGAAGAACCTGGGCAGCAAGCTTTCCTGAAGCTCTCATGCACTCTATCCCCTTCTCATCATGTATTTCAGGCCCACTTGCAATTCCAGGTGGTTTTCTAGATTTCACATAAGGAGGCCTTGGTATGTGACTGGGGACTGGGCGAGTGGGAGATACTTTCCCGGGCTTTAAACATTTCCGTTTACTATCTGTGGGTTCTTCTGTACTTCTGCCAGGAGAAGGAGAAAGAGTGTAGAAAGAAATCTCTACAGCAAGATTGCAAGCCATGCAAATAGAAATGGGCCACAAAGATGATATCCATATTTTGATCCAACTAATGACAACTACATGAAAAAGACACAGCTCCAGCTAAATGATTAGTTCTTTTTCTTTGTAAATGGTTATATATGATTAATACCTTCAGATGGTTGTCAACAGAGCTTAGTTGAGCAAAGCACTTAATGAGATGTTAATTAAGCAGGAGAATAACAAGTGCGAACTTCATAAATTCTTTGGAAATTCAGTCTCATTCTCATCCAGAAAACAAAATGATTTCATTTTGGTTTTCTCTTCTGCAGTTAATTCTTCAACATCAGAAGCTTAGTCACTGAAGTACATACAAAATCCCATTGTGAATATACTTCAACTGCTTCTGCTGGAATTAATGGAAAAGGATTAATATTTTCTGGGATAACAAAATGATTATCAAGCTTTGGGTCTTTTTCCGTATGGCTTATAACTCAGAGAGGAACCTTCTTTTAACTAGGCATTACATATGCAAATGTCTTTTTTCACATTCACTGCATTCTGCTTTGATGAAATGGGCTCTTACGATGCTCTGTATTCTATGCTATGCGCAGGAGCCGCTGGATGCCTGAGCATCTCCATATGTGTATTGTATGTTTATAACCATGCCATTTTGGCAAAAGATATAAACCTTTTTTTTCCTGAAAAATTTCTGAAAAGAGTCAACAGACTATGCCATGACTACCATTACAGCCCAAGGACAATAGACAACATATATGAACCCAACTCGAACTTATGAATTCAAGAATATTAACATAGCCGCAAGTCTTAATAATCTTTTCCAACTGCCTTTAGCAGATGAAATATATAGGTTCACCATCCAATATGGAGAAACCATACTAAGCCAAGCAGTGACAGAGTACATGGTGTCTGTATGATCGTCAAGTGAGTTCACTTTCAATGTCTTCCAACCTTTTTACTTTTATGTCATAAGACTGGAGATCGCAAAAACTGCACAATGCAACCAGATGATATCAATTATGCAGATCAGACAACATCAGACACATGCATCATCTCTCGTTCAACAATTATTGCTCTCACTTATCAAAATCCATAGTTTCAACTAGATCAACTCACTTATCTGCCTCAAAATACAATTAAATGTACTCAAATCCGTGCACTTTGGGTCTCCTTTAAGAGAGAAAAGTTTTTGCACAAGTTCTTACCACAACTTCATAAACATAGTGGAGATACTGCCTTATTTTCCTCTTTATCCTATCTCTTATATTGCCAATTTCATGAGTATATACAAAGGTCTGAAGTGAAAATAGAATTCCAGTTAATAAGAGCTCTAAAGGAAAATTTAAATTTCAATTGGAAAAGGAAACTGTACCTTCTATTAAATAGTAAATTAGTTAAACCAGAAAATGTCCTAGACATTTGCATTGACACATGGTCTCTTCCTGTTCAAACATGAGGTATTAAATGAAGTCAAAGAATTAGAATCAGCACTTGCCCTTTTTATCTGAAAAGTCAAATAAAAACAAATAGCACAAATAAAACCTCAAAGAAAATGCCATTTTATGATTATGATTCTTTATAATGCCAGAATATAAGTAATGGGAGGTATTTTAGAGATTGAAGGTCATGCAATTCATAACATGATGCTTTACCAATTTTTACTCCTTTCTCAAGCAATAATTGATCATAGTAACAGCATCTATTCATCAGGGAAATACAACGTCTTTAAAATTCAGATAATAAAGTTGCATACACTTATACATCCAGATAAGGTTAAATATAGTTATACATCCGTATGTGGAAAAAAAGATTCAAAAAGGTATGAGAAATGGACCTTCGCCCAAAAATCAGAAAATCCTTTGGAAAATGGCTGTAATCCAATTAATTGGTGCAGATGGTAGGCCAAATAAATTATATGCATTTGAACATCTCCCCTTGTTCGCATTGGTGTATACTTTACATGCGTCATTTAAGCAGCATAAAACCCCTCCAATGGATAAAAATACCATCACGTAATATATATTATTATTTCCCATTTCTAGAAGTATTAAAATTGTCCCATGTTTGATGGCACCATTGCCATAGCAAGATTCTATCCCAAGAGTCCCAAGAACCAGGGTGGTGGGGTGGGGCGCTACAAGGGGCCTTGGCCTACCCAAGACTAAGTAAACTATGAGCAGTTTATTTAAATTTACGAATTTAAGTGGTTGGCCCTTCCAGTAAAAACATACTAACTCTCTGACTTCAAATGTTTTATCCACTCAAATTTTCAATTATAATAATACTTTTATGGTGTAAATAATAAAGGGTAAATGGCACTCCAACCCGCTCCCCCCCCCCTCCTCAATCACCAACAAAAAAAATAAAATAAAATAATTATTTTGGCACATTACCCCCCAAAAATAACTAAAGGCACTTCACTCCTCAATTTAGAGTTATTGGAACATTTTTCCCCCTAAATTCAATTTCCGGCAAATTATATGGCTGGAGAAAAAGGCTATTCTTGTCATTCTCACTTTTTCCCACCTTCTTCAACATATTTGTGTGATACTTTACGCAATGTGTTGTATATATATTTCCTTAAGGGGGCTATTAGTTTGTAAAATGCAATTTTTGCTAAACTAATTAATTATGTTTGTAATTGAAAGCAGAATTAACTGTTAACCTAAATATACACATATATGTGTAGTATGTCAGCACTTCTTCGTCTTTATGTCCCAATTAGCAGACCATAATTTAGAGGAATGACAAAACGAATGATTATGATTCTTTAAAGATAAATTGGATAATCTTAGCATTACTAACATAAAGCATGGGCCTTAGTATTTTTTGAAAATGTCTTTTATAAAGTAAGAAAAAAATGTTTTAGAATAATAATAAGATTAGTGATTTTGCTTTTTTAATATGGTTGGTAGAATAATCTTACTAGATAACAAAATAAATTACAGCATAGAAATATGAATGAAAAACTAAAAATACTTTAAATTAAAACTCATTCACTTGTATTTCAATCAACAAATAATTCCCTAAACAATAGGAGAAGGTAAACGAGCTAATTGAATGTGAGAAAAAAAATAAGTACCCCACCATCCTATTGTTCTTGGTGGATTTATTTTTGTGCTGAAAAATATAGAAATAACAAGAATAGTTTGATCCCTTTTTTTAGTGGAAAAATATGAGAAAAAATAAAAATAACAAGAATAGCCTTTTTCTCCAATCATATGATCAGCTAGAAATTGTATCTAGGGTCAAAGTACTCTAGTAACTCTAAGTTGAGGAGAAGAAGTACCTTTTAGCTATTTTTTTGGGATAATATGCCAAAATAATTAATTAATATATACATTTTTTGGGGGGGTTGGGGAAGCTCATAATTTTTTTTCAAAATTCCTTCGTCGTCAATGTTATCTGTCATTCGGTGTATTCTCTCTAATCTCTTGGTAGCCATTACAAATTAGTTAAAAGAAAAGCCAAATAATAAAAGCCTACTATAAATTTATTATAACTTCACAAAATGTAAGTGTTGGTAATGCTTTTAACTCACTTGCATATCAAAGTTATTTAGATATAATTGACTTTCTAACATCTGATAATCTTGCGAAAAATTTTCTTGTAGGGCCAAAATGAATCCGGCTTCTTCCATTCCATCAAAAAAGGATCAACTACAAGTGCCGCAAAAATAAAAACACAGCAACCCGAAATGAGCAGAAAGAAGAAATACACAATCTATTGAGTCGTTGAAGTTGAAATTGCAGAGAATTGAGGAAACCTGGACTAAAATGGAAGAGACTATGAAGTGAATGACTAGAATTCGACGGAAGAAAGCGGCAGTCCCCTAAAAAGGTGGAGATTAAGCGAGGTTGAATGGTACTGCCTGCCACCATTCCTTCTTATTTCGTCGGCACACCCCTGTTTCTTCGTAGCTCTCTTATCCGTAGAGGACGGATGTCGGGTGGTTCTTATGTCTGAACTGCGTCGATTTGATATTGCCCAGGAAGTAGTATATACATCGTGTAGGAAAATAAAAAATGAAGGTATGTGTAACATTATTTTTGAGATGGAGTTTTTATTGTAGATATTATTTTACGAAAGTTTTAAACGTATATTTTATTTATTGATACTATTTGTTTGCACAAATTTTATTGTCTGTAAAATTAAATTACAAAATAGAAAAATAATGGACAAATTAAATTTATATTAAAGAATAATATAATAATTATAATTTATCAGAGAAAAATATAAATTTTCTAACAAAACTAATTCCCTAATTTTTCTTTTTATATGTGATCCAAATGCTTGAAACTTGTTCTTTGATATATGGTATGGTATCTTTTGATTTGGTAAAAGATACTATAAAATTTTTTTGAAACTTGAACCTTGACTTTGAGATTAAAGGATTTAATAACTTGATTTTGGAGCTTGAAAATATATGAATATATATATATATATATATATGTGTGTGTGTGTGTGTGTGTGAATATGTGAATTCGTGTATATATATGAGTCACTAATTATCCTTTTATATAGGTGTTCAGCAAGAGGCTCCAAAATGACTTGAACACATTTGATAATTATCTCTTTAACACACATAATAAAAGATAATATCAAATATTTTTGACTTGATTGGCCCATGTACATGGATGGGCCATGTGTTCCAACTTGATTGGCTTGAAATTATTAGGTCACCACACTTGATTTGTTTGACATGTTTCATCTTTATTTTGACACTTGTCGGCATTTGATTTGTATAAAATAAATATTAGAATATTAATTAAAATTAACTATTTATCATTTAAAATTAAATTTAATAAATTTTAATGCATAAATAGAAATTTTAAATTAATAACTAATATATTATTTACATATGTCATTTTTTAATTGACGCAAAAATTTAGCCGTCTACACTATTATTAAAAAATGATTAAATTTTTTTAGATTACTTTGAGTAAAAAGGTGTATGTTGTCAAAAAGTTTAACTTTATTTTTTCCAAAAACATTCTACAAAAAAATGTGAAAATAAAACCAAATAAAGCCTACATTTCTGCCAATAAATTTAATTTAAATTAAATCAAATCTATATAAACTAAAATGTTTTTCAGTACTATTTTAAGAATCTTTATTATGTAGTAATGATGCGGATAATTTTTTTTAATTATTATTATAAAACACTATATTAATTAATTTTTTGGTAACTTCATATGTTAGTAAGTACTCAATATATCTATATATGTGATCTTTCATATTAATTTTCATATTTGTCACTCTCAATATGTGTGTGTGTATTAGTTTAATCATATATGAAATTAATATATATGTATATTTAATTATTATATATAGCATAATTTTGTAATTTATATTCAGCTTTGATAATATTAACTATCAAGATTTAAATGGATATACGAAGTAGTGAAATTATCTAATAAATATGAGCTTTAATAAATATTTACTTATTTTTCATTTAAAGATTTAGATACTTTTGCCTTTTCATTTAATTATACATTTTTATCAAAAAAAAAGTTCAAAATTTATCCAAATAAAGTAGTTGAAAACTAAGTTATTTCAAAACAACAACCAACTTTTAATATTCAATAAATTCTTTTGTATTAATATAGATATAATCACTTTATTTTTAGTTGAAGTAATACAATATTCAATTATTTCTAATCAAAAATTTATTAAATAAATAAAAAATATTCAATCATTTGATCAAATAAATTATTTTTATTTCTTATCAAATAATTATTTTTCAGACAACTTACAATTTAAATATCTATAACTTTTATATAATTTATATTAAATATACTTCAAAAGTAAAATTAAAATACTTAACAATCATAATTATCTTATAATATCACGACTTACTTAAACAATTTTACAAGTTATCTATTGCTTACAAAAAAATAGACAAATACTTACATAAAATATTAAATCATCACTTCTTTGTTGAAGAGTTAGAAGTTTGATAAATGAATAATTATAACTTAATGGATGTGTATGCCCACAATTTATCAAAGATTTTAAAAATTAATTATTTTTACAATAATATTTTTAGATATGTAAAATATTTTTAAATAAAACTATATATGTAGAATATAATGACTAATTTAATTTGAAGAATTTATTTCAAATATAAAAAAGTTACTTCTTACAACAACTATGAACTTTGAATTTTATTTTATATTATTAATTTAAATCATTTTAGTTTTTTAGTTGAAATAAATTCTTTTATAATTATATTGCATACATTTACTTTAATTGACTAATTATATGCAATATAATTATAAAAACTCATTTTCAATTAGTTGAAATAAATTCTTTTATATGGGACATATATATATAATTGACATAGTTGAAAATTTTCAAAAGCTTTATAAATGAGCACTTATATAGTAAATGATATCAATTTTTAATATTTTTCAATATATTTAATTGCACAATTTTATAATTATATTGCATACATTTACTTTAATATTTTTTTTTATATAATTCATAATAAGTATTTTTTACATGGATTAATGATGTCAAACCAAAAAAGTATGACTTAGAGTAAGTATCTATTTAATTATTTGTACATTTTTATATACTCATAAAAGAAACTTACGAGAGATTGAGATTTTATTTTGAATTGATTATTAAAAATTTATTTATCATTTTATTCATGCACATTTGCATGTTATTAGATAATTTCAACAACATATATAAATAAAAATAAATAAAATTTACTTATCAAAATTATATGGAATATTAAGAGATGTTTTAATTTATAAAAATTACATGTTACAAATTACTTATTGAATTAATTATCAAATAATAACATAATATAAATTATTTTCATAGATAAAGTATAAAGAGGCAATATATCTACTCTAACAAAAAATACCTAGGATTTGTTTGGTTATGTTTCCCCATAACAACATTGTTTTGGGAAAATATAATCAAACATATTCCCCTTTTTCTTTTAAATTGCACATTCTCCAATGTATGCATACATATATAATATATATTCATTATATATATATATATTATTATTATTTTAATATTAAAAAAATAATTCAATTCTTTTTTCACCTAAAAAATTCAATAAAAAAGTATTGATTTAACTACTACAGTAAAAAATATTTCCCCAAAAATATAAACAAACATATCAAAAAATAATTTTCACATTCTCCAATAATTCATTCTCTCAAAACACATAATAAACCCATAATAAAATTAAACAAAAAACATAACCAAACATTCCTCTAACATTTAAAAATTTCAAATTTCATAAAAATTGTAATTGTAACTTCCACATTACTGAGAAATTATACAAAAAAGCTATATATTTTAAAAAAAATCATTTGCTTATTTATCATATCAAAATATGCATGTATAATATATATCTACTTGAAAAAGCATATTTAGTAAAATATTATGCTCTATTTTAGAAATTATATTGTTTCATTTATTGTTTTTAAATTTTATCATTTTAAAATTTTCAAATGGAATTTACAAATTTAGAGTTAGCAATTCTTGATATTCTACAACTTATTTAAGTACTAATTATCTTCAAACATAATATTTTTAGTTGAAATATTCACATTATGATAGATTTTCTTTTTTTTTTCAAATGCTAAAAATAACTTCAATTCATTTTTTTAATTATGTGAAGTAAAATAAATATTATTATAAATTAAGTTATTTCAATATTAAAATGCACCGCGCACATGCTCGTTGCATCTATAAAATTATAAAATTTTTATTTTTCAAAAAATTTATAAATGAGTATCAATGTGTTTAATAATAATAGAATAGTGAACGATTCATTGTTAATTAATCATTGGTAATATTTACAATATAATAATTAATAATTAATGCATATAATGCAATGATATATATATATATATATATATTAGCATTTGTCTATAGAGAAATTACATCTCCAAGCTTCAAACAGTCCCCAAATTCTGGAACAATTTAATATGGTTTCCTTTTAATGCGAATATCATTCTAACTTGGTGTTAGTTTTATGTTTTGTTGTAGAGATTTTTCAAGTGTATTTAAGTTTTTGATATTTTGATTATTGAATTGTTTTCTTGAAATTCTTTTGTTTTTATCGATTCAAGTTAAGAATCTCGGCCCGAATGGCCTAAAAAGCGTGACATATAATATCATAAATTCATAATTTCGGAATGGGCATCAAGAAAGAAAAGAAATAGTCCTAATTTATTTTTAATATTATCAGAGAAACCTAGAAGCCGCTACCTTTAAATTTTCTATTACAGTTTATATTTTATTTTATGAATATATGGCATGTGTGTTAAATATTTTCTTATACAAGTAATTGATGGATAATCAAATGAACATGATAATAGGAGATGAAATAGAAAAATGGAATAAAGAATCAAAAGGATCCAAAGTGTTTATTTACAAGGCAAAAAAGAGCAACTTTTAGTGACTGCTTGTTTAAGATTTGTTAGGATTGCTTCCTAAGACAATATCTTGGTTATGCCATCTAAATTCAAACTTATATGGTAGCTTTCAGTTTTGTCAAATTTGATTAAGTTAAGTAGTCAATTTGTACTCTGAAATTTCCATATGAAGAACCAAAAGTATTTTTGGTATGATACCATTGCATCATCTAAGGTAGCCACACACTTGGCATATTAATGTTACAACATTCAAGGAGCAAATCGTGGCATCGATCCTGGAAGATCTCAAACTCTACTATTTAAACAAGCAGCACCTCTAATGTATAAGCAGTTAGTACATTAAGAGTTGTTTGGAATACTCCATTACTCTTTACTCCTAAAAAACTTAATACTTTAGCATTTTGGTTTATGTTCGTGAAGTTAGGAGAAGTTAGAATTGCTGGTTGTACTTGTTCTTGTTACTTTGCTAATGATATTTGCAAGTTCAAAATTCTAAGTTCTCGGGTTTAGGTAGTGGAGTAGGCTTGCGAAACCACTATAAATATCTTATCTCATTTATTTATATTTCTACTTTCACTGGAATTTCGATTACTTCTGGAACTTTCAATTTATTCTTTGTTTTACAGCTTGACTCTTTTGAGTCCATTACCCTTTTGGGTCCCTATTTTTTCTCAATTGGCATCAGAACTGAGGGCTCATATATATATATATATATATATATGTCTAACAACTTGAGCTAAAAGTTCCTAATGGCTTCTTTTAGCTTTGATGCGTATACAGAAAGTTAATCCCACACTCGTCGCCCTTATTTGATGGGACCAACTACTCGACATGGAAAAATAGGATTGAGGAATTTTTCATAGCACTAGACTATGATTTATGGAGCATAGTTACTGATGGGCCCCTTATCCCCACCAACAAAGGCAAATCCTCAACAGGAAGACTGGGATTTACTACTGAGGACAAAAGAATGCTTTCGATGAATGCAAAAGAAAAAAATATCCTTTCATGTGCCCTAGTCAAGGAAGAATACAATCGTGTGAGCACATGAACTTCTGCTAAGGATATGTGGAACATACTTCAAGTCACCTACGAAGGGACTTCACAGGTAAAATTAGAGCGTATTGCATTACTTATTCACCATTATGAGATGTTTTCTATGAAAACAAGTGAAACAATTAGTCAAATGTATGCTCGATTTATGGAGATAGTAAATTCCATGTTTGGATTGGGAAAAACCATATTTGAAAGTCAATAGGTGCGGAAGATCCTAAGATCTCTACCAACAGAGTCGAATCCCAAAGTTATAGCTATCTATGAAGCAAAGAATCTTGAAAAATTGACTATGGGAGAGCTAATTGGCTCCCTCACTTGTCATGAAATGACACTCCTAAGTAAGGAAGAAAGTTCCTATAACAAAAGCAAGAAAAATATTGCTTTCAATGTTGATCAAGGAGAATGGAATACAGATTCTGGTGACATAGATGAAGAAACAACCAATGAAGAAATTGTTATGATAACCAGGCGACTTCGACATCTTACCCAAGTGAAAAACTATTTTAGGAGAGAATCCAAAACAAACTTAAGAAAAAACATTGGGGAATTCCAAACTGAGCAGGTTGTTTATCATGAATACCTTGAAGTAGGGCATAAAAGGTCGGACTGTCCAAAATTGAAAAGAGGCCTAAAACCTGAAAGAAATCCAAAACAAAGAGCTATGATAATTCCTTGGTATGATTCAGACTCTGATTAGTTGATAATGAAGAAAATTATCTCATGGCAGATAAACAAGCAACTTTACAATCCCAATTAAGTTCCAACAGCTTCAACTATGATTATGAAAAAGACCTTGATATCCATATTGAATGCCATAATCAACTAATTGAGCTTCAAATTTAGATAGATCTCATTAAGAAATAGTTAGAGACTACTGTAAATGAAATGGAAGAGCTGGTATTTCATTATGATAAGATCATAAAGAAAAATAATGAGGAAAGAAATAAGCTAGTTGAGAAGAACCGCTCTCTTGAAAATGAAATTCAATTTTAGCTAAATGACAACTACAATCTGAAAAGAATCATTAAAGGCAAAAATAAAATTGATTCCAGCTATGAAAACACAAGATTTTTTAAAGGGACATATCATTATTGTTAAAAAAAAGGGTTACTTAGCTCATAAATGTCTTATAAAAAGAGAAGTTGGAATCAAGTGTATGTGGGTTCCAAAGTTTAATAGTTCAAGACCCAACAAAAACTGGGTACGTAAGTCCACCATTCCTTGTGTTGCAAGAACCAATCAAGAAAGAAGCTTAAAAGGACCTTTGGTATCTGGACAATAGATATGCCAGACACATGATTGTAAACAAGTTATTTTTTTCTAAAATATAAGAATACAATGGAGAAAATGTACTATTCATCGATAACACAAAAGGAAAAATTATTGGCAAAGGAATAATAGGAAACAGAGATGGAACTTCCATCGAAATGTATGGCTAGTAGATGAATTGAAACACAACCTTCTCAGCATAAGCAAATTATGTGATAATGGCTATCAAGTACATTTCAAACCCTCAAAATGTGTGGTAACCAAGCATGATGAAACCGTTTTCATTGCAATTAGGGAAAGAAACATATATTGCATAAACCTAGATGATCTTTTTAAACAAAACATAGAATACCTAGTCACTATTGATGAATTGTGCTAGATTTGGCATAGACATGTCGTTCATGCTAACATGAAACTCTTGAATCAGTTGGTTAAAAAGGATTTGGTGAAAGGCATCCCTAAAATAAAGTTTTCAAAAACCAAAATATGTGATGCATGCATGAAAGGCAAACAAGTGAGCACCTCTTTTCAACCAATAAATGGCATTGCATCCTCAAAACCACTTGAACTTTTACTTCTTGACTTGTTTGGACCCATGAAAACTTAATATTTTAGTGGAAACAAATATGTTTTTATCATTGTAGATGATTTTTCTCGATACACATGGGTAAGGTTTCTTTCACACAAAAATGAAGCTTTGCATTATTTCATTACACTATCAAAGAACATCCAAAATGAAAAAGGACTTTTGATTAAGACCATTAAGAGCGATCATGGCATGGAATTTGAGGATCATAACTTTGCTACTTTTTGTAATGATGTTGGATATACTTATAACTTTTCTACTCTCAGAACACCCCAATAAAATGGGGTGGCTGAAAGAAAAAATAGAATCTTGCAGGAAATGGCCCGTACTATGCTAAATGAGTATAATCTTCCCAAACACCTTTAGGTTGAGACAGTCAACACTACATGCTATGTCATCAACAGAGTTTTTTTTAGACCATTTATGAAAAAGACTCCATACAAACTCTAGAAGGGTGAGATACACAACATATCTTATTTTCGTGTATTCAGGTGTAAATGTCATATCTTGAATAATAGAGATCAACTTTCGAAATTCAATCCAAAATTTGATGAAGGAATATTTGTTGGCTACTTGACATACAATAAAGCATATAGAGTGTTTAACAAGAGAAAAAGGACTATACAAGAATTCATGTATGTAGTGTTTGATAAAACTGACCATTTTCTTGCCAAGGATTCCTTGAGCATAAAAACTGCAGGTTTTGATTGAGTGAAAGAGACACTTCAACAAAGAAAAGAAGGAGAAAGAGATACAGCCAAAAGTCCTACCAAGATAGTCTCAACCATCAGTGGAACTCCCAATGATGTAACTGGAGACAAAACTAGCAAATTCAAATATGCATCAAGCCATCCAACACATAACATAATTAGAAACCTTGATGTTGGAATTACAACAAGGTCTAAAGCTAAAACAATTGATTCACATCACTTTAACCTTGTATTTTTGTTCTATGCAGAACCTTACAATATAAATGAGGCGTTTAACGACAATTCCTGGCTGAATGTAATGAAGGAAAAACTCAATCAGTTTAAGAAAAACCAGGTTTGGAACTTAGTAAAGAAACCTAATAATTACTTGGTAGTTGGTACTAAATGGATTTTTCGAAACAAACTAGACGAACATGGTGAAGTTGTTAAAAATAAAGCTAGACTTGTTGCAAAGGGTACTCTTAACAAGAGGGTATTAATTATGATTAAACCTATGCACTAGTAGCACATCTTGAATCTATTCGCATGTTGCTAGCTTATACATCACATGAAAATTTCACTCTCTACCAAATAGATGTCAAACGTGCCTTTTTAAATGGACATCTAAAAGGGGTTTTTGTTGAACAATTTTCTGGTTTCAAAAGCTCAAAATTTCCAAACCATGTTTTTAAATTATCAAAAGCTCTTTATGGTTTGAAACAAGCCCCTAGAGCATGGTATGATCATTTAAGTTATTTTCTGATCTCAAAAGATTTTTGTATGGGCAAAGTAGATACTACACTCTTTACAAAAACATCAATGGGCATTTACTACTTGTTGAAGTATATGTGGATGATACAATTTTTGGTGGTACTCATAAATATCATTGTGACAAATTTGTGTCATGCATGACAACAGAATTTGAAATGAGTCTCATGGATGAGTTAATTTTTTCCTTAGACTCCAAATCAAATAAACTACCACTGGAATCTTTATATCTTAAGAAAAATACACCAAGGAACTCTTGTAGAATTTAGAATGTAGGATTGTGAAGAGTCCAACGTTCCCATGGTTGTATCCACTAAGCTGGAACTTGATCTTGATGGCAAAAGTGTAGATGAAACAACATATAGAGGCATGATTGGAAGCTTGCTATATCTAACTTCTAGTTGCCCAGATATACTATTTGCAACCAGTGTGTGTGCCTAGTTTCAAGGACAACCGAAAGAGTCACATCTCAAAGCTGTAAAAAGAATCCTTCGCTATCTTAAAAGAACTATCAACAATAGCATTTAGTACCCTTGATCCAAAATTTTTGATCTTCTTGAATATTCTGACGCTGACTATGCAGGGTGTCAGATTGATCATAAGAGCATTATTGGAACTTGCTAATTACTACGGTCATGTCTAGTAAGTTGGTGTATAAAGAAACAAAGTGTGGTGGCTATGTCAACAACTGAGGCTAAATACATGGCATTAGGCAATTGCTGCTCATAGGTATTATGGATGAAACAAACCTTCAGTGATTATGGACTATAATTTTCTTGCATATCTATCTTATGTGACAACACTAGTGCTATCTGCATTACAAAAAATCTAGTGTATCACTCACGCACAGAACGTATAGATATAAGACACCATTTCATTAAAGATTATGTCTAGAGAGGTGATGTTTGCATATCTTTTTTTGACACACACGATTAGTAAGCTGACATCTTCACTAAACCACTTCCAGAAGAAAGATTCGATTTGCTCAAGCAAAAATTAGGAATAATTCCTCTTTCCTTCTCCTCATGACTTGTATTTGGAAAAAATCTCATTTATGTTTGACATGTGCAGTTTTTTTTTTTTTGGTGGCAAGATTATATTTTCCTTTCAATAATAATAATAATAATAATAATAATAATAATAATAATAATAATAATAATAATAATAATAATAATAATAATAATAATAATAATAAAAGGGGAAATTTTTAGGGAGAAAAACTGAAAATTAATTCATCAATTGATTTTGTCTCTCTAGCACAAAAACCAACACAAAACCTCTCATCTTCTTAAATCCTCTCCACTACCTCTTTGGCCATGCCTTTTTTGATGGTGGAAATTTTTTCCCGTTGGAACTCTTCCTCTTTATCCTCCATGGATGATGATGCCACCACACCTTCCCTAAAACTCATGGACTATGCGTCCGACTTAGAGAACTCTCCTCTATCCCCTTGCATTCTATTTTCTACCAAAACCCCAAAAGATTTTCGCCATCTGCCTTAGCCGTCCTCTCCTCCCTTGCCCACTATGTCCACTCCTGATCCACTTTCCTTGCCTTTTCTCTCTCACTCTTTCACAGACTCCTTGTTTAATCATTAGGACTTCTCTATTGTACACATATTCTTCAAATTTCCCAACCCCCAAGCTAAAAGCTTTTTCTCCACAAATATTAGGGCCAGAAAACTCAACTGCAGACGCCCAATAAACTTCTCTGATTTTTCTCCATCTCCTGCTATAAACTAGGTTGAATAAATGGGGTGGAAATATATGATGCAGATTGAAAAGACCGCTTATCCTCTACTGGTTCACCTTTTTTACTCTAATCTCATTGTGATTGAAGGTAATGACCTTGCTACCTCCTCTCTTCAATCAAATGTCCTTGGTACATCTGTTTACCTTATTGTTGAGAAAATCAATTGTTATCTTGGGCTTCCACATTCTGGAATATAGTTTTTTGCTTATGGTGAATGGTGTCCCGTTGAATATTTCAATCTTAATCATGCTAAGTAGCTGTTTTGGGATGGAAAATCTCTTAAACTAGCCTCAAGTTTTGCAGTAAAAATTTTTCCTATTGACTACTTCTTCTATTTCCTTATCATGCTCACCATACTCTCTAGTTTCTCTATCAGTAGAGGTCACTCTACTGATATGAATCGCCTATCATGTTTTCTTCTGTACATGGCAGTCATTGGGTAGCCTGTAAACATTGGCTATATTATCCTGCACAACATGATTTACGCCCTTCGCCATACCTCTAAATACCTACCATACTACATGCTACTTACGTATATTTTTTGTTCCAAGAATGTCTTTCTTCCATCACCCTGGGTTGAGGAATTGAGTGAATGAAAAGTAGTAGACCTACCCAGTCTCAAGAAAATATAGATTCAAATTGGAGAGGATGAGGTATGGTTTAAAGGAATCTCCAACTTTGCTACTGTTCCCTTTGCTCCACGACATACCACTCATTGCAACCTTGGCAAAAAACCCCTTTATGTCTCTGATCCCTCTATTCAAGAAGTTGACTTCGTCACCTGTATAGGTGTCATCTTTAAATGCAAAAATAGGCCACTAGATGCTCTCAAGCTATCTCTTCTTCTTGTTGTTTAGAATATTGCATCATTCGTTGATTGTCTTGAAACCAAACTTTCTGAGTTCATTAGCATAGTTGAAAACAACTTCTGCAGGTGCAAAACCAAAATCAATGACCTTCAAGATGAAATCAAGGATCTTTATTTTCCCTCCACAAACGTTCTTGCAATGCTTGAGTTTTTTGATGATAAGGAGAAGAACTAATTTCTAAGTTGTTTTTGTATTGATGGCTAAAATTTTCTGATACTCTGCCTGATGGTTATATTAGCAAAAAACTGATGCTTTGTTGCTACTTTTCAAACTGATGTACTAATGCTCTACTACTCATGCTTGAAACTATTTTTCAAGTGCTTTTAGTTCCTTTCATATTTAAGCATACATATTTTTGTCTTTTATGATTAGACATCTTTACTTGGACAACTTCTTCAGGTTATGTACTTAAATATATACGTCCTTGTCTTTTTTGTGTCTTAAACTATCTCAATCATGGGGAGAAAAATGTTTATGTACTGTACAGCTTCTTCAAGTTATGTACTTAAATTTATGCATCCTTGTATTTTTTGTGTCTTAAATTGTCTCAAGCAGGGGGAGAAAAATGTTTATACATGCTTTAACAATTTGAATTTGATCTATGCTACAACATATTTAGACAGGGGGAAAATAATAGAATAGCATCATCGAAAAGGGGAAGACTGTTAGGATTGCTTCTTAAACTAATATTTTGGTTATGCCATGTAAATTCAAACTTATATGATAGCTTTCAATTTTGTCAAATGTGATTAAGTTAAGTAGTCAATTTGTGTAGCAAATCTAAAATTTCCATATGAAGAACCAAAACTATTTTTGGTATAATACCGTTGCATTATCTAAGGTAGCTGCACACTTGGTATATTACCATTACAACATTTAAGGAGCAAATCGTGGCATCGATCCTGGAAAATCTCAAAGTCTACTATTTAAACAAGTAGTATCTCTAATGTATAAGTAGTTAGTGCATTAAGAGTTGTTAGAAATACTCCATTACTCTTTACTCCTAAAAAACCTAGTACTTTAGCATTCTTATTTATGTTCGTGAGGTTAGGAGAAGTTAGCATTACTAGATGTACTTGTTTTTGTTATTTTGCTTATAATATTTGTAGGTTCAAAATCCTAAGTTCTCTGGCTTAGGTAGTGGAGTAGGCTTATCAAACCACTATAATTACCTTGTCTCATTTATTTGTACTTTTACTTTCATTGGAATTTTGGTTACTTTTGGAACTTCCAGTTTATTCTTTGTTTTATAGCTTGACTCCTTTGAGTCCATTACCTTTTTGGGTCCCTTTTTTTCTCAAGATTCATCAAATACATGCTGCCTCATTTTGTTGCAATCCCAAACATGGTTCATTAGAACCTTGCGAAATAAGCCAGAATGACCGTTATGGAACTGGAACAAAGGTTGGGGTTCCAACGCAATGGCCTTGAACGATGATGCTAATGGATCGAATGCCAAAGTTTGATTTATTGGTTGGAATGCCACTATAACATGATTTTTCAAATTATTGCTGCTTAAATGTTGCAGAACGACACGGTTGAAAATCATGAAAGCATCTGTGGTGGTTGTAAGCATCGTTGATTGAATAAAGGACAAGCTTGGTGATGGGATGGTTGTTAATTATTGGCACATAAAATCTATCAGATGGTGAAGATGGGTGGTGATTGATGAGGTTGGGTTGTATTATTGTTTGGAAGTGGTAATGGAAGGGAAGAGAGAAGGGAAGCTGGGGAACAATGAAGAAGACGAAGAAGACACTCCTTTAATATTTTTTTTCATTTAAAATTATATTAATATATATCTATATTATTTTTAAGATTGAAATTTTTTTTAATATTGTATATTAAATTTATTATAAATAATTTTAAATATCATAGTTTTATTAGCTTAAAATATTTAACTTGAAATAAAATCATTTTGTATTTTTATATAATGATTTGGAAATATTATACTTATAATTATATGTAAATTTGCATAAATCAAATTCACAAAGGATCAAATATTATATAAAGAATTGATATAAAATGTTTTATTTTTTGTTTGAATTAAAAATGGTATAAATCTTTATAAGGAAAGAAATAACATGCGTAATTGAATTTGATATGAGATAGTCTAATAGGCCCACAACAGGCCCACTTAACATGCATGGCCCAACACCACCTCTAGGCCCAATGGGATTGGACCACTCAACAACAACTGTTTGGTCGAGTGTATTATTCTCGACTCATTCAATTGGAGGTTTCAAGCCATTTAGCTTATTCAACCATCTCTTTGATCGATTGCCCTATCTGTTAAATCATGCTCGATCAGATTGCTCACTTTGGTGCTAACTCATATCCTCGTCACATTTAATGTTCTGTCAAGTAACATGCCTCCGCATTAATATTGTGTGATAGTTGGTATAATCTTTGCCACCAATCATGCCACCATTTTTGACAGAAATGCGCCTACCCAAAGTATTGTTCACCTTGAAAAGTAGAAGATGATACCACCTAGAATAGTATCGGGATTGAGAATGATCATTAACCCCCTGGCAAAGACTAGAGCACTTTACACCTGACAGAAGTACTTTCGACATATTACACATCAGGAGAAGGTTATAAATACCTCATTGCCAACCACACTCTAGGTAATGCTAAATATACTATAAGCTCCTAATATTCTATTCAATTATCCTCTTTCAACCAGAACTAACTTGAGTGTTAGAGTGCCTTCACTAAGGGCACCTCAACTAGTTTAAAATGTGTTGTTGTAGATCTCAAACTTTGAGAAATATGGCACTTGGATCATTCGACCTCCTTTGTCGAATTAGCTTAAACACCATCCTTTTCACTATAAACAACTTTCAACCTCATCATTTTAGTGTCGTCTATGGAAAACCTTTGAGATTGCAACAAAAATATGGTGAACACACGTAAAGCCACATTAGAAAGAAAGGACAACAGGAGGTTCACATCTCTACCTCCCCCTCTACCCCAGCAAGGTACACACGTTCCAAGCCCCAGCGTCCCCTAAGAGCAAGTTGTGACATTGACTATGCCTTAACTGATGCAGTTGATAAGTGAGCAATTCTCTGCTAAAATCTCTGCCCAACTGTTTGCTGCACTAAATAGGCACACCATTGTGTCAGCCTCAACTAGTAGTGCCACCCTGCAATTGCCTCTACTAGAAGATAGGTCTCCTAAGGATAGACGTGGTCACCAAGAGTCTAGGTGACCACCAACATAACATAGAGCAAGTCCTAGATACCCCTAGGAGGAGATGAGGTGATCGGAGTTGAGAAAAGAGATCGCTGACTCTATTGATCACGTTGGGCCTAATCGAGTCCTGCAGCGCGATAGGGTTAAATATTCCAGGTGTGACTACCACGAGGACATGGAAGAATGTGCAGACCTCATGGCTCGACCTATTTGAGCCCCACAACATGATAGGGCAAAGCGCACGTGGCCTTTTGTTAATTGAAATGCCACCTAGGTTGATCCAGATGAATGGGAAGAAGTTTTCTATCAAGTTCAACAACTAAATAGGCACCTCAATGAGATCTTAAGGAGAAACACAAATAGAGCACCCAATCCAAAGGGCCCTCAGAGGTCTCATCGAGAAAAAGGCTCTCTGTTTATCTAAGAGATTATCAATGAGTGCATTATTGTCAATGCTAAGGTCCCGACCGGATTATCGAGATACGATAGCTTGACGAATCCCAATGAGCACTTAATGCAGTTCGAGCATATGATTCAGCTACACGGGCACAATGAATATATTTATGCCAAGTGCTGGTGACCACTTTCTAAGGCATTACGCTCGACTGGTTTGTAAAGCTTGAGCCCTCATTGATATACTCTTATGACCAATTATGTGACAAGTTTTTACGCCAATTTACCAGTAGAAGAAAGGCGAAACTCCCTTACACCTATCTCCACATCATTAAGCAGAGCAGGGGAGAGCTTTCCATGACTTCTTCATGAGGTTCAACACAAAGGCCCTCAAAATAGATAATCCTAGGATCGAGTTCTTGATCGATGTACTATTCCTAGGGCTCAGACATAAGGAATGTGCTAATGCATTGGTGTGTGAATGCCCTAGGTCAATGGAGGAACTGCTCAACTTGGTCGAGAGATACATGACCCAGAAGGAGATGAACAAGCTTAAGTTTGGATACTCTGAGATTGATAAAAAGAAAAAAGAGATAGATGACTAAAAACACAGAGAAAGAGGTTGTTCTCTAATAAAATATTTCCACTACTACACACCCCTGAACATTCCAGGAAGAGAGATTGTATGCTATCCAACATGACAATCTCCTCAAAAAATTGAGGAAAATGATGGAGACTAAGGTAATGAAAAAGTCAAAGAAGTATTGCCACTTCCATAAACAGAAAGGGCATGACACTGATGAATGCTTCAATCTCTAGGATGAGATTAAGAGGCTAATCAGATAGGGCCATCTAGAGAAATATGTAGCCATAGATACACAAGTCAAAGGGGGTAAAACTGATCAGACTCCCCATAGAGAAAGATTAGTTAGCTTTAAAAGAGAGGACAAAGGAAAAAAAAACTCGCCCACAAGGATCACCCATCCATTCGAGGAGTGATTGATATGTTCATAGGAAGTCCTATTGGAGAGACTTAAAGTCTGCCTGAAGGTAAACTCAGAGGAGGCTGGAATCAACCAAAGCCTCGCCTATCGAAATAATATTCTACTTATCGATGAGCGCAGAGCCTATCTCATTCATTGATAGTAACCTGGCCCACCTTAAGGGCAAGAATATCAACTACAAAGTAGATTGTCCTATGGTAGTGTCTGTTGAGATTGCCAATTTTGAAGTACACAAGATTTTAGTCAATAATGGTAGCTTGGTTAACATCATTTTTCTCTCCATCTTGAAAAGAATGAACATGGGCCAGCTGAAATTCAAACCTATGTGAACCCATTTAGTCGGATTTGGGGGATCAAAAATCATTCTGGAAGGATCCATTAGCCTGTTGACATCATTTGGAGAGACTCCCCGAAGAAAAACTTTAATGATAAACTATTTAGTAGTTGATGCACCATTTGCTTACAATGTTATAATTGGTCAACCAGCCTTCAATAATTTTTATGCCATTGTGTCGACCTATCACATGAAAATTAAAATTTTGACCTCAGCAGGCATAGGGGAGCAATTGTGTAATACAAAGAAGGCTTGGAGGTGTTACAACATCTCAATCAAGTTAAGTGAGCAGAAGACTCAACCACAATTGAAGACCTTGGGGGATGCCTCTGTAGCGGAACCCGAGGAGACCCAAGCCAACAAGAAGAGAAAATTGAAAGATACCAAAGTGGAGCCCATTGGGAAATTTAAAACCATCGATCTGGAATAGAAAAATCCCGACAAGATAACCTATATCGGGATAGACATGTGCTCATATTTGGAATGTCTTATGATTGATTTTTTGAGAAAGAATATTGACATTTTTGCATAGAGATCATCCGACCTCCAGGGAATTGACCCCAATATTATCGTGCACCGCCTTAATGTCAACCCCTTATATAAATCAGTTAGACAAAAAATGAGGACATGTATTGCCGAGAGGACTCAATTTATCGAGGAGAAGATCAAAAAACTCCTAGATGTAGATTATATTGTAGAAATTCAATGTCCTTTTTGGCTTTATAATATTGTACTCATCCCAAAGAATGAGGGACAATGGCGAATGTGTAACAATTTTATGGATTTAAATAAAGCATGCCCTAAAGATCCTTACCCCCTGTCTCAAATAGATTTATTAATTGATTCAACTGCTGCTTGTGAATTGTTGAGCATGATGGATGTGTTTCAAGGTTATCTTCAAATTTTCATGGCTCCCGAGAATAGGGATAAAACTTCATTTGCTGTTCCCAATAAGGTCTATTGCTTTTTGGTCATGCCTTTTGGACTGAAAATGCTGGAGCAACCTACCAAAGGCTGGTCAACTTTATGTTCAAAAATGCTATTGGTAAATTGATGGAGGTATACGTTGATGACATGATTGTAAAGATATAAAAAGCTCAAGACCACTTGCTTGACCTCAATCATACTTTTATAATTCTAAGAGCACTTGGTTTGAAACTGAATCCAAACAAGTGTATGTTTGGGGTTCGCGGAGGTAAAGTTTTGGGCTACATGGTCAGTCAATGAGATATTAAGGTAAACCTATAGAAAATTCGGGCCGTTCTTGACATCACTCTTCTGTGAATAGTTAGAGATGTCCAGAGGCTGGTCAGAAGGATTATTACCTTAGTCAGATTCATTGCAAGATTGGCAGACAAGAGTTTATCTTTCTTCAAAATTCTTAGAAATACTAAGAATTTGGGTTTCTAGTGGAGTGAACAATGTGGTTGGGCATTGGTCGAGTTGAAACAGTACTTGTCCTTGCCCCTATGCTTGCAAAACCTAAACTAGGAGAAGTACTTCAAATATATTTGGTGGTCTTTGAAGCATCAATTAGCCCAGTCTTGATCTTGACCAGAGATGGCAGCCATCAACCAGTCTACTATTACAGCAAGTCATTCTAAGGACCAGAGCAACGTATAGTAGATATCCTGAAAACTCTAAGCACAAGAAAAATTTGGAGAACTTCTAAAGCAGGAACTCGACCATATATGATTTTAGCAAAAGTGTAAATATATATGTCTACCCCTTATATTTATAGGCATTTGGACGCGGGAACCTAAGTGATAGTAATAATTACATTGTTTCCCCTTTGCGCTTCATATTTTTTGATGTAACCAGTGTATTAAATGCAAGAAACTATTAGGAACCCTAGTCGAGAATTCAAAACTCCTAATCAAATATTCAAAAAGTCTGGTCGAGTGGACCGAACCCTAGTCGAATGCTTATAACCGCTATAATCGTCATTCAGTCATCTACTCTCTGCTCTTACTCATCGACAGGCTCAACCAAGACTATGAATGGGGGGAGAACTCATGATATGGGATAGCCCAATAGACCCACTTAACATGCACGGCCCAACACCACCACTGGGCCTAGTAGGGTTGGACCACTTAACAATAATTGTCTAGTCGAGTGTATTATTCTCGAGTGCATTCAATTGAAGGCTTCAAGTTGTTATCTCTTTGGTCGATTGCACTGTCTGTTGACTATGCTCGATTAGATCGTTCACTCCAGTGTTTACTCATATCTTTGCCATATTTAATATTTTGTTAAGTAATATGCCTTCGCATTAATGACACATGACAACTGGTGTAGTCTCTGCCACCATCTTTGATAGAGAGACACCTACTCAGAGTACTATTCACCCCAAAAAGTAGGAGATGATACCATTTAGAATAGTATCAGGATAAAAAATGACCATTAACCCCCTGGCAAGTACTAGAGCCCTCTACACCTGATAGCGGCACCTCCAAGATATTACACACCAGGGGAAGGTTATAAATACCTCACTGCTTGCCATACTCCAGTTAATGCCAATACACTATAAGCTCCTTATATTCTATTCGATTATTCTTTTTTGACTAGAACTAACTCGAGCATCGAAGTGCTTGCGCTGAGGGCACCTCGGCTAGTTTAACGTGTAATGTTGTTACAGATCTCATACTTCAAGAAATATAGTACTTGGATCATTTGACCTCCCTGGTTGAATTAGCCCAAACACCACCCTTTTCACTATAAATGATTTTCAACCTCATCAGAATTATTTACTAGTTTATACAAAATACTTTAAGAAAAAAATTAACTATTATTATTAGTATCGTAACAAAGTTCATATATTTTGCTTGATATTTAAAATTATGCTAATTATATAATATAACAATCCATAGACATTTAATTTCACATGTTTTAATATCTTTTAAATTTTTTAAAATTTTTTGAAGTTTTTTAAATAGTAAAATATGTGAAACATCTGCAACCATTCCATAACATTGCAATAGAATTGAAACAATAGCCTCCGTTCCATACCTACAATCACTCCTACAAACCATGATTGCAAGGTAAGAAATGTAGAAGCCTACAATTGGGAAAAATCAAGAACTATTGGAGCAGATATATTTTGAAGCAAGGTTTTAACTCAAAGGTGACAAGTGGATTATTACAAATCAGAATATGCTAGGATAAATGAAAGCCCCGATATTATGTATAGCTTTGTCAAAAGCCCATGAAGCCTTTAAGTATAGAGTTTGATAGTAGCTAAACCGGCCCAAGTCAAATTGACAAGTCATTTTCCAATTGCCAAATGATCTTGAAATATTTTGGAATCCAAAGGTGTTAGTTTAAGCCTTGATTAGCCATTAGGTTCAGACCCATATTTGGGGCCTTTTTTATTTTGTATCTTTTCTTTTGCCTTTACCTCTTACACTATATATGGTTTAAGAATTTTAACCAAAAAAAAAAAGAAAGAAAAAAATTAGGGAAAAGGAAAAAAAATAAAGAAATATAAAAATTTTAGTTTCGTTGTGAAAGAAAATAATGAAGAAATAAATGATGAAAGTGTTGAAAAATGAGATAGAATACTTCAAATAGAATTTTTCTTAAAATACACTATATTTTCCTCCAAATTTTTATTTTTTTAATATTTTTCTTACCAACCAAACAATCAAAAATATTTTTCTTAATATATATATTTTTTTCCAACTAAAATTCATGAACCAAACATGGTGTTAATGTAACAATTAATGGCCTCACCAATGATTGGTGGCCTAGATTAGGCAACATCAAAAGAAAATATTTCATGTGGAAGCAATCTATATAAATACTTATATAATCACATTTATATATATATATATATATGATCACAATTATCACTCCTTTTCACGTCTATATTTCTTCAACCTTTTACTCCTATTTCTTTTACTAACTAGAGCATAGATTTTTTTAGAAAAAATTTCAATAACCATAACTTGTGTTTCATTTCAAAATATAAGATTAAACAAAAAAGTCCTAACGCAATTGTATCTCAATGTAATTCCCTAATTACTAGAAGAATATTCTCAAGCTCATCTGAGGCCATGTCTCAATTCTAATAAGTCCATGATAACTATAATGTGTATAGAACTTATACATATGTTGAAGGCTTCTTTTTGAGTTCCTAAAATGAGCATATATAGAACTTAGTACATGATACCGACATTGCCAAAGTCTATACCTTTGAGTAGGCACAATGTGAACATAACATGAATTATGATACTAAGCAAAACAAATTTAATTTATGCTATATAGAAAATATATATACACACACATAAAGAATAGAAAAAATACAAATTAACAATGTTGGGGTGCCCTCCCTGCTGCAAGGTGAGGGGTGTCCACTTTACGGAGGTTTAAGCTGAGAAAGTGGGGGACCTTTAGTATTGGTATGGTTAAGGCTATAGTAATGGAAATGGTTGAAAAGTGAAACTACTTGAGGAAATTTGCTAAAAGAGCACATGTTTTGTTTTGATGGTCCTGATCAAAAGTCTATTGCATGTATGCTATGTATCTTTTATCACACTCTCCTATATATATGATGAGGTTGAAAGTCATTTATAGTGAAAATGATGGTGTTTGGCCTAACTCGACTAAGGAGGTCGAATGATCTAATTGCTCTATCCCTCAAGGTCTGAGATTTTCAACAATAACACACGTTAAACTAGTCGAGGTGCCCCCAGCGAAGGCACTCTAACACTCAAGTTAGTTTTGGTTGAAGGAGGATAATCAAGCAGAATATTAAGAGCTTATGGTATATTTGGCATTACCTAGAGTATGGTTGGTTATGAGGTATTTATAGCCTTATCTTGGTGTGTAATGTCGAAAGTGACCCTATCAGGTGTAGAGGACTCTAGTCCTTGCTAGGGAGTTAATGGTCATTCCAGATCCAATACTATTCCAGGTGGCATCTTCTTCTATTTTTTAGGATGAATAGTACTATAAGTAGGTGCTTTCCTGTCAAAAATGGTTACAAAGTTGGTGGCAGAGACTATATTGGCTGTCACGTGTCATTAATGCAAAGACGTGCTACTTGTTAGAATATTAAATGCGGCAAGTGTATGAGTCAACACCAACATGAGTGTCCTAGTCGATTATAGTCAAACAAATAGACCAGAGAGATGGTTGAAAAGGCTGAATAGCTTAAAGCTTTCTATTAAATGCAGTTGAGAATAGCATGTTCGACCATACATTTGTTGTCGAATGGCATAGCCTATCTGGGCCAAGAACTGATGTTGGGTCATGCATGTTAAGTGAGCCTACTATGGGCCTGTTGGGCTATCCCATATCATGAGTCCTCCCTACTCATGGTCTTGGTTGAGCCTATCAATAAGCAAAGGCAGGGAGTAGATAACTAAATGATGGTTACCGCAGTTGCAGTAGTTATGCACATTTGACCGGAGTTCTATCAACTCGACCAAGGTTTTGAATATTCGACCAGGATTTTTGAATTCTCGACCAAGATTTATGGTGGTTGTTCTGTATTTAATGCACTGATTACCTTGCAAAATACAAAGTGCGAGGGAGAAGGGTGCAATTATTACTGCCACTTAGGTTTCTGCGCCCAAATGTCTATAAATATGTGGGATAGAGGTATCCATTTGCACTTTTGCTAAAATTGTATCTGGTCAAGCTCCAACTTTCAAAGTTCTCCAAATCTTTTTTGTGCTTAGAGTTTACAAGATATCTACTGTAAGTTGCTTTGCCCATTTGATCATTTTTTCTTTTTCTTTTGCAAAATATCTAGTAGTACAAATAGTAAGGACATTAGGTCTGAGGGCATAGTGTTTCAGGGGGAAATTGGGGTTGGAAGTGCATCTGAAATAACCCATGAGAGTGGTTCAGATAGTTCATCAAGTGATAGCTCAAGTTCAAGCATAGAAAGGGCTATGTTTGGGGGTGAAGCTAGCTTGAGCAATTTTCTTGCATCCTGGGGTCGATTATTTACACCAGACTACTATATAGAAATAATTTCCAAAATATCCCCCACCAACCTGGTATGAATTAGAGAGATGTACCATATCTTTAAGGAATATAAGTTGTTAGTGCTGGGGGCTTGGGGTAGAATGTATTGACCTGCCAAGAGATGCATAATGGTGTTCGAGAAAGGGTTGAGATGCGGTCTTAGGTTTCGTCTTGCCCAAGCAATAGTTGACCTCTTGGTGGGTCTAGAAGTCTGTATAACCTAACTGCTCCCTAACTGTTTTGCAACCCTTTATAGTTTTGCTGGGTTGATGTATTTGTACAACCAATCTGCCTTCTTTGCTAATTTTTTAAATTTATTCCATTTACCCATGTTGCAGAAGTTGGGTAGTACAGAGGAGTTCAATTTTTATTACTCAATAACTCAACCCCGTCAAATATTTTTAGTATCCCCTATTTTTTCATATGGCTAAGAGTGGAAAACATATTTTTTCTGTGTTCGGGGGCTAGGGGATTTTGTCATTCCAAGGGGTTGGTGGAGGGGGCTTATAGAGATGCTAGGGAACCAGACACCTAGTTAGCCTAACAACTTTATTAGGGATCTAATTGAATTTGGGCATATAGAAGCCTCAGTTTTGACTGAAGAGAGGTGTCTGGTGTTAGCTAGCTTATCATCAGCCGAGCTCGACCTGCCTGTGGGCGATCGACTAGGTAGAGATCTTTGTTGATTATGTTACTTGTAATTATTGTTCTTTTTGCTTGATTTTGATGCATTATATTTTATCCTTGTTGGCAGATCGAGAAGAAGTAATGGCAAGAAGTCGAGTAGAAGCTCAAGCTAGAGCTTTAAGAAATGAGGAATGCTATTAAGTAGTTGTGGCTTGACGAGAGGCTCCTGTTGTAGAGCCAACTGCAGAGTCAGCCGCTTCAACACGATTGACATCTATTCCTATAGTTTCACAAATTGAAGAAGCACTCGAGCCCCAATTTGCTCAATGAGAAGGACCTATGCAAAGCAACCTCATAGGCCAGGGTAAAGGCAGATTATTAGGGAGGCTTAGTGCCAAAGAGGACAATATGGGACAAGGGCAAACAAAAGGCAGCAATAGGCTATGACCTATTTGGAAAATATGGCGATGGTGTTCTGTGTCAACTCCCTCAGTTGCAATTGCCCTATTTTGGGTCTGACCCCACAAATGAAGCAACTAACTCGGCGTCCATCCTTTAAGGTGGAATGATCGATGGCAATACCCTGAAGTGGATGATCTTAAGGCTCTTCTTACCCGACTAGTATAAACTGATGGGCTTGAGTCAGGTCGGGGTTTTTTGGGCATTGGCCTGCCATTGTAATATGGTAAGCATGAGATCAATGATTTCTTGATGAATTCCTTTTTCATAGTTATACTATAGTCTGACAATCTCATGTTACAGGTGGGCCAAATAGGCTACAATATCTTTCGCTAGTTAGAGCTGGCATTAGCAGATCAGGAGGAGCTACAAGTGGGGTGAGGATATGGAAACCCTAATAGTTTAGCTTGAATCTTCCCAAATATAGGTCAACTAGCTAACCAAACAAGTGGCCGAGCTTAAGGAACAACTAAACTCGAAAGATTAGTAACTAGTCTAGAAAGTCGAGGAGCAGAGTCGAATAGACTCTATAATTAGAAAGGCTCAATTGGACCTATAGGTGAGTTTTACCTTTAGTCGAGCAGCAAGTTGTGCAGAGGCTATTGAAGAGGCGCGTGAGGCCTTCAATTGACATCACTCTATGATTTGGTAGGAGGCGGTGGAGCAGTTCATCCTAAGCTCGACCTTTCAGGATATAAGCATGATCATATCACTTGATGATGCTCGGGAGGCCTTCCATAAGGCTGTGAAGTAGCTCAAATGCCTGGGTTATGCCTTCTGGCCTTATGATAAGAGCAAAATAAGTCCTACTCTTAACGACATATTGCAACCTTATCCTAATCCCAAAGAGGGCGGGGTCAATTAAGTCGGGGAGAAAGATACCACAGCCGACACACCCAATGAGCCCCTAACTGAAGCTCAAAAAAAGAAGGCTGAGTTCAATATGAGGCTGGAAGAGTTGGCTAATGAGTTCGTGTTTGCTAAGGAGCTTGTTGTCTAACTGAGGAAAGAAGAGGTTGACATGGCGCCATATGTGCTGCATTCGACCAACTTTATGAGCGACATCATAGGGCCCTCTTAACCACCCCCAAGCCATTCTGCCTCTTGCGTGTGCACTGTCGGAGCACGACTTGAACTGGCCAAAGGGTGGCCAGGCGGTGTCCAGCCAGAGTTGACTTGAAAGCCTGCTACTGCTTTGGTTTTGCTGTTTATTTATTTTTTTTGTAGTAGACTTGTAATCGAACTTCTTAATGAATGACAGATGTTTTTCCTATTAGTTTTATCGAATGAGATATATTTCTTGAACTTGTCAAGTGCAACTTTATTGTCATAATAGTATGAAGGGTGACTGATAAAATAATTGGTTATCGCAATCGTTATTAAGAAAATCTAACAACGTTGTTGTTGATTTTTCTTATGTTGACTGATGCCTGGTTTTACCAAAGCATATTTAGAATTTATGTTTCACAATTGTGTGGTCAATTCTTATAGATGTCTAGTCAGCTTACTTGCCGACTATTTATTCGAGCAGCATGGAGCTGCATTTGTGTTAACTGCGGGGTTGACTTAAAACTCAATTGGTAATCATATAGCTATTTCCTATCAACTAGGTTCAACTTTGATCTTGAGTGGCAGTGAGGGGCAGCTTATTTGTCGACTACAGGATTGACTAGGAACTTTATGGCAGCATTGAGTTGCTTATTCATCAACTATAGGGTCGACTTTAACCTTGAGTAGCAGCGAAGGGCTACTTATTCATTGATTGCGGGGTCAACTAGGAACTTCATGGTAGCATAGAGCTATTTATTCATCGACTGCGGGGTCGACTTTGATCTTGACATTTGCTAGATACAGTTATCACAATGCATGCAAATGGTAGCGGTATTGCTGGAACTTTATTCAAGTTAGAGAATACAAGAAAATGTAGAACTTTCTCAAGTTGATGTATTCCATGGGCGGGGAAGCTTCTCCCCTTGCATATTAGTAAGTCTGTAGGCATTATGCTTCAACATTTTTACAATAATAGATGGTCCTTCCCATTTTGGGTCAAGCTTGCCCACATTCTTGGAGACTTCTACCTTCTTGAGGATGAGGTCTCTGACCTTAAAATGGCATGGCCTAATTCCTTTGTTATAGTTCTCAACCATCCTTAACTTGCAGCGCTGCATTGTGTTATAAGCTTTTTGTATGTGCCCATCGATAGTCTCTGGGTCAAGCTTTCTCTTTGACGTATTTTTTAGCAAGTAGAAGTGAATGACTTGAGTTTTGTGTTGGACAAGTTCAGAGGGGATGACTACCTCAGATCCATAGACCAGACTATGGGGACTATGACCTGTGGCTATTTAAGGAGCTGTCCTATATGCCCACAACACTCTGGGGGGGTCGTTTACCTAATTCGAGCTAGTATCCTATATCTTAGTTTTTAGATGGTTGAGAATCATTCTGCTAGTTATCTTCGTCTGATCATTTGATTGAGGATTGCGCATTGAAGTGAAGTGTTGGGATGATTCCTAAGGCTTCGCACCAACCTTTAGTACTCTTGCTTTGGAACTGAGTGCCATTATCAGAAATAAGGACCTTAGGCAGACCAAAATGGCAGATGATGTTCTTCTAAATGAAACTTTTGATGGTTGCATTTGTTATCTTAGGAACAACCTTAGCCTCGACCTATTTGGTAAAGTACTTGACCGTAATGATTATGAATTTCTACTATCTGGTCAACTTTGGCAGCAAGCTCAAACTATCGATACCCCATTGGTCAAATGGCTAAGAAATTTAGATATTGATCATCAGCGTTGTGGGTTGGTGCGACAAGTTTGAATGGACTTGGCATGATGTACATTTTTGAACAAAATTGACCGAGTCCTTTAATAATGTTGGCCAAAAGTATTTGTATTTGATTATTTTGTGGGCCATGGATCTTCCTCCAGAATGGTTGCCACACATACCTGTATAAATGTCCTGTAATACCTCTAAAGATTGGTCGGGATCTAGGACCTCATAAGGGGTCCAGAAATTGACCTCTTATACAACTGACCATGCTCATTGAGCACAAACTTGGCAACTTGACCTTGAAGGCGTCGAGCCTCATTCTTGTCCTTAGGGATGATGCCTTGGCTCAGGTAAAGTTTGATTGGGTCCTGCTAAGAAGGTATAATCCCCTCAATGCTTGCTATCAAATTTTCCTCAAAGGGTCTGATCGATGACCTATCAGTAACTAGAAATGTGATCTTTCTGTCTCTCGTGCCCCTGGTTGAACTTGCAAATTTTGATAGGGCATCTGCTCGCTTGTTATCAGATTAAGGTACTTGACTGAGGGTGAATCTTTTAAATAATTGTTGCAACTTTCTCACCTTGGCCAAGTACCGACTCATCGTCAAGTCCTTAGCTTCAAAATTTTTGTCAACCTACTTGGCCACTAGTTGAGATTTTGTAATGGCGACCAGGTGCTCAACACCCCAATCAAGCGCCATTCACATTCCAGTGAGAAGGGTCTCATACTCCATCTTTTTATTCGTGACTACATAGTCCAATTTTATTGCAAAATCGTATTCCTCTACGATTGGGGAATGGAGAGCAACTCCTACTCCTCTTCTAGATGTGTTTGATGATCCATCAATGTGCAAAGTCTAAACAAGAGAGGCTTCACAATTCTTCCTGGGCAAGCTAACTCGCTCGGCGATGAAGTCAGCCAGAACTTATACTTTGATGGTGATTCTTCTTTGGAAGGTGGTGTTGAACTTTCTCAGCTCGATGGCCTATTTGGTCAGTTGTCCGGATGTGTCAGGTTTTAACAACATTTATTTTAGTGGTAGGTTGGTTAGCACTATAATGGCATGAGACTGGAAGTACGGGCATAGCTTTTAAGCTGCGGTGACCAATGCAAGCCAAATTTCTCGATCTCCAAGTAATTACGCTCTTGTTCTTTGAGTGACTTGCTGCAATAATAGATTGGTCGACGGCTACCATCTTTGGTTGAGACCAAGATTGAGTTGATTGATGATTCAAAGACTGTTAAATATATCTAAAGTATTTCTCCCAATTTAGGTTTTGGAAGCATAGGGGCAAGGACAAGTACTGTTTCAACTCGACCAGCGCTCAATCACATTGTTCACTCCACTGGAAACTTAATTTCTTAGCGTTTTTGAGAATTTTGAAGAAAGGTAAACTTTTGTTGATTAATCTTGCAATGAATCTACCTAAGGTAATAATCCTCCTGACTAGCCTTTGAATATCTCTAACTGTTCGCGGAGAAGTGATGTCGAGAATGGCATGAATTTTCTATAGGTTTGCCTCAATACTTTATTGACTGACCATGTAGCCCAAAAATTTACGTCCACGGACCTCGAACATACACTTGTTTGGATTCAATTTCAGATCAAATGCTTTCAGAATTGCAAAAGTATGATCGAGGCTGAGCAAGTGGTCTTGAGCCTTTTTCGTCTTTACAATCATATCATCAACATACATCTTCATCGACTTCCCAATGTTATTTTTGAACATAAAGTTGACTAGCCTTTGGTAAATTGCTCCAATGTTTTTCAATCTAAAAGGTATGACCAAAAAGTAATAGACTCTATTGGAAATAACAAAAGATGTTTTATCCCTATCCTTAGGAGCCATGAAAATTTGATGGCAACCTTGAAACGTATCCATCATGCTCAACAACTCACAACCAGCAGTTGAATTAACTAATAAATCTATTCGAGGCAGGGGGTAAGGATCTTTAAAGTATGCTTTATTTAAATCTATAAAATCATTACACATTCGCCATTGTTCCTCATTCTTTAGGATGAATACAACATCATAAAGCTAGGAAGGACATTGAATTTCTATAATATAACCTACATTTAGGAGTTTTCTGACCTCCTCCTTGATGGTCTACGTCCTTTTAGCATTGAATGTCCTCATTTTTTGTCTGACTTATTTGTATGAGGGGTCGACTTTAAGGTGGTACACAATTACACTAAGGTCAATTCCCTGAAGGTCAGATGCTTTCCATGCAAAGACGTCAATATTCCTCCTCAGAAAGTCGATCATAAGACATTCTAGGTGGGGC
Source organism: Jacaranda copaia (assembly GCA_014898725.1). Lineage (NCBI taxonomy): Eukaryota > Viridiplantae > Streptophyta > Magnoliopsida > Lamiales > Bignoniaceae > Jacaranda > Jacaranda copaia. Next base: position 351,452 of record JACGDI010001114.1, on the reverse strand, counting down.
CCATATTTATCCTGATGCGGGTTATCTTGTTGGGTTTCCCTATTTAAGCTCGATGGTTCTAAATTCTCCGATGGGCTCCACCCTGGTATCTTCCAACTTTTTTTTCTTGTTGGCTTGGGTCCCTTGGGTTCCACTATAGAGGCATCCCCTAAGGGCTTCAACTATGGTCGAATCTTCTATTCGCTTGACTCAATTGAGATATTGTAACATCTCCAAGCCTCCTTCATATTGCACAGTAGCTCCCTTATGCCCACTGGGACCAAAAATTTGATCTTTATGTGGTAGGTCAACATAATAGCATGAAAATCATTGAGGGCTGGTCAACCTATTATAATCTTGTAAGCAAATGGGGCATCAACCACCAGATAGTTCACCATCAAAGTTGTCATTCGAGGAGCCTCCCCAAATGATGTCAATAGTTTGATGGATCCTTTCGAAATAATTTTTAACCACCCAAATCTGACCAAAGGGGTTCACACATGTTCAAATTTCAGTTGGCCCATATTCATTCTTTTCAAAGTGGAGAGAAAAATGATATTGGCTGAGCTGCCATTATTGACCAGGACCTTACACACTTCAAAGTTGGCAATCTCAATAGAGACTATCATAGGATAATCTACTTTATGTTCAATATTCTTTCCCTCGAGGTAGGCCAAGTCACTGTCAGTGAATGAGATAGGCTCTGCGCTCATCAATAAGTGGAATATTTTTTCGATGGGCGAGGCTTTTGGTCGACTCCAGCCTTCTCTGGGTTTACCTTCGGGCAGACTTTGAGTCCCCTCCAGTGGGACCTCCCATAATCATGTTGATCACTCCTCAAATGGGTGGGTGATCCTTGTGGACAGGTTTTTTTCCTTTATTCTCTCTTCTAAGGCTAACCGATCTTTCTGTACAGGGAGTCCAATCAATTTTGTCCCCTTCAACTTGTGTGTCCATGGTTACATATTTCTTTAGATGGCCCTATTTTATTTGCCTCTCAATTTTATCTTGGAGGTTGAAGCATTCATCAGTATCATGCCTCTTTTGTTTGTAGAAGTGATAATATTTCTTGGATTTTTTCATTGCCTCAATCTCCATCAGTTTTCTCAATTTTTTGAGGAGATTATCATGTTGAATGGCATATAGGATCTCTCTCCTCTAAATGTTTAGGGTTGTGTAGTCATGAAAACATTTTATTGGAGATCGACCTCTTTCTTTGTGCTTTTGGTCATATTTCTCTTTTTTTATCAACCTCAAAGGATTCAAACTTGAGCTTGTTCATCTCTTCCTGGCTTATGTATCTCTTGGCCAGGTCAAGCAGTTTCTCCATTGACTTGGGGATTTCACACATCAATACATTGGGGCATTCCTTATGTTTAAGCCCCAGGAATAATACATTAATTAAGAACTTGATCCTGGGATTATCTATCTTGAGAATCTCTGTGTTGAACCTTGTAAAGAAGTCACAGAATGACTCCCCCTTGCTCTATTTAACAGTATGAAGATGGGTGTGGGAGAGTTTTTCATTTCTCCTACTAGTGAATTGGTGTAAAAATTTATCACACAGCTAGTCGTAAGAGTATATCAATGAGGGCTCAAGCTTCACAAACCAGTTGAGTGCAATGCCCTGAAAAATGGTTACCAGCATTTTGGCATAAATATATTCATTGTGTTTGTGCAGTTCATTATATGCTTAAATTGCATCAAGTGCTCATTAGGATCCGTCAAGCTGTCCTATCTTGGCAGTTTGATTAGGACTTTGGCTTCGACAGTGATGCTCTCATCAATAATCTCTTGGATGGATGGGGAGCCTCTTTCCTGATGAGACCTCTAGAGGCCCTCTGGATTGGGTGCTTTGTCAGTATTTCTCCTTGAGATCTCATCAAGGCGCCTATTCAGTTTGTGGACTTGTGGGAAACTTCTTCCCATTTCTCCTGATTAGCTTGAGTGGCATTTCTATCGAGACATGGCCTTGCACGCTCAGCCCTATTATGTTGTGGGGCTCAAATGGGTCAGGCTGCAAGGTCTATAGAGTCTTCCATATCCTCACGGTAATCACACCTAGAACATTTCACCCTATCACGCTATAGGGCTCGATTAGGTCAAACATGATCAACGGAGTTGGTAATCTCCTTTCTTAACTTCGATTACCTCCTTTCTTCCTAGGGGCATCAAGGACTAGTTTCACGTCAGGTTGGTGGCCGCTTGGACTCCTAGCGACCACAACTATCCTTGAGAGACCTATCTTCTGGTGGAGGCAGTTGTGGGGTGGCATCACTAGCCGTAGCTGGCACAGTAGTGTGCCTATTTAGTGTAACAGACAGTTGGGCTAAGATTTAAGTAGAGATTTGCTCGTTTATCAACTGCATCAACTAGGGTATAGTTAATGTCACAACTTGCTCTTGAAAGGTGTTAAGGCTTGGAGCGAGTGTGCCTTGCTGGGGCGGTGGGGGAGGTGGGGATGTAGACCTCTTATTCTCTTCCCTTTCTGATGCGGCTCTATATGTATTCACCATTTTTCATTGCAATCTCAAGGTATTCCACAAATGGTGCCAAAATGATGAGGTTGAAAGTTATTTATAGTGAAAAGGGTGGTGTTTAGGCTAACTCGATCAGAGAGGTCGAATGATCTAATTGCTATATCCCTCGAGATCTGAGATCTACAATAACACACACGTTAAACTAGCTGAGGTACTCCCGACGAGGGCACTCTGATGCTCAAGTTAGTTCTGGTCGAAGGAAAATATACGTTTAAAATATTAAGAGCTTATAGTATATTTGGCATTACCTAGAGCATGGCTAGCTATGAGGTATTTATAGCTTTTTCCTAGTATGTAATATGTCGAAGGTGCCTCTATTAGGTATAGAGGGCTCTAGTCCTTGCCAGAGGATTAATGATCATTTCAAGTCCCGGTACTCTAGGTAGGCGCTGTCCTGTCAAAGATGGTGATAGGATTGATGGTAGAGATTGTACTGGCTATCACGCACCATTAATACAGAGGCATGTTACTTGTCAGAACATTAAATGCGGTGAAGGTATGAGTTAGCACCGGTGTGAGCATCCTGATTGATTACAGTTGAATAGATGAGGCAGTCAACCAGAGAGATGGTTGAACAGGTTGAATGGCTTGAAGCCTCTTGTTAAATATGGTCGAGCACAGCATGCTCAACCATACGATTATCGTTGACTAGCCTAGCCCATCTAGGCCCAGAACTGATATTGGGCCGTGCATATTAAATGGGCCTACTGTGGGCCTGTTGGGCTATCCCATATCAATATATATTAGACTTGGGCGTTGCTATATCTTTCTCAATTGGTGGACCACCTATATGCTAATATTGCCATGTACTTCACCATGGCCAATGCCCCAATTTATTTATTTATTTTTTATACTTAGCCAAAGTTATTCGACCTAAAGGCTAATGGACTGTGATTCCAAATTCAATTTTGGGAATGGTCAAGTTTTGGTTCAATCTAAGTAGGTCTGTAAATGAGTAGGATATTATTCTATATATGGTCATGACAATAATATAAAACTCATATTCATACCCAATAAATAGATATGAGACTCGGACTCTACCTAAACCTATTAAAACAATGGAATGGTTAAGGATAGGGTCTATGCCCATAAAATACCCAAATACCCAATATCCAAAAAATACCTAATATCAAATACCTATGTTCCAACTCCTCCTTCCCAACTTTAATATTTTTTACTCATAAAACTTTATTTAGTTATCATTTTTGTCAAACTTAAACCCAAAAATATATTAAAAATAATTAAATGAGCGTAATTATGTTTATATGCAAAACTTATCCACATATCCTATACCTTGAAATTACTCATTTTTCAAATACTCAAATTTAACTAGTTAATCCAAATTACTTATATCAAAATTAAATTTATACTAATAATCATGGCATACTTGAAAGGCATGTTTGGATGTATGGGTTGGGCTTGATAAGTTATATCATCAAGCCCCATCAAATGTTTGATTTTGGAGAAATAATCTGTTGATGGATAAGAGCCCGGTCTATAATCCACAAATCAATTGATAAATAATCCCCACAATTTGGTCTACATTATTTAATCATTTATCTTGTTGGTAAAAAACAGCTAATTATTTGACAATTATACCTAGAAAACTCATAAAATTTGACTATATTGCATTGTTCAATTATTTAATCCTTGTATCCATACAAGGGATTGAAAAAATAAATACATGTGCAAAATGTGTAATCGTAATCACTAAACATATTATTATATTATCTTCAATAGTTTAATCCCATCATATTATTATAATTTTATCAATCCTATCTATATATCTAAATGTGTTTGAAGTGTATACTTAAAATTTTAATACATATAAAATAAAAAAATTAAAATTATTTTGATTATTTAATGTAATAAAAGTATCTAGTATGCTATGTTTGTATTGAATTACCCAATTTTGTGGCAATTAATTAGAAATTATTATATTAATGTAGTATTTATTACTTAAAAAAATTTAGGGATCGAATTTTAATAAATGTACACTTTGTTATGTAAGCTAAGTGTTAGCAATTTATTCAATTATTAAGCTACAAAAGGCCGACAAATGGGCTTTTATCATCACTGACTAGCTAAATTTGTTTAAATCATACAAAATAGATACATTAAATCAAGATTTGTTTACTAACACATATTAATGTACCCAATAATTAATTTTTAATAGATTTACAAAACTAATTTAATAATAGATACATTAAATTATTCAACCAATGTATTAAATTACATTTTGTGGCAAACACATTAATAAGACAACCCAAATAAAATAAGGCCTTTTCCTTTTTTATTTATATTTAAAAAATATTTACCGAATGTAATAGCATAAATTTTTTCTACTATTTACATATATTTGATTGAATATATTACATGAAATAATAATATTTAAAAAAAATAAAAAGAATAAAGTTAAAGAAAGAAAGAAAAAATATCTTAGAGGAAAAATAGAGAGGAAAAAAACATATTGTGGGAAAGAGAGAGAAAAGTGATACGTACTATTGTGATTCTTATTTGTTTAATATACCAAAAATTAAATATATAATTAACTAAATTAAAAATTAAACGACTAAAATTAAATGTATACTCTTTTTTAATTTTAAAAAATAGAGTTAATTTTTTTAAAGTATGCCGAAAAAATTAGTCAATATTAATAAATTACTCTAGCATTCAAATATAAAGTAGTTTTAGCATTTTGGTTGATAATAACAAAATTTGAAAAAGATGAAAAAATTAATTAGGTTAAAACAGAATTTTAAAAATTTGGTTTAATAAACTAGAGCCCACCATAGACTGAATGGGTCTTGGGTTTGATTGGGTAGAGTCTAGTTTATAGGCCATTGTTTGGGTATTTTTGAATATGGGTTTAATTGAGTTTATGAGTTAAATATGATAGAATAAATATATAATTTAATTATTTGGATATATTAGGGTATGAACTTAGATAGGATAATACCCTAGCCATTGATAGGCCTAAGTCTAAGTACAGGCACTCATGGCATGGGTGATTCATCTGCGCGTATAGAAAGTGACAGGAGAGGTAATGGAGAATGAGTATGGCATATGGCAACATCAATCTTCATTAGGTTGGGCAAAATGGACAATACGAGTGTGTGTGTGTGTATATAGATTGTAAGAATTGATATAAAGAAGGGCGTGCATCTATTATTATATAATTAAAATGTCTGTATTTCAAATCGTTACTAGAGGATCAACAGAGAGTATTGAAAGAAAATAGACAAATATTAAACTCTAAAATGGTCCGATTGTCGCGTGAGAAAGAAACATCCATCTCAGCGCATTTAACAAAATGAATTACTTATTGTACTCTATTTGATTTTTCCAACTCCTTATAATATTAGTTGCATCATTCTAATTATAATTCCATCCATCCTCTTTGAATTTGATTAAGTTCCTGCTTAGGGGAAACAATTTGGAGATTAATTAGAGCAACGGATAATTTAATTTAGATCTAAGACATATTAAAAATCGTATTATGATTCAAATTAAGCCAAATTAATTAAATCGAATTAGCATAAAAAAATGCGAATTTTGACTATGTTTAAATTAAAATATTATCTTTCAATAGAAAAGTGATAGCGTTGGACTGTATTGCATTGCAAGAGACGCATATAAATTTGATAAATTAAATGTGAACTTTGGAACGCACTTTTAGGAAATTAACTTGTGAGATGAATATGGTTGCTTTACCTTCATGTTGGAACTAAATAGGCTCAATTATTCAATCCATGCATACAGGCTGGTGGAAAAGGTAGGCTTTCATCAACTTCAATTATTTGATCAAAGGAGCTTTTGAGAAAGAAAGGTGCAAACAAGATCAAGATCAAGATTTTAAGATTCTTTGATTGGTAATTTCCAATAGGCCGTGAAGATTGAAGCCCTAATCTTTTTTTCTTTGTCTGTTGTTGAGCGAGGGAACAAAATTCTCAGTTTCGAAGGCCAAAAAGATCTGATTCATGGAAAGTAAAAGCAAATGCTTTTAATAAATGGAATGGGCCTATCAAGATTTGTGAATGGAAACACTGATTTTTTCTTTTAATCATCGTGCTTTTAATATGAATATGAAGTTTTATCTACGATGTGAATGTGCCTATAATGTCACACCTCACGTGTACTGTTGTTAGATATGTTTTATTTTATTAAAACATAATATAATATAGAAAAAATACAGAAAAGGTACGTGTGAAAGCAAAAGAAAAAAAAAAAAAGAAGAGATCTTTTGGCTCTATTTTGACCTAAATTTATATATATAGATCATGAGATTGCGTTCCCCATGGATGTGTTCGATCTAATGCTAATGCCTAATTTCAAAGCTTGACTACTCAATAGTTTTGGTCATCTTGTGAGAGACAGAGGTGCAAATAGACCAACACTCAAGGCTTCCACTGAAAAAAAAAATGGAAAAAGAAGAAGGGACCAGCAAACGAGTTTACATAAAATGATCGGAAACATATGTAGCCACGAAAAGTCTATAGTGCTCATCAATCATCAAGTAACGACAAGTTTGAAGAAGTTGTAATTAGTACTTAGTAGGAGTAAAATATGTTTTTGTATTTTTGTTATTGATTACTTGTCTAAAAGATACACAAAAGAATATCTGAACTCATTGAGAAAAGAAAAACACAAAAGAAGAAAACCCAAGTGAGACTACAAAACAACAAGGCTAGGTTAATTTATGGCTAATTCATATAATTCCTCAATTTCATCACCTTTTTGCTTCAGCATTTGGGCAATACACAACAGAATTTTAATTTATTATTTATAGGACTTGATTTATGATCGTACTAATTATCCGAGTAGTAATAGGGGTTTTTTCTTGTCATGTATGACGTATTCGTAACTTCCACTTGATCATGTCGTGTGATCTGGCTCGACCTCCTTGACCAAGTCGCTCAACCCTCACTGCGCTCTGTTTCACTATTTTTTCGTCCAATCTGAGCGATTTGAACAAGCTGGTAGTAATAGTAAAACTTTCTTTTATTCCTGCATCAACTCGGATCAATTAATTGATTTACCTCTCTCTTCTTTTTTGCTAGGCCCACTTAGACCTAACTGGCCCAATGAAGATCTAATTAGACCGGTGAAGTGGCTTAATTCAATTGAACATTTGTACTGTACCAGAATTATTTGTATTAAATATCAATTTTCTTTGATGTAATTTGGAATGATATGTTTAAAATGTCTTTCTTATTTTTTAATCATAAAAAATACATAGAATAACTATTATTTAAAACTTCGCTATTGCCACTTTATAGCCCCCAATCATAGACGAAGTCTTTACAATATTTTCAGTTCCATGTAAATCTTTTATGGTATGTTATTGTTGGATTATGGATATTGAGCCTAACTTACCCTAAAAATTAATTCAAACGGTATAAATTGTCCAAAATTATATGTAAAGACCACTACTCATTTACTTAATCAATGTGAGAATCTAACACGCACTCTACACACCTTGGAATAAATATTTGGAGAGTTGAATAACATGAAATGAGTGGTCCAACAATATTGGATGGTCCAACATCAGGATGAGTAGCTCTAATACCATATTGGAGAATGCATTTTAGGAATAAGTAACTCCAAAAGTTAGCTCAAGAGGTAAGCAAGTCCATGCCCATATATGGAGAACATTACTTATTACTTAATTGATTGTATTGTAATAATGAGATACAATATGGATTGAGTGTATATTGACCACTAATATATAATTGAAGCTTGACATACTAATTTAAAATAGAAACTAAAATAGTGTAGGAAAATTATGTATGTGTATACTAATATGAGTTGTATAATTTAATAACAGAAATTGACGACATAGTAAACTATATATATATATATATATAGCAATTTACATCCAAAAGAAAATTCTGCATTCACCAAAGAAGGTAATGAAAATTAAGTAAATTAGAAACATATTGTAGCAATTCAAAATAGTAAGTATTCAATACCAAATAAAACAAACTTAAGCAAGCATTACATTTACAAATATATTAACAAAGCATACAATTTATCAAAGTAACCAAAAGTTTAGACTTAGTAAAGGATAACAAATCGGAATGGACACCGGTTAAATTGAATAGAAAGAAGCTAATTGAATAGAAAGAAGCTAGTCAAGGCTTGCGTGAGCACATATTCTTCAAGGTCTTATCCACCTCCTGCTGGTACCCAAGGACCACTGACAGACCACTATTGGATGACCTAGATGCACGATAGAGGTTTAACTTGAGTGATATTGCATCGGGAGAGGTAACTTTTGATTTTGAACCTTTCTTGGTGAGCACTATCGGGTGTACTTGTCAACTAGTGAACATGATGTCTTGAACTATTCAGCTTTTATGTATACCAAGATAACAGTACTACACACAACACCACTCAATTGTCAGTTTTATGGTTTAACTATTGTGTTCATTTTGGCCCTGAACAATTCTTGATATTCATAAGTACTACTCTGAGAATTTAGCCTTAAAAATTCTCCTAGGTTTAGCCCAATCCCTAGTCGCATAAGTGACTTCTCATTAAGAGGTTTGTGCTGCACCCTCACTCAAAATATTATGATATGAGAACCATTAAAAAGAATGCTTAGCCTAGCTCTTTTGCAGGATGCACTTTCTGCTCATCAATGGAATGGGCTAGAGAGTTGTGGCGCCCCCACAGTGCTTCTATGTTGAATCACACTTGCATAACTTGTTTTTCCATTTGAACATACTTCATGGGATCTCTAATTACATAGGTAGGGTTCTTATTATAGTGACTCGGTTATTTAAAGACTTCAAACCCATTCCTTCCGATGATTTATTTACTTGCTCTCTATTTATACCTTTGGTTAGTAGATCCATAAGGTTATCTTTATACTTCACATAGTAAATTGAGATAACTCCACTGGAGAGTAGTTGTCTAATGGTGTTATGTCTCCTCCATATATGTCAAAACTTACTATTATATATATTACTTTGTGCTCTTTGATGGTAGATTGGCTATCACAGTAGATGCAAATCACCAATATATGTTTTCGCCAATTTGGATTACCTTACAAAAATTAGCGTATCCATTTTGCTTCCTTACTTGCTTTATCCAACACGGTGAACTCCGATTCCATTGTTGATCAAGCTATGCAGGTTTTCTTTGAGAATTTCCATGATATGGCAGTTTCACCTAGAGTGAATATATGTCTACTTATAGACTTGGACTCATTTGAGTTAGATATTCAATTGGCATTGTTGTAGCTCTCAATTACAACTGGATATTTGGCACAGTGCAATCCATACTTCGTGGTGTGTTTTAAGTACCTCAGTACTCTAACAATAGCATTCCAATACTTTTATCTAGGGTTGCTTATATATCTAGTTAGCTTACCAACTACATATGCAATATTTGGCCTCGTGTAGTTCATTATATGCATGATGCTTCCAATTATATGCATGTGCTCCACTTGAGCCTTTCCTTCACCTTTGTTCTTGGTAACTTGTTGGTTTACATCTATCAATATTTTCATCAAGCTACTAGCGGGATCTAAAAAATTTTATAACACTTTTTTAATATAGTGAGATTGTGTTAATGCTATCCCATAAGGTTTTCTTACAATTTTAATTCCGAATATGACATTAAAGATAGCCATATCTTTTATATCAAAATTGCTACTTAGCAATTTCTCTGTCTCTTTGATTATGTTACTATTATTTCCTATGATTAACATATCATCTATGTATAAACATACAGTGATGTATTTAGTTGGTGAACCTCTAATATACACACACTTGTCACACTCGTTAATCTTGAAGCCATTGGCTATCATCACACGATCAAATTTAAGATACCATTGCTTAGGTGCTTGTTTTAAACTGTATTACAATTTAATTAATTTACACACCTTCTTTTCTTGGTTTGGAACCACAAACCTCATAGGTTGTTCTATGTAAATTTCCTCATCAAGGTTTCAATTTAAAAATTCTATCTTTATATCCATTTGATGGATCTCGAGATTATTAATAGCAACGAAGGTAATTAATAATCAACAAAGGCAATTAATAATCAAATAGAAGTTATTCTAATAACTTGCGAATGCGTATCAAAGTAGTTAAGACCTTTTTTCTGTCGGTACCCTTTGACTACTAATCATGCCTTGTATTTTTCTATCATACCATTAGCTTTCATTTTCATCTTGAAAATCCATTTATACCCAAAGGTTTATTTCCAATAGGTAAATCTATTAATTCCCAATTATGATTTTGTATGATGGACTAGATTTTTCTATTCATAGCTTCTTTCCATAAAGGAGCCTCAAGAATTATCATTGCCTCAATGAACCTTCGTGATTCACTTTATAATATGCAAGTCAAGAATTTAGGTCCAACGGATTTAGCCGTTCTAGATCCTTTGCTATGTCTAAGCTTAGTGTCCTTTTCATTTGACTTTTAAGCTTCTCAAGGTCTTTTAAATATTACTAATCCTTCTTCCTTTTTCCAAAGAAATACTTCAAACAAGCTTGCGTTCCTCGACTCAATTGTCATATTGACTTGAATGTCATCAATATCAGATTTATGTATAAGGAACCAATAGGTTGCACTATGCTGTGCATAACCAATAAAGATCTTGTCAATAATCTTAGGTCCTATTTGACCATTTTAAAAGGTAGTACTTTTTGTATAGCTAGACACCTCCACACTTGAAGATTTTGATAAGGTGGTGGGAATCCATTCTATGCCTCACATGGTATTTTTTGTAAGTTTTTATTGGGTATCATATTAAGTAAATGATTTGTAGTCAACACTGCCTCCCCCAACATATTTTGAGGTACCCTTGCATTAATTGATAATGCATTCATCATTTCTTTTAAAGTTCAATTTTTGTGCTTAGCAATATCATTTGATTGTGGTGCATAAGTTGCTGTTACTTCATAGATTATTCTATGTTTAGTACAAAACTCTTCAAAAGGGTAAACATATTCACCACATCTATCACTTCTAAGTATTTTTATTTTCTTTCTAAGTTGATTCTCAACTTCTTTTTTGTAATGTTTAAATACTTTAATTGCTTCATCCTTGCTTGAAAGCAAATGAACATGACAATATCTTGTGCAATCATCTATAAATGTTATAAAATACATTTTTTTCTCCTCTTGATTGCACTATTTTTAAATTACATATGTCAGTGTGAATTAAATTTAATAGTTCAGTACTTTTGTCAATTGCCTTAAAAGGCATTTTTGTCATTTTACCTTAACACAAGCTTCACACTTAGTTTTTGTGTCAAGATTGAACTTAGGTAAAATGCAAACTTTTGCTAGTTACTTAGAGTACCAAAATTTACATGCTTTAGTCTATGGTGCCATAAATCTAGAAACTCCAACAAGTAAGCTGAATTTGCTTTATTTTTATTAATAGTATCTTTTGGTGCATTCTTGGGTGTGATGGACATTACATTCATTTTAAAAAGCACATCACACAAATAACCTTTTTTGACATACATATAATTTTTAGTAAGTACAAATTGTTGGATTAAAAAATTAGCCTAAATCAATTTTTACCAAACATAGGGCCTGACACTAAGTTGCTCCTTATGTCTGGCACATGAAGCACATTGTTGAGAATCAGTTCCTTTCCAGAAGTCATTTGGAACACCACTTTTCCAACTCTACGCACTTTAAAAGTTGAAGAGTTCCTCATGAACAAGTTTTCATGTTTAGCATTCTTATATGTTGAAAATAGGCTTTTGTTTGAGCATACGTGTTGAGTGGCCCTAATGTCCACTCATCATTATTTAAGGTTTTCTATTAGAGTTTTCTATTAGATTCACTCCAAAAACCACAGCAAATAAGTTTAACTCATGAACACCATCTGAGATATTATCCATCTCTGTAACATTTGCATGGATAGTCTTACTCTTCTTTAAAGGCCTGTCCTTCTTAAGAGTCTTTCCTTGTTAATGATTTCAACAATCTGTAGCTTTATGCCCTAGTTTGCCACAAACGTAGTAGTGACCCTCAAATTTCTTTTTCTGTTTCTCACTTTATCGGGCGGACGAGTCTCACTTTCACTTGTTTGATAGCCCTTGCTCTACCATATTTATTTTGCTGTCATAAGTATTGTGACCACCTTTCTTTTTAGGAAGCTGATTATCTTCCTCTATTCTTAGCCTCAAAATCAAGTCCTCAAGGTTCACTTCCTTGCGCTTGTGCTTAAGATAATTTTGAAGTCCTCCCATCCCGAGGGCAACTTCTTAATGAGGGTCGCCACTCACCATTTGGAATGCTTCTCCAAGTGCCATTCCTTCGGCAGCCAACTAATGTAGTATTATTTGATTCTTATTAAATTGTGACATCGTAGACTTGGAATCAACCATAAAAAATTCAAGGAACTTAGTAACAACAAATTTCTTTGTGTTAGCATCTTTTGTCTTGTATTTTCTCTCAAGTGATTCCTAAAGTTCTTTGGCTGTAGAAATAGGACTATAAACATTATACAATGACCCATTGAGTGATAGTATTTGCATAAGAAATCTCCATGATTCTATGCATTAATGGTCGCAACAGTCTGCATGTCAGGATTTTCCCTTGATGTAGGACACTCTTCCTACAAGAACCATGCTTGGTTTAGCATGATGAGATAAAACAATATTTTTTATTGCCATCTATTGAAATATTTTCCATTGAATTTTTCTGATTTCTTCACTTGTCCAACTGCGATAGAAGTAGGAGCTGTGGCAATCGGAGGTTGAGCAATATGAGCATTCAGTATTCAACTACCAACGCCAGTCATGTTGGGCTCATTAAGAACATTTGACACATCATTATTTGAGGCCATAGATACTTTTTGCAAATCAATATAAAAGAACAGTTATACTATTGATTTGAATAAGTAAAATGGACGCAAAATGATGTTTATGGCTAACCGATTTTCCTAATGATAGAGAATAAAATAGAAATGGAAGGCAGAATTTCACGAGACAGACATAGAAAATTATACAAATTCTTAGCATACAACAAATTTAATTGACGGATTGTAATTATGGAGAGACACGACAGTAGCAAAATTTAATAAGACAATGGCGCTGTTATCAAGTGTGCAACATTTGTCATCTTCAAACAAAGTATAAATGCCACACTTGTTTTCTTCAATTAACAAACTATTAATGAAACACGCAATGCTCTTGGAAATTAAGGAATGATGCAAAGGCTAAGGCAACAATTTACGTATTTTGAAATGTAATAGAACATTGAATTTTAATTAAAGTTTTCACACAAAAAGATGCATGTATTTTATTGAATTATTTATAAATAGAGAAGAGTCTAACACCTTAAACTTGTTGAAAATTGATAGATAAAACAGAAATATGAAACAAAAATCATTTTTGTTTTCCTTTTTAAGTCAGCAACTTAAAACAATCATTATGTGCCACTAAATTATATCAACAACATAATTTAACAAGATAAACTTACACACCGAAACAGAATGAATGACTTGGTTTTGAATATTTATGTTATTACATGCAGAATTCCATGTTTGTGACATGTAATTTTGAGGAAATATAAGAAATGAAGAAGTGGGCAGAAGCATTTAATTTTGTACAAATTCTAGCCAAAACGAAATACATAAACCTATTGGACAATGTTATCTATAGAGATGAAACATAGGACTTTAATTTGTAGGAAAATTATGTATGTGAATACTAATGTGAGTTGTATAATTTAATAATAGAAATTTACAGTGTAGGAAACTATATAAATATATATATATATATATATATATCAATTTACATGCAAAAGAAAATTCTGCATTCACCAACCAAGGTACTGAAAATTAAGTAAATTGGAACAAAGCACTTTAAAATAGTAAGTACTCAATATCAAATAAAACAAACTTAAGCAGGCATTACATGTACAAAGATATTGACAAAGCATACAATTTATCAAAGTAACCAAAAGTGCAGACTTAGTAAAGGATAACAAACTGGAAGCAACACTGGTTAAATTGAATAGAAACAAATGAGTAGACGCATGCATGAGCATAGCTTTTTTAAGGTCTTATTCATCTACTGTTTGTGCCCAAGTACTACTGACGGACGACCTCCAAGATACAACAACTCATGAATAGTTTAAGATAGCACTCCTAAAGACTAAACCTCCAAATCGAATAGACTTAAATCCCTGTGCTTGATGAAGATGTGTATGTATGCGACTATGAATACCTTGAATGATTGTATGAATTTTTTGATGAAATGACATAAGACATCACTTACATTTATAGGATTTAAGTATTATTCCTATAGGACATGTCTTTAACTCTGTTAGACTAAATAAAAGGTTGTGACCCTTATTTTTAATTTTAAAAAACATGGGTTGCAACTCTTTAAGGAAATTAGATATGACTGTTGGAAGAATTAATTCCGGTCACAAAATTCAAATTTTAAAATAATCATAAATAATTATATAAAATTATTATTATTATTTTTCCTAGATTATGATTATACACTATCCACCCACTCTCATGCCTTATATAATCCTTAGCATTATAGCTCACTCTTTAACTCAATTTGCACATTCAATACTCATCAAGTTTGGCACTTAGTTACACTAACAACATCTCCTCTATGTGACAAATTAGTTTATTTAAGTGCCAAAATTCTAACTAATAGATCTTGAAAATTATTTTATATTTAAATTGGATTCATGAATATTATTAATAATTTATTCATGTGGAAATGGACTTTGGAGGAGTTGAACTCAAACATCTGTGCCTCATTGGTTCATCCCTCGAGAGAATTACGATTAAGCCAAGTAACGGGATATATTTGAAAAACTTGATCCATTTTGAGGGCATTTGGCTGAGCTTTTAAGCTCTTCTTAACAATTTATAAGATATTAAAGTGCTTATAAACTCCACAAAAGTGTTTGGCTATTTTTTTAGGAGCTTTAAGATCACAAAATAAGTTGTTTTGGAGCTTATAAGTTCCTAAAAAAAACGTAAGCTCACCATATCTTATTTTTTAAGATCTTATTAGCTCCATAAGCTTAACATTTAAAATGACAAAACTATCCTTATTGATTTTTCAAATTTATGATGTACCCTTTGCATAATTCACTCTTCAAACCCTAAAAACTTATCTCCAGCCACAATGCCACACTGCTACACCAACACCCTCGCTCCTCATCTCTATGGCTTCTTTAGTGAAATAATGCAGGAATCAATCACTCCATCATGATTTCTCAAAATAGTGGTAAGGTTTAAACTATATTATTGCTTAAATCAGTTGATTTTTGTCAAGATTCAAAATGATTTTTGTTTTATTTTGTATAATATTCTAATTTACTACATCTAATAACATTTTTTGCTAGTTTAATTAGTTCGTCGTGTTGTGGTGGTGGTGTTGGAACAATTCAATAGCTAGATATGCTTGGAAGTGGTCAAGGGGTGCTCATGGTATGTTAGTTTCAATTGGCACAAACAACTCTATTAGTTTCACCACAGTTTTAGGAAGGTTAGTGCTCCTGAAGAGCTACCTTCTGCAGTTCTATTGGTTTTGGCTACTTTTTTCCCCATATTTTAATTTGTTAAATTAGTCTTTTTGGTTTAGTTTGGGTTTAATCTTTAAAATTTGCTGGGATATTAGCATGTTTGTTGTAACACCCCAAATTTTAAAATCATAAAATTTTACAAACTATAAAATTGATAAATTAGCTCGATTAATTTTGGGTTGATTTAATTCCAACTTAGGATTAAAATATTTATAACCGAGCATTTGGATTGCAAATAAAAGAAGGGCTTGATTCTCAAAATTCTCAAAAATGGTCCGAAACCCTCCCCACCGATGAATCACCAAAAATGACAACCAACCTAGAACTATTTTGATATAAAGTTAGCCCTCAGCTTCATGATCAAAACTACACCAAGTTTCACCCAAAACAAATGGCAAAATTGCCAAAAAATTTAACCCGACAATGAGCAACGGCGGAGGTGGCAGTTGGGCCACTTCCAATGGTGGGAACGGATGGGAAGTAGAGGGGTTCTAGTTGGAATAGTATGGGCAGCATGATGGTGGAGTCAATTTGAAGATTTGAGCAGTGGTGGTGCGCCAATCAAGGTGGTGGCGCGATGGCGGTAAATTAGGGCTTTGCAGCTGTTTTTGGTCTAATTGGATAGCCAAATGGTGGTCCATTGATGAATTGTTTGAGGGGGTTTTCTCACCTCGAAGAGATGCACCGATTGGTGGCGGCAAGTAGAGGCAGTCGATGGGCAATTTGCTCAGAATTCAATTTTGAACTTATCTTGGCTATTCTTGGCTGATGATTGGATTTTTATTTGACTTAATTTGGGTAACTTTCAATAATTGAATTTTAATTCAATTAATTTGTCAAATGTAACTAAATTTTTGGATTGAAGTATGACTTCGGCATGAACTGAGACCACTAAACTATAGTTTAGCCCAAGTTATGGATTAATCTTATTAAATCAAAATTATTAGATTATAGTTTGACTCAAATCGATGATTTAACTTTATAAGTGTTGCGCTAAGAATTAATTGTAAGATTCAAACTTGGTAAATTAAGAAGGATGGCTTTGTATTTGTACTTGTGGGCCTAGTAACATGATATATTATAAACTAAATAGGATTATATCTAAATTCGAGCTTTAAGTTATGTGAATGTTGGGATGAAAATAAATCATCAGATTGTTGTTGAGACCTTCCGTAAGATTTTAGCAACTAGTTTATCGACATGTTAAGTTAAGGAATATGATAGGTAATTATCTTGCATTTCTGTGTGACATGGTATTTGAGAATTATGACTGAATAATTAGAGCAATTGAGGAACTTGAGGAGAATATTTAAGTATATTAAGAATTATGATTCAGATACCGTAATCAGTGTTGGGTTTAGATATTTACTTTGAACTTTAACTTAATTGGGAAGGAAGGTTATGAATTGTTTAAACATCTAAGCATTATCAGGACTATGTCAGAGTACCTTTAAGTTGATAAAAATGTTCTTTATATTTATAGTTGACGATTAGAGGACTGATAGAATGATAACTCAAAGTTATTTTATAACAGTTCTTGGGCTGAATAGGAAGCCATGACTTGAACAACCACGAGTAGGAATTCCTCTATATTTATTAGATGATTTATTCTCAATAGTATGAGCTTCTTTATTGGGGAAAGAATATATATAATTGTTACTATATCCTGTTCATTTGCTTTCTTTCAATCTGTATGTTAAAATAGTACTCCACATTGCCCTTCCATATTGAGCACTGTTGTTGTCTTTGATTGATTTTGCTTTATCTTAAATTGGCAATTATGTTGAGGAAGCTAAAAATAATTTCAAAATATATATGTTTTATTGCCATGTCTTCTTGGAAACTAGCATGGTGCTGAGTTAGTTTTATGGTAACTTGGCGACTTGATTTGTGCTGTGAAATGCTGTTGAGTACTAATTATTGGTCACATATACTAAATTGATTAATGATACCCTTAGGGTGGGCATTGGGATTGGTATCGAAAGATGATCGGGCGATACCTACTGATGGTGGCTAGTCTTCGACCGATACCCTATTACGATTCTCCTATCTCCTACTTGATTGGAGGTAACTATATATGAGAGGGATCAGGTATGTAGCTGGCCATGCTATCTATTTGTGAATATTCAAGCCAATCACTCGGGTCGGAGGAATAAGGGTTTCTGTATTTTTGAACGTAGAGAGATAAGGTAGGATAACTACCAACAACATGTTTTGTAAAGGTATTATGGATTTTATCTTTAATGTTATTAATCTTGTCTTTTGTTCCTTGCCTATATCCTCTATTCAATTTCTCAGCTTAATGCTTATGTTTTGAAACCTCAGTGAGAGATAATGAATTTTGTAAAGTCTCGTCACTGGTATGGGATAGTGATGGGATGGATTATCCTTAAATTTTGAATAAAACATTCTCTTACAATTTATGAGAATATTTATGCTCCTACTTACCTCTACTATTTGTGAAATTATTACTTTGTTGTTATGGCTAAATTATTTCACTAAGTCATTCGAACTTACATTGTTTTGTTATTTCTTTCTTTCTTTACCCCAAATAAAATCAAGTAATGAAGATAGACTGACCCAAGCAACACATAGGGTAATGAGGATGATAGAAGTGTTAAGTGTTATTCAGGATAGTTAGATCCAAAACTCGATATGCGATAAATATTGTTGTAGACGTTAATTATTTTGAAATTTTGAAGAACATATTTTCTGTCATGATAAAAGTGGTGTTATAAGGTAGATAGCATCTCGGTTGGAAGCAATCGCCTCTTGGCTGGGGCATTACATCTGTGGATTACTTTATTTGGGGATTCAGGTGGAAAATTTGTTGTAAATTCATTTAAGTGAGAGCATGAAATTATGAGATTGTCTGGCTCTGTGATCATCCTGGGGTATGAGATTTGAAATGCATTATTATTGAGCTCTTAGGTGCAAAATAAAAGGCCTTTCTCGATTTAACTGCCTATGTGATCCCTTGTTAATAAGTGGGAACTAGACAAGTAATTAGAATGTCTGTAGAGATTCCTAATAGCTAGCTTTTTCTAATAAGACACAATAATGTGGTTGAGTCTCTAATTTGTGTTTCACTTATTAAGTTTCTTGTTTTCATCAGTATATTTTAACTCATTTCATATTTGTTTCAAGGAAAGAACAAGTTTCTATTTATGTGTTTAATAGTTTATGTATAGGCTTCTTTACTACCTTTGTTTATGAGTTTTTCTACAAAGCAAATTGACAATTGATTTTGTATTCTTCCAATCCATGAAGTAAAAAGAAAACATGATGAGAGAAAAAAGGTACAACTATTTCCCAGTTGAATTGCAGGTGCTCTATACCTTGTTAATAATAAATGCTCCCATGTAGGGAAAAGCTGAGTTTTTGCCAAGGATAATTCATTAGGGAAAAGCTGAGTTTTTGGCCAAGGATAATTCATTTTTAATCTTTATACTTGTATGTTACTGAGGTTTCACTAGTTTGACTGAGGTAAAGGATAATTCATTTTTGTGTTGATTCCAACATTATATTGTGACAACATTTCTAAATGTTTTCTTCATGATGAATTTTGAGGTTAAAACAAAATGAGGAGAATAAAGAGAGTAATTATCCTAGACTTCTTTGAGAACCATTTGTATCTACTAGCTATGTTGTGTGCAATCCCTAATCATTATTCATCTACCTATAGTCTACTGAGCAAAATTATAAGTTCTCTATTGGCTCATTCAACAATCTAATTTCAACAAATCAATCCAACAAATTAACAACTCTTTTTTGATATCTAAATTAGTTTGCTTGTTTTTTTTCCTTCCCTATTTAGTTAAGAGATTTGCTTAAGAATGCTAAATTATTTATCAATTCTTGCTATGCATATTCTTGTTGATGCATACCATTATTGGTATAAACACAGGGATCATTTTTCCTTCTCCTATGTTAATTACAATTTGAGCTACTATTTGATCTAGTTTTAAGTTTTTATTATACATGGCAATGTAGCAACCTTTTCTATGCCTTTCCTATTTAGAGATAACTGGAGGTAAATTTCTAAATGGAGAGTCAAGAGAAAAGAAATAAAGGAGTGACGTTGAATCCAAATTTTGGTAAAAGTAAGTAAAATAAGTGAGTTAAGTGAAGGACGCTTCTCTACAAGGTGGGATCCATTTTGATCTATTAAGTTTATTGAGTTGTGTGAGGAGAAAATTGGAAAAAGTAATAGGCCAAATAGTCACTTCAATGTCAACGGGTGGAAAAACTTAGTCAGGAGGTTTAATGAAATGGCTGGTAGAAACTATGTCTACAAACAACTTAGAAATCATTGGGATACTATGAAGAAAGATTGGATATTATTTAGAAAATTAATGCATAAGGAGATTGTAGTAGGTTGGGATCTAATGAAGAACTCACTTGATGCTTCTGATGAGTGGTGGGAGAGAAGACTAAAACTAATTTTTTGAACACTAATCTTGTGCATAATTAAATATTTTCTTTTACTTATCAAACTAAGGTTAAATTGAGTATAATTGTTCTTGCAAAAAAATAGTGACCATTGCAAGGTTAGGGATAAGGACTTATTTTTTATTTGGTTTCAATATGATAAGATATTTTCTGATGTTGCCATCACGAGAGAAAGAGCATGCGCACCTAGCCAAAGGTTTGAGAATGAGATTGATAGTGGAGAAGCAATGATAGAGGATGATTGTTAATCAAAAGAACATAAAGATGAGCTTGTGTAGATTAGCGATAGTGATGACATTGAGGATATAGGAATAACTGAGTGTAGCACAAAATTTGGAACTAAAAGAGCAAGTGATGTTGGTAATGAAGTTATATTCTCATCTTTGAAAAACATTAAAAGAAAATTTGGGGAGTAAAGGGAAGAAGAAGGTTTCACGGGAAGCTTCATTGAAAGAAGATACTAATTCCCTTTTACAGTTTATGACAAACAAGAGCACTGCTAGCTCTATAACATCAACAGAGATAACCATTGGGGTTGTGATTAAGATGTTGAGCAATGTTCCTAGAATAGCACCCCAAAGTGAACTTGGAACTACTCATGTAACTTGTTGAGCAAAAATGATGTGCGAGAAGTGTTTGCTAGTCAACCTTGTCATGAGTCTCGTTTTGTCTTGGCTAGAGTTTAACTATAATCATTTTAAGAAAAATAGTTGACTTAGTAGTAGTTGAGATAACATCTTTTATTCTCTTCTATTGCAGAATTATTGATGTTAAAGTTAGTTGAGCTTGTGACTCATTACTGTTTTGGTGTTGTTAATTATGTTTGCGAGAGAAATTTGATGTATCTTCTGACAGTTTTTATTTAAAGATGATGCTATATTTTAGCAGACAAAGATTCTACTTCTTTTGTGCAAAGATAACTTTTTTATTGTAGTTACTATTATCTTTGGTTAACTAGTGAATTTGGTTATATTTATGAGGTGGTGATGTAGCAAGATTTAGTTTTGATAAATTAGAATGTCTTAACCATGATTCTATCTGTTGCAAATGTTCTTTATCCTCTTAAGTGCACACTTCTTTACTTTACTGCAAACGAAAACTATAAAATTAATAGATAGTACATAATATCGTCTTTCCAATGCATCTAGTTAGAAATTTAAGTTTCACAAAATCTTGCATCTATCTAGGGTCATGTGGCTTTGCTATTGTTCTTGTAATTGTTGATGTATTTTTCAATTTTAAAAAGTCAAACTTTTCTTTATTTCCTTTGGTTCATGTAAGGTTGAAAGGTCTAATTTAAAGTCATTTAAGGCATTGTTGACTATATTAATCAATTATCAATATCTCAAATATTCAATATAATAATGCAAACCCTAAGACACAATTGACTAACCATATATATATATATGTGGCCAACTAGGATAAACTAACATTTCCATCCACATTTTTCTGTTTTTTCCACATCTGCCAAACAATTTATTCTTTTCCATAAGCTACGAAACAATTTTTGTCCCTTCCTCTAGGATTGTCAAACTGTTTATCATAGTTTTCCACAGGACAAATATGTGCACAACACCAAGCTATGTAGTTTGACATAATACAATTATGTAGTTTGATTTCTGCATTAAAAACCCTCTATCCTAGATTGAAATCCCTATAGTTAGATATTAATTTTCTTTTTATAATTTTATTGTAGTTCAATAGACCCATGGTATATTAAAGATTGTGCTTCAGTAAAGCTATAGGATATTTCAAATCATTTGTTGATTAGTTCAAATAGCTTTGATGAGGAGGAAATGAGTGAAGATAGCCATCAGATTCAACAAGACTTGGATTGGTAGACTTTGCGTCAAGTAACCACGTGTAGTATTTTAACATATTATGATAACTATATTTCTAAGGTTCCATGTTGAACATCCATGAGCATTGGTCTTCAGTTTCTAGAGGAGATATTAAATGGGCATGGAGTAAGATGTTATCAAGCATTCTATCTTGAAAAATTTGTGTTCTTAGATTTGTGTGATGAATTGTTGAACAAACTTTTGGAGTTTGGAAAGCACGTGGGAATATTTTGGCTGATATGCCTTATTTTCATATTGACACGTAAAGAGAAGTCATGCTAGCAACTATGACTATTCACAATTATATAAGGATGAAATATGTCACAGACTAGACATTTCAAATAGTTGAGGATGAAAGTTATACACCATGCATTGAACGTGTTACTGAAAATAGAGTTACTAATATAAAAGATGAAGATAATCCTAATAGTGTTTCTTGGATGGCACTGCACGATTCTATTGCTACAGAAATTGTTTGAAGGGGTTAAAAATTCTATTGATAGATTTGAAGATTTTTTTTGGAGGGTACATTTATGACTTGCAAGTTTAAAGTTTTTATAGTACTTTAAAGTTTCAATGTTGCTTTGAGATATATTAAGTTTAATTTCTTTTAATATACTTAAAATAATGGATGGTGGACCATCGTAATATTTAAAGAATTTATATGCTTTATTCACTTTTTCCATGAGCACTAAGAAAAACAAAATAATTAGATAATTTAATGATGAACTATGATGGTCAAACAGGAATAAGATTTGTGTTAATATTATATTCACTAAAAATTATGGATTAACGATGTTGGAAATTATATGAAATTTATAACAAATTTATTATTTATAACTTTTTTAAATACCTCACAATTGTTATAATAATATAATTTTTTAATTTGATATTTATAAAATAGATAAGAAAAAAATATGCAGATATTTAATGAATGAGTTTGATAGAGTATTTTAAAAAATATTAGTTATAATGGAATAAGGATGTTGTGTAAATAAATACTTGCCTATGTGATATCAATAGCTCTATTCCCTTTCTAGTCATTTTAATACTAAAAAGAGTTTATAAGCACTCCTCACCAAATATAAAAATATCTTTTAAGTTTAAAGATTTTTTTAGTGAAACACTTCAAGGGTTTATCTTTAAAATAAGATATGACATCTTATAAACTTTAAAAATATTTTATAAGATATTTTAAATAAGTTTAATCAAACACTCTCTTTAACAAAGATTATGAATTTATTAATTTTTTCCCCTAAAGTACTGCAACACAATCGCATACACACAATGAACCGTAACTAATGCATTACCTAATCTGGGACGAAAGCAAATTGATATTGATAAATGTTGTACTTTCTAGACCCTAAAGGAAAAGAAAATGTGAGGCTGTGATTGCGTGTGAAATATTGTCTCGTGTTTGATGTTTTAAAGATTTTGGGGGTTGTTTTGATATTTTTGAGATATGCAAATAAGATATAAGGTTGTGAATTCTGCAAGATAAAGCGTAATAATTATAGTGATATGATGTGTTGATATAATTTGAGGCTGTAAATAATTGTGAGATATGTTTTATGAGTTTTAGTTTTTTGATTTGTTTTGGATTGAAAATGTTAATAGAAATTTAAAATAATAGATAAATTTAATAATTTTAATTTTTTCAGAATTATTTAAAAATAGACAGTGAATTATATTATTAATTTAGGAAAACAAAGTTCCAACTAGGAAAACAATAATTTTTTTTAGTTTTATATTGTGAATAAAATTCAAGCGATTCTCAAATTAATTTTTATTTTTTATTTATTCATAAAATAATTTAAGAAATACATATAACATAATTTTGGTATTTTTTTTCTTATGTATGTTTATTTTCAAAAATTGCATTTAGTGAAAACAAATGAAAAGATAAATTTAATATATTTGATATGATTTTATAAAATGGACAATCAAATATTTTTTAAATTGAGAAAAATTAGATTCCAACTAAAAAGGTTAATCGGATTAATCAAAAAATGATAAAAATAAATGAATCCAAATTTTTGTTAATGATTTTTTTATTTCTTTTAAAATAATAAATTTGCATTTCGTTAAAGATGATAGGGCTAATTATTGGCAAATAATTCAGCAAAATTTAGTATTATTATGGGTTTTAATTTTTGGGTTTGATTCATTTGTAATATTTTGAAAAAATGTATATAATTATAAATTTAATAAATTGCATAATTATTTCTTTTTTCCTTTGATGGTATGCTTTTTTTAAAAATTATATCCCAAACAAATTTTGTTAATTATGTAAGTTCTCCAAATTAATTTATAAAATCGGTTACTTTTTCATATTGTACTTTGCCATGTTCTGAAAATCGGATTGGACTGGCTGGTTCGATCGGTCCGACCGGTGACCGGAGGCTAGTCCGGTCCGATTGAGCCATAAAAATAAAAAATGATCAAAACTGGTCAAAATCGATCAAAAACCGGTTGAACTGGTCAAAACCGGTTGAAAATCGGTCAAAGCCAGACCGGTTCAGTTTTTTTTTTCTTTTTTTTTTTTAAATTTTTAATTTTTTTTAAAAAAGAGAAAATTATATTGAAGATGATGATTAAAAATTTTGGATATGTAATTTTTTGAAACATAAATTTATTTTTTTTGAAATTTAATGAAGTGGTAGTTATATATGAATGTTTATATTTAATTTATTATTTTATTTTGTTTAATGTTTCTGAAATTATATCAAATATTTAGCATAAAAGAATTTATTTTTACTTGAGTTGAAGTATAAAATGAATGATCATTTAAATTAATGTGAAATATTATTTTTATTTATTTATAGTTGACTAATTTTTAAATATTATTATTTTCTAAAAAATGTACTTCAAAATAAGTAAGTTAAATTTTTTTCCAAATAATATTCTTTTTATATCAATTGAAAGTTTTATTTTTTAGTAATATTAAAATATTATATATATATATATATTTATAAAATTAAATATAATTATTGCGTTATTATGACATCATACTGGTCGAACCGGTTGAACCAGTAATCAGTAATATTATCGATTCGTTGTCCAATTTTTAAAATTTGATCTAACCAATTGAACCAGTAACTAGTAATATTATTGGTTCATTGTTCTGTCCGATTTTAAAAACATTGATACTTTGTATAAAAATTTGATTGTAAAATTTGAGTTTGGTTTAGTGTGAAGATAGGAAACAAGAGAAGGAAAGAGAAAGGTACTGTGTGCCCGAGAACTTGACTCTAAAGGAGTTTGACCCAGTGTCTTTAAGACGGACCCCATAAACCCACATTGTTCCACAGGCAAGTCTCTAACTAGCCGCCTACATCGAGGAACACGTGAGTGAAAAAAAGATTATGAAAATATTTTAAAAGACTAATAATTGCATAATTGCTCTTTTGGAAAACATTATTTTAGAAAAATGCTCAAATCCTTAAACATCCAATTATTGTAGTTATATATAAGACTTTTTATCAAACTGATGTTATACAGCAGCACAAATTTTAATGATTTAGACATTAATTGCTAACAAATACCTGATAAAATAATTGAATTTTCCAATAATACGACTAGTCAGAGCTGGAAAATATTGAATCAGTACCAACTATTAAAAAGTTTATACATTTTTTAATTGACAAATTTTGATTTAAACTCAGTTGAATTAGTTAAAATGATAAATATGTATAAAAAATCAAATAAAACCAACCTAATTCGTTTTCCACGAAATTAAAATCTGTTCGACTAAATTCATTTAATATCGAACAAAATTCAAGCAACGCCAGATTTGCTAAAAAATGTCATGAAGTCAAATTTAACTAACATTTTATTCAATTTGACTCAATTGTTTTATGTTTAACTACTTAGAGGGTTTTTAGGTGGGCAAATAAGCCTATAGAAACATATTATTAGATATATGTTATGAAGTAGATATATGTTATGAAGTATTTGACGAAAGTTTTAAAAAAGATCTTGTAAATTCTTAAAATAAGATGTTATGATTTCAATTTTTCTTTTTTCTTTTTAAGATTATAACATCCTTCTTTAATTTTTTAGCTATATTAATTAAAAAATTATTTTTATTGATATTTTTATAAATTTTAAATTTTATTTATCTAAATATTTTAAAAAATTATTTTTAAAGTAAAATCAAACTTTTTATAAAATATTTTAAATAAATTTATCCGAAACACCTACCCAGCTCTTTTGTAATAATTTTATAAGTTAATTTATATTGGGGAACATCTAAACTTGCAATAAAATAGTGTTAAATTAGCCACAAATTAAAAAACATTACGATGGACCTACTAAGTACTAACCACACAATTCATTCTATTTTTCCGTGCCCATCCCCACTATTATAAGGTGGATGTGCTTTTGTCAATTCTTAATGATCTTTAGATTAAGGATTCTCACTTTATTATGCCTTTGATGCAAACATCATGATAATGTGAATGTCTTGTTCCCCTTTAATTTGAATCAAATAGTAGTTAATTTGTTTCACCTAAGCAATGATTAAAGTTTGCTACTTAGTTGCTTCCCATTAATCAAACGAGAATCTCATCATTTTTTGAGCATCAGACTGTATATTAATTAAAAATAAGTACAAGTTTTGAAATTAAATTGACGCAACAAGTTAATATATAATTATCATAACAATGGGGAATAATAAGTAGCTAATAGGGATTAATAAATGAAGCCAAAAGTGAAAATTGGATTAAGTATAGGTACGAATTTGAAAGTAAATTGTCATAACAAGTTGTAGTTATCAAGACGATAAAAATTAGTTAGAATAATTAAGTTGATATCTATGTGGGCATGCAAGCTACAAAAGATTTGGCAAACACAGATGATCTTGTTCAGTCTCCCAAAATCATGCAGCAGTAGCAGTAGCAGTAGCAGTATTAGTTTGGTCTTTGATTTACCATAAGAATTAAGGTTATGATTTCTAGTCACTTTTTAGTTGGGAGGTTTGAATCTAATTAATATTTTAAGTGATGAATTCGTCTTTCTTCAGAATAATAATTATAGTTCAAATTAAATATTCTATAGTAATATTTTTTTAATTATTTTTTGTTTTTTTAATAAAAAGAGAAAAAATACAAATATCTTCGTCAAGAGGCAATGACAACCACAACCACTAACTTGATTGTCTATTCATCCTCGACGCGACGCCACGCTCTTTTTTGGCAATATACATGGCCAATTAATTAACTAATTATAATGAATACTAGCTAGTTTTACATTAAAGCTCATCCACACAAGTTTAATTGCGCAAATGTCATTACAGAAGAAGAACGCTATACATAAATATATATATATATATATATGTTATGTGCATATATTACGTAAATACATTAATTAGCTAAATCTTTATAATTTTGATAAAATTCTAATTTTTTTCAACAAATATACTTAAACCATCAATATTTCAAAAATAAAATTTAGAGAACCATGGGAAAATGGAAAATAATGTGAATAACAAAACTGTCACTGTTATTTAATATTATATCATAACATTGTAAGAGTTTGTATCTTTTTTATCATCATTTTCAATTCAATTATAATTTTGATGGATTGATCATTCATCTTACTTATGTGGCACTGACAAATATCGATATATATATATATATATATACTTGATGTGATGCCACCTCATTATCTTAAAAGTATCCCCAACTTTACATTACAAAACTACATATTTCATTATTTGAGCACGACGTTAACCTTTTCTATTCTAATTTAAATATCAAGAATTTTTATTGGGATTTGATTCATATTAGAATTCATATTAAATTTGATTCATTTTACATAAATGTATAAGTAGTCCCTTTGACTAGTAAAAGATAATCTGCTGGTTAAACCAAAATCAAATATATTATAATGCTCTTTGGGTAAAAATTCGAGTCCAAATCAATGTTGGAAAAATTGAGTCCAAATTAATGTTCAAAAAATTGAACTGTTCCTTAAATTGAAAAATTTATAGATTTATGATTTACTGGTTCAATTGTCAATCAAACTGTAATTGAACTACAATTGAACTGTAATTTATATATATATATATATATATATTATATTTTATGTATTATTTAAAAGTTAAAAAAATCCCAAACACAAAATATAAAGAGTTTAAATTATGTTAACTTCATAAGTTAGAACTTGAAAGAGACAACCAAGGGCATATAGATTGGGTAAGAGATTATGGGTTTCCACCTTTTAGTTGGATTTAAAAATTAGAGTGTTAGATTTGATTAGAGCTTTTATTTTGTAGATTTGTTTAAAATTTTAAACTTTTAACTTTTTAAAATATACCTTAGCCTTAGAGGTTCGCACATTGGGTAAAAAAAATAAAAAAATAAAAATAAAAATGGTGTTTATTATACCAAAAATTAAAGGAAAGAAAAAACAATAAATGAAATGGGGCCGTTTTAATAAACGGCGAAAGATTTGAATGCTGGTTCAAATGATTTTCACAAAATAAAATAATTTTTTTTATTTATCAATTTTTACTCAAAATTAAACCTGTTCATGGAGGAATTAATGATTCAACTGTTCAATCGCCTGATCCGATCTGAATTTTTAAATAGTGGTTCAAATGAGCATATCTTTCAAATAACCTCGCTGTTTTTTTTTTTTTGGCTACCTTTTTGTTGTTTTTCCTGTTATAATCCGGAATCTTGATTTGAATTTTTTCCTCTTATTCACTGTTTTAGCAATTAAGAAAGGCTCGAGCGAGGGTGGAACGTCTCCTCCACCTCCTTCAATCACCCAAATGATTAACTGACGTAAGCGTAAGTTTGGGTGGGCATTCAGTACTTTTTTGGCAACTGCAGCACGTAGCCACGAATTCCAGAATCCAACAACCATTATCTAATGTAGCTGCTACAAGTTACTTTTCTTTTGGTCCTTTTTATATCTTTCTTATATATACCTTCAATAATTCGAATGATGGGACGAAGTAAGTTGAGAGCATAATTTTGTTCTCATTATTTAAATATATTATTTTATATAGTAAACTTTGTGTTTTTTTTAATAAGTTGGATACAATGCCTTTGCTATCCAAATATAATTCAACACTTAAACTGTACGTGATACACATACTGAATCACCCTACCATATTACAAATTTTGGACGTAAAATAGGATTGCATTAGCTTTCTTCTATAACTACCACCTACTGCAAAATGATAAGGCTATTTTATAATCTTAAACTATTTAATATTACAAAAAATTTAAGTATTTGTTACAGAAAATTTATTATGAATTTACTTTTGTAGCTATAACAACAAAATATAGCTACAAATTTTCGCAGTAGTATAATTTTTTAATTATAATCAACAAAAACTATTAATTTCAATTCGCAACATTGTACTTTTGAAGTGTAATAAATTAATTATGTATCATCTATATGAAAAATAATATATATATTTATATAAAAGAATGGTTATCATATACGAATTGGTCACAGTGAGGGTTAGCTACGAGTATATCAACTTCGAACTTGGTTAAGACAATTTCATAGTGAAAGTTATGAAATTTTTGCATCAACTATAAATTTACGTAATTAATACTTTAATTTTTTATAGTATGATAACAACCTTAAGCAACTCAATTGAGCAGTCAATTGACTCACCATATTTGTACCCATAGGTGTAAGTGTGAGATTTGGGGCTCAAAGTGTATATATACAAAAAGAAGACCTTAAACAACTCTCAAAATTCTAACTATTTAAGTTTCAAGATTTTTCGTTGGAGTACCCCCATCAATTTTAAATTTCATCTATTGTAGATTAAAGCTCATTGATAAGATGGCACCTTGGACTTAGACTGATGGAGCACATTTAATTCATTTTGAAAAGTTTATTAGACGACTCAAATCATAGAACTAATTCTATTTCAAGGTTGTACATGACAGTGATGTAAAAATAAAATTTGCCTTTTAAATTGTCAAAAACTTCTATACTCAATTTATTAGTGAAGGACGATATTAGTGTTAGGATTTCCTCCAAAGATGAATTTTGATCATGTCCTTTTTTGTATGGAAGTTGATTAAACTTATTATGGCAGTTTCAATTTTGTTAATATGATAGGTGCAAATAGCATGGTAACTAAATGATGAAGCGAAATCTAAAACTTCCCATGTATAAGTTAAAGTATTTTTGGTATCTTATTGTTGCACCATTCTAGGAGAAGATTGAGCTAATCAAAATCTCTCTTAAGGATCTCACATTCATCCATTTGAGTAGGAAGAGCTTTTGATAATGAGAAGTAGCAAGTGCTATTATGAAAGAGTAGGATGATTCCTTTACTTTGTACTTTGTCTATCTCAGAACTCCAATTTTATTTGTTGAGTGTTTACTGTAGCATTATGAGCTATTGGGAAGTTAGCGCTACCCTTTTGTACTTGCTCTAATCTCTTTGATTAATAAAATGTAGGTTTGAAATCCTAAGTCCTCTGGCTTAAGTAGTGGATTAAGCTCACCGAATCACTAAAACTATCTTGTTTCGTTTATTTATCTTTCTGCTATCTCTGGAATTTCTATTATATCTAAAAGTTTTTGTATATTTTCTAATATACTATTTAATTCTTTTGAGTCCTTAATCTTTTTGAATTCTTATATTCTTTCAATTAGAATAATCAATACTTAATCACACAACATGACAACCCCATTTATTTACGTGATATTTTTAATTGGATCTAATACAATACGGTAATTAGTTCAACCAAAGATTGAAGACGAGGTGAAAACACACCCACCCCACCGTTAACAGTACTGTACAATGCTGTAGATTGTAGACCCACCGTTCACTCATCCCCATCTAGGGGCCGGGCCTATATTTAGTTGTACATGCATCATGCATATGGCGCTGGCTAGCTAGCTAGTAGCATATGTCACACAAAGTCAGTCTCGTTGAATGGAAAAAAAAAAAATTAATATCACTGGACCCCCACGTGTGATCCATAACCCATCTAAGCAAAATAGATAGAATTTTGCTAGGTTTTGAGTCATTATTCCAATTACTCACCTAACCAGCACTGCCGTTATGGCCCCAAATTAAATGGCGGTGCATCCCATGTCTCCCAATCTCAACATCACATCTCACATCTCACATGCATGCTTTGGTACTTCATAGGGTAAAGTCCAAACGGATCTTGTTCACCATCAATACGTGTCAAAACTTTACACTTGATTATGCAAAATCTTGAATAAAAAGAACTAGATACATTTAACGATTTAATTTTTTTATTTTAATTTATAATATTTTATTTCTTATTTCGCTTTATATATTAAATTAGAATATAAATGAGACAAAAAATAGAATAAAATTTAAGACACTTCACTTGTTAAGATGATGGATAACAAACTCAAAATTTTCATCCGTCACTTTATCATTTTCTTTTATCCTCAGTCATTGCCCACAAATACATTTACATATGTATGTATTATGTGTGTAGCACCTATTTACTACAACGAAGATATACAACAAACCACGTGTGTATATATATATATATTGTGTAAAATTGAGCGTAAAGATAATATAGAATGACGGGCTCAAATGTCCAACCTCGTATCTTATATATGTAATTAGTTAAACCTGAATTTGTTGAAAACAGCTATAATTATTCTAGATATATATATAATTCAAAGATAACCCCGAGTCTAAGGAGGAGACTTTTCTTGATTACTGAGCCTAAGTCACAGAAAGTTGTGTTAAGTTTATTTAAAATATTTTATAAATTTTTATATGTTGTATGATATTTTTATGTGTGAGCTATGTCTTACTTTTTGAAAACAAACTTTTACGATGTTTGGATAAAATAAAATCTTGGAGTCTATTTGTTAGATTCTTACATTATTTAAGTATACGTGTAGTAATTTCTTCGTACGATTTTAGACAATCTTCATATATTAAGTTCATTTTTGGAGTAAGTTAAGGTAAAGATCAATTCTTTGGTCCTGTCTTGTAATTAATATTGTTAAAATAATTTGTTTTTAATATTGTAAAACTAAGTTAAAAATTTTTGAACTTTTTTCCAACAGAGTTTATACAATTCTAATATCTTACACTACTAAAAAAATGTCTCTTTGCAGCAAAAATTTGCAACGGAAAAATTCTATCGCAATTTGCAATGGAAAGTTCGTCACAAAAATTTCTGTAGCAAAATCTGTCGTAATAAGTTAAAAAATTTTAAAAATAAAAAATAATTTGCGACAGAAAAATTTGTCGCAAATCAACAATTTTGTGATGAATTTTTCCATCACAAATTGAACAGTTTTGCGACGGATATAAATATGTCGCAAAATTGCTGATTTGCGATGGATTTTTCCATCGCAAAAATTAAAAAAATAAAAATAAATAAAAAATTGAAATTATCGGTTGGGGGAATTAAAATCCCTACGTTC